>PVIW01000890.1:0-373088 GCA_004026585.1 Noctilio leporinus | reverse complement strand
CCTGCAGGGGGCGCTGGGGGACCCGAGGGAGATCGGTGAGGAGGGGAAATGGAGGGGTGCTACAGGGGCATCTGCAGTAGGACTTGGCGGGGTGAAGATGGACAAATCTGAGGAGTAAACAGGAGGGAGTAAAAAAAGTTCGGAAATATGGGTTTGAGTGGCCAGATGGGTGGTCAGGGCAGGGTATGTAGGTGGGCAGGGCAGGTGGCCAGGCAGGGCAGGTGGGTGACCGGGCAGGTGGCCGGGCAGGGCAGGTGGCAGGGCAGGTGGGTGACTGGGCAGGTGGCCGGGCAGGGCAGGTGGGTGACCGGGCAGGTGGCCGGGCAGGACAGGAGGGGGAGGAGGGAACCGGTGGGGGCTCCCCAGGCCTGAGCAGCAGCCGGTGCAGGGGCGCGGACAGGAGGGAGCCCAAGACGTGGGGGCTGGAAGTGAGCGGAGTGAAGGAAGTTGGGGTAGAAAGGGCGCGCTGTGAGGGGCTGGGGGGAAGCCGTGGGAAGACAGGGGACGATCATGTCCAGCCGGAAGGGGCAGAAAAGGGTGGGGGCGAAGGGGGCGGAGAAGGACAGGTGTCCCAGGTCTCTAGACTTGATACAATTGTCTCCAAAGTGTCTCCCTTCCAGGCCGGCGGAGTGGCGGGAGGGAAAGTGAAGGAGGAAGCGGGGAGATACGGCACCGGGAGGCACTTGGAAACCCCGAGGGGCCACCCCGGTGTTCACTCGAATGGGGTGCGCGCCGCTGTGGGCGTTTCACCCGCGTCCGTCCCTCCCGTGCAGGATCCCGACGCCCCGCAGCCTGGCGCGGCGTTCGCTGCCCCCTGCACACCCGTGCGAGTTAGGGACCAGGGACGGGTGGACATCATTTGCGGGGCACTGATGTTTTAAATTATTTAAAAAACATCTTCAGTTACAGTGAACATTCAATATTATTTTATATTCGTTTCAAGTGTACAAGTGTAGTTGCACTGATATATATTTATTTATATATTTACAAATAGGTACTTATAAAATATCTTTTACAGTAATGTAGATATATTACACAAACGTATTTTAACTATAAATATATATTTATAATGTGTCTATATTAATATAAACTATTATAAATACATACTTATTAAAATATGTATATATTTATATGTAAATATAAATGCAAGTACACTGTACACTTGAAACTAGTATAAAATAATATTGACTGTTATAATAAATATTATATTTATAATATATACTTTTTATAGTATATATGATATATAAATATTACATTATAAATATGTATATTTATAATATAAATATCAATTTTATATTAATATATATATCTAGTTTAAGGCAGAGTTTCCAACATTCCAGGAAACTATTCTACTTTCACTTTTCCCCCCAATTTTTTTTTTAAGATTTAATTTTAATTATTTTTAGAAAGAGGGGAAGGGAGAGAGGCAGAGAGGGAGAGAGACATCAATGTATGGTTGCTTTTCACCTGCCTCCAGGCACAGATATGACTGGAGACCTGGTTTGCAACCTGGTGATGTGCCCTGGCTGGGAAATCGAACCTGTGACCTTTGGGTTCGCAGGCCAGCCCCTGTGCTACCAGCCAGGGCCTCCAAAAATTTTAATAAAACTTGAATGGAATTTTCCTGTTTGCTGATTGTGAGTAAATATGTTTGATGCTGGAGGTGGGGCAGGGGTGGGGATCCTGGCCTGCCTTGATTTGAGCATAATCAGCAAATAATTTTTCTCCCGTCCATGGTCAGGGAACTGTCTGTATTCAAAAAAGGGTTTTCTCTGTGTCTGCCCAGCCACTCCACAGCTCCTTCTGGTGGTGTTCGAATTTTATTTCACGTTGTTGGGCATAGCATGTACTAAAATGTATTGATATTTTATTTTTGATAGTACAAAGGATAGGACTAAATTGACTTTCAAAAGAAACTCATGTCCAGCAGCTGTGAGTGTATTGTGAGCTGTGTAGCTCACTAGTTTTGACACTGTGTCCAGTATGCATACTGTATGCAGAAGATAAATATTTACAGGTCCTGGGAAGATAGTGTGTTGTAATAGCTTCTTCGAAATAATTTAAATGAGTTTCCCTGCCCGAACAATCACCATTTATTTAGTGCCTTGCCAGGGAAACTGAGGTAGACTGGGAGGGAAAACACAGGGGCTTAGAGAAGAGAGGGGGAGTTGGGGGTGTGAAAGCAGGAGACAACCTGAAGGGGACAGAGGTGGCAGGGAGCCCCTGGCTGCTGGCTCAGTGGATAAGGTGCCGGCCTGTGAACCCACAGGTCGCTGGTTCGATTCCCAGCCAGGGCACATAATCAGGTTGCAAGCCAGGTCGCCAGCCAGGTCCATAGCTAGAGGCAGGTGAAAGGCAACCATACATGGATGTCTCTCTTCCTTTTAGCCTGTCTCCCTACCCCTCTCTCTGAAAATAAGAAATAAAATATTAAAAGAAAAACAAAGAAGGTGGCAGGGATGCAGGGACTAGAAGGAGTGACAGGGAAGATGACCCAGTAGTCCCCTAAACTTTGCCCTTACCGTGGGACCTTTTCTTTGTTCTTATTAGACATTCCTGGGAGTTGCTGTGTGGGGTGGGGGTGTCTTGAAACCCACTGGGGAGCCTCCCATTGAAGAGGTGTCCCTTTGGAGCTCCTGAGGGGACCCTCTTTCAGAAGATGGGGGTGGGGGAACAGAACTAGGAGGGTGCCGTATTATACCCACCTTTTTTACAGTGAAAGAATTAGAAAGGCTAAGAAATGTGCCCCAGGAGTGGGCTCTGTGACTCACAGCGTCCTTGTCTTAAACTCTGCAGCACTGGCTGTTTATTGTTTTTTGTTGTTGTTTATTGACTCGCAGGGGAGGTGGGGCCAAACTACCTATGACAAGAATATCCAAAAGCCTGGGGCCAGTCCATTGCTCCTGGCTGTGCTGCTCTTTTCTTTTTCAGAATTTCCAGCTTGGCCGAGGCACTCGGGCCTGGAGATGGAGTACTTCTCCTGGGTAAGGAGAACTTCACGCAGAATAGGGTAGGAGGTAGCCCGTGCCAGTGCCGCCCCCACCAAGCCAGAAAGTGAACTCCTACTTTGTAGGCCATTACAGTTGGAGACCGAACACCAGCTCACACTCCCACGTGGGTGGTGGTCTCTGTATTTATTTGTTTATCGTCCTCTGGAGCCTGACCAGCGCCTGGTACGTCACTGATTGTTTAGTTTAGTCTCGTGTGGTGACTTTGGCTCCTCTAAGTGTCACAAAGGTAATTCGTACCCGAAATGAACATAAACAGCCTGGTTCTTTCGCCTAGACTGTTCCTGCTATCGCTCCGATTTCAGCCAATGGGTTGGGAAGGAGTGTCCGTGTTCCAGGTGCCAGTTCACCTGTTGGGCAAGCGCTGTCGGACCGTTACCCTTTGCACTTTGGTACGAGCACAGAGGGAATGAATGTACTTTTCTTTAATGAGCGATTCAGCGTTGGTCATGGACTTGGCCACGGGGCGGGGAGGCTGGGGACAAATGCACAGGGGAGAATTCTTTAGAATCGGGAGTAGCAGCCAGAAGGAGAGGCAGCGCGCCAGCATGGGGGAGGGGTTATCATGGACAAGGCGTACCAAGTGTTCCAGGACTTTCTGGAACTTGGTCATGCTAACCTCTACCTCGTCCTCTTTACTGACGAGGAAGGGTTGGGTAAATAAATAGATAGATATGTAAAAAAAAGTTTATTGCATTTAGTCTGATTCAATGGAGTCGGAAAACCAGCCTCTTGGGACAAAACAAAACAAAACAAAACAAAATCTGGAAACACGGGCTCCGACCCATTAATAGTAATTAATTCGGGGGCGGGGAGCTGGAGGGGCTGATGTGAAGGACCCTGTACCTTCCTTTAAGCAGTAAGCAGGACATGTGCACTAGAAAAGGTGGTCTATATTTTTGTTGTTTGGGAAAAAATCTCGGAGGATCAAACACCTAAAATAAATTCTGTGTTCCATTTGTTCTTGCATCCCGAACTTCCAGCTGCCTGCCATTCACCCCGGGAGGCAGCGTACCGTGGTGGCAAAAGCGGTTCCCAGCTTTCCAGCTGTGTGGCCTTTGATGGGTTACTCACCCTCTCTGAGCCTCTGTTTCCTCCTCTGCAACGTGGGCCTCATGATAGTACCTGCTGATTTTATTAGTGTGAGGAATAAGTGAAATAACCCATGTCAGATGTGCTTAAAAATAACACAGTGCTTGGGATACAGCAGGTGGAAAATAAATGCTAGCTGTTTTATTATTACTCCCCCTCGTTTATGCAACCCTTGTTAATATTTATAATAAAGTTATTTCATGTCACGGGGATTCTGCAACTCTTTTGAACTTTACTTTTCAGACTTTTTTTTTTGCTAGTTCTAAAATTAAATCTCTCCCCCCGCCCCCGGCCTTTTTTTTTTTTTTTTTTTAATAATGACATCCCTAAGTCTTCTGGTGGAGAACAGATTAAAAGGTATTATTTCACAATTTTATATTTCTTGAGTAGGTTTGGCGTTAGAAACAGGGCTGAATTTGATGGCATGGTTAGGTCACACCTCGTTAGATGCTAGTTAGAGGCTGCTAATTTTACTCCAAAATCTTACAGGGGTTGATGCGCGCTACCGTCCAGTACTGAGAAGAGTCTGGAGATGTTCTGCTTTCCGCAGCAGCTGCTCCATTCGCATCCCTGTCAAGGTCAAACGGCGACCTCATACGGATGGGGTCAAGCTGCCTTCTCAGTGCTCACCTTATTCAAACTTTCAGGGACGGCAAAAGAGGGAGACAGGAGGGCGGGAGTCAGAAAGAGGTGATGTGCTATGTGGCACACCTGAAACTAATCAAATAATACTGAATGTCAACTGAAATTTAAAAAATAAACATTAAAAAAAATAACCACGGTCATGTAATCATGGAAGCAGAGCGAGAGAAATGAGAAGATGCTTCACTGCTGGCTTTGAACCTGGAGGAAGAGGCCCTGAGCCCAGGAAAGCCGGTGCCTCTGGGAGCTGGAATGGAGCCCCACTGACACACTTTACATTTCTGACACCCAGAAGTGAAAGAGAGTGGCTCTAGGCCATTCGGTTTGTGGCACTCAGGGTGGCACTTAGATGGGCCCAACCAAATGTTTGTGGAAGGAAGGAAGGAAGGGAAAGAGGGAGGGTGGAAGGAGTTGGAAGAGCAGACAGTGAGACCTGGGTTAGTGAGTGGGAGGGGACAACCATGCAGGGCAGACGCCCCTCCAAACCCAGGACCCTTGGGGGGAGAGAAGCTTCCCCTGCATTTCTCTTGTGAGCAGAACCATTCTGATGTGGCCAAGTCACCTTGATGTGCTCATTACCTGTGGGTGGAGGATAGGACCCCCGTCCACTCACTAAATGAGGCCACAAAATTGCTGTCTGTCAGAAATGAAGAAGTCACCCTTTTTGGTGATGGTTTTGGTTGTTGCTTTTTGCAGAAGGAGGACAAGGATGGACCAGGGCAGAGAGGAAGGGAGAGGAAGACCACAGGATGGCTCCATCACGCCACGCGCAGCGGTTGCTCTTCCTCTGGTTGTAGAAGTAAATTCTCCTGAGTTTTCAACCTCTTGTTCATGAGCCGAACAGGTGCAGGAGGCAGAGTTGGCCCATGCCAGCTGGTGACCTCGGCTGGGAAAGTTCTTTCCCCAAGGGCTCCGGTATCTTCAGCCCCAGAACACGAGAACGCCGAGGGAGGGGCTGCATGCAGGCCCGTGGGGTCATCCTGGTGGGACTCGCGAACACATCGCTAACCTGTCAAGTCGCTGCTTTACTCAAATGCGAGCTCCGGAAATGATAGCGAGTCACGTTTGTGACAAGACTTCCCCCTTTCCTTCCCGGCCGGCGGGGGTGTGCGCTGGGGAAAGCTGGGGTCTGGGCACAGTCTGAACCGTCACCGCAGGCGTGCACAACATCAGGGTGGGCACAGGGGCCCCCAAGGGCTCTTGCCAGGGACCCCCACTGCACGACAGTTACTTTCAACAGAGCCCACAAGAGAAATAGTCATCGTCTCCAACTTGGGATGGAAAGCTGGTCATTTGGACTTACCACGCTGAAATGGTTACGTCAGCTTCTTGAGGGGCAGTAGGCAGAACTGACACTCTGGATCGTTTCAAGCGGGTTTGGAACCCACCCCCGCCCCCCATAGCCAGTTTTTCTCACCACTCTCAACCCGGCCCAGCTGAGGGGGCAGGGCCGGGGTCCACAGCCGGGGTTCTGGGGTTCTGGAGAAGCCGCCATTATTTTCTGACAACGATACTGGTCACAAACACGACCCAGCTCAATCTTACCTCTCGCCTTTGAGTGACACGGGCATTCTTGCAGCCAAAACATATTTCTCATCAGGTCAGGGTTCCAGGCGGTGCTGTTGGGGGATCTGGCTTTAAACAGACCCGGCCGAAGCGTCAGGACAGTAGTCTCCAGCGGTGTGCCGGCCTTGACAATGTGATCTGGAAGGAGGCCCAGACGTTGGCCCCTTTTTTCCATCTCGGAGCTGTTGGCCCCAGTTCGCAATGACAATCCAGCCAGCTCTTTCTGGAAGCTTCTCTGGCTTGACCCCATGCCCCCTTCTGATCCCACTGTCCCACACACCAGCCATCCTGACCATCATTCTTCCCCATAAATGCCAAACCCTTGTTCATGTTGGGGGGGGTCTCCACTCTCAGATGTAACCTGTACTTTCCCCAGTTAACTGGTCCTTCCAGTACCCCCCGCGGCACAGGGCTGTGTTCTGTGTTCTCAGAGCCCTGAGCGTTTTTGTGCTAAATGAACCTGAAGAGCCCACCGGTTTGTGCTTTCAGGTCTCAAGTTCCCGCAGTGACCTGGAGCAAGGGCACCGCTGCGGCTCTTGACCGTGGCCGCTGGTGCCGCAGACCCAGCTCACCTGGCTCCACCTTCCCCAGCGTGTCCCTGCGCAAGCGGTCAGCTCCTGCAAACCAGCCGTCCAGGACGTGGAGTATTCCCGAGGGTCGACGTGAGGGCCCCGGGCCGGGCGCACCGGTGTCTGCTTCCCTTCAAAGAGTTTTCTGTGGCCTCTTCCCAGCAGCCCGTCGGGCAGTTGCAAACTACACACCCTTTGGCAATTAGGCCGGACTTGGGTGGTTTTCCAAAGGTGAATTTAGAGGTCATTTTTCCATTACCAGCTGTTTCCGGGGACCAAAGCACCCTCTCAGCAAGCACGGGTCTTCCCGCCTGTAGGAGCCGTCGCTGGTCCCAGTGATGAACGCAGGGAATCGGCAGCTTAGGGACCAGTTCGCTCTCGGCTTCTTTGGCTCCTGAGGGCGCAGCACTGGGCAGAAATGACTGCTTGGGGCCAGAGCTCAAACTCAAACAGGGCATCTAATGACAGGCTTCCAGGGCGTCCGCGTTCTTAGCATTATCAGAATCTTCACCGTCCTTTGACGGAGCAGTTCCAGAGAGCACGGGGGCACTTTTCACCAGAGGCCATGGCGAAGCCCGAGGGCCCCAGAGATGCCCGCACCTGTGCCAACTCCCACCGCCCCGATGTTTGCCTTGATTCTTCCTGTTCTTGTTCTTGTTTTCATCTCTTTTGTGCATTTGATGCCAAATATCCATCAAGTGTCTGGACTATCTGCTGGAGAATTAGGCTCAGCCGCTATCCTAGGGGCCACCCCACAGGCCCCCCTCCCCTCCGGCAGCTCTCTCCCGGCTCACAGGGTCACAAGGCTGTTGACGACTAGATCACAGCTTTCTGAACCTTACTGCAGCCTGAAGCAGGACACTCCTTGGCCCTGCAGTGACAAACCTTGTCTGCAAGGAATGACTTATTTCTATAGCTCCACCTTTTCCTTGGGCAGATGCCCATGATATTTACTAGCGCAATAGCCTTAGGGACCTGAAGTCACCAGGCCGGATCACAGATTCCTGTGCAAGGTGGGGACAGTGAGACAGTCCCCAGCGGTGCCTGTAAGCAGATGGCCTGGGGTCCCATGAGTTCTTCCCTGGTCTCTCTCCTTTCTGATGCCAATTATAGGTGCATCTCACCAGGCCCCTTGATAGTTCCTACAAAGTGGCTTTTAAAGACAGAGTCCACCCCAGTGCGTCTATTCTGTTATCCCAACGCCTATATTTGCCTGCATTACTGTTCCATTCAAAACGCCCCTTGCCTGCGGAGCTCAGTGGTTTATAAATCTCCACATCACGGCCGGAGTCGTCAAAGCCCTTGTAATTGGGGCTCACGTCTGGCAGGGCCTGGCGGAATGAGTAAAAGTTCAAGTTATTTTCCAATTTTACAAAAAGGCATTTCGTGGCTTTCAAAATGAGCAAGAACCAGGCGAGGCCACCACGACCATAGTATCCTTTAGGGGACGATTAAGTACACAGAGGAGGGTGATCGGAACTGCATTTCGCGGCTCCGTATTGATTACCCCACTGGGTGCAGAATCCCCATGGAGAGCAAAGGGGGCCTGTGAGCCCAGTTCCTCCAACGCGTTTGAAACTACCTGGGATCCCGCACAGAACTGGCAGCCACCAGACACCGTGTTGACACTGTCAATTTACTTAGCAAAGACGCTCTGCAGAGGCCGGCAAAGGTAAACTTGACCCCGGCCATTGTTGGAATTTCGATTAGATGTACAGCATCGATGAGGTGTGCTGACCTCATTCCCCTTCTGTCCCCCTGGGAGAGCCACCGTTCCGCATTCCCCAGATGAGTAGTGCTCATGTCCTGCCACTTATTACAGATGCTTCCCATAATTTCACGTGGGAGCCCGTGTTTAATGGTGTCCTGTTTAACCTGTTGATGTCTTATGGAAAAGTAAATAATCGTAAGAAGTTTTTAATCCGTGTTCGCAGGTAAACCAGGATTTTCCTAGAACATAGAGTCACTGGCTTGAGGCATGTTGGCAGGTGACAGGAATGGACACTGCAGGCCTGGGCCTGATGTGGGGTCCGTCTCCAGTGAGTGACATCAATTTCTTCGATATTCAGCTTCATTCGTTTTTAAGTAATCTTCCATCTTCCTACCTATTGGAGTTGTGAAGACTGAGTTTGGGAAGCCAGGGGGTGGGAGTTCAGTCTGAATGCTAAAGGCAGAAACATTTTAAATAAACACCTGTCAACAGGGCCTCTTACATCGGCAAAGTGACAGTGGACGGGCTGGCATACCAGGATGTCCAAAGGATCTTTCAGAGTGCAGAACGGGGGCTTGGAGAAAACAGAAACGTCATGAGGGGTGGTTGCAATGCTGTCATTTAGAGATCGTGTCCGGTTTAAGGCCAGAGATGCCGTGACTGCGGAGGAGGGCAGGACAGATTGGGGGGGATCCTCCGTCTTCTGGGGGCCAGGTGGGCAAGATCGGCAGGTGGGAGGTAAATTGGTGGTTGCTGCAGGAGAGGTGGGAATGAGGAGTGACCGCTGATGGTAAGGGGTTTCTTCAGAGCCGGATAAGATGTCCTAAAAGCGATGGCACAAACCGGTGACTATGTTAATGACCACTGAATGCTACACTTTACAGGGATGAATTTCAAGGTATGTTCATTGTAGCTCAACAAAGCCGTTATGGAGAGAAAGGGGGAGAGCAAGAGGATTGGAAGCTGATGATCATAGAAACTTGAGATGGGAGTTCTTAAAATTTCTGTTAATAAAACGTCTGCCCCTTCAGAAGCTGAGTTGCTAAGAAGAGTTGGGTTTTGCAAGTCTCTCAACCTTACAGAGCCTCCGTTTCCTCATCTAACTAAAATGATCTGTGTGTCCCTTTCTGGCTCCAAAGACCCCACAATTTCCCAGATTCTTTTCCTGTCTACTTTTTCCCCCAAGCATTGCCCCAGAAAATTCTACCCTTGGAAGGACTTCTAGGAAGAGACCTCACTGTGTTATACAACTCTGAGTATTTTATGTATCGGGTTTCCTTTGAGTAGTCCACCCTTAAAACAAGAAGGTCCTAATTCTTCTTGAACTGCCCTATTTGAGTGTAGAAGCACCCACACACCCCATGCAAGGGTCACCGGAACTGTAACTTAACCTACTTTTACGTAACCTTCTGGTTACATAACACTCAAGTTCAAGTCAGAAGAGCAAGGCGTTGACTTCAGCCTTGGGTCCAACACCTGCCTGGGGGACTGATTTATCACTTTATTTTTCTTCTTGATTCCTGTTTATCTCTCCTGAGATTACTCACAGGGACTTGAAAACATGAAGTACAGCATTTCGTCCGATTAAACCGGTTAGTGAGAAACCGGGCGGGCAGTTTGATACTGCAAGTCAGACCGTTGGCCAGGGTGGTGCCCACCCCCGGCTTTCACCTGGCAGCTCAAGTTGAGCAGGCTGGCGAGGAAGGAGGAAGAAACAGCCAAGGAGTGGTCACCGTCAGGAAAGTGCCTGGGTGAATCCCCAGAGGAGGGTCTCCCAGAAACCAAGACATAAAATGAGTGCATCACAGTGGGCTACCAGGCCCACAGTGGGCTCATGGCGAAGTGACAGTTGACTTCAGCAGGGAGCTGAGTGCAGAGGGGTGTGGGCTGGATGGAAAACTAAAGGGAAAGATAATAAAAGCCAGCACTCGGGGAGAGCAGAGGCGTCGTCTGTCACTCTGTCTTCGGAGACATGAAGAAGCCAGGCAGATTATGCGTGCTTTCACCCGGAAAGCAGATCAGGCGGTCTGAGACGGGCACCCTAGGGGGTTGGTGAGGGGCGATCCAGGGTCCGGTGTGTAGCCTGCTTTGGCGGAGCACGGGCCGTCGGGACTTGCCCGGGTGTGCAGGTTTCAGTGGAGTGCAGGCTGGGGGGACATCGGGGGCTTTGTTGGATGCCCTTGACTTTGCTGTCCCGAAAGGGAATAGAAAATAAAGGCAGGGACAACTATGGTGGTGGAGGGCCTCTGTGGACCCCGTCATGGGCTGCCGTGGATGATCTCATTCCATTGCCACACGGCTTAAACAGTCTGACGGGGTCACAGAAGCAGCCTGCGGGAGGTCACGCAGCAAGGACTTCTGACCTCCTGATGTCCCCTTCCCCAAACGTCCTCCTGAACGTCCTGGGTTAAAGGTGTATCTCCTGAAGAAGGTGGAGAGTGGTCCAGCCTCAAGGGAGGCTTTTCAGGGACCACCCAGACTTGGATGCCATTGATGTTATTTGTCTTGCCACCACGAAGGGGATGGATGGGCCTGGAGCAAGCCACCAGGGTGTCCGGGGCTGTGGGTCTCGGGCAGCACTCCCCAAAAGAAACTCAGAACAAGACCCAGACAGCTTCCAGCGGGCCGCCCAGCCCCGGCTGATGTTTCAGGAGGATGAAAGAAGGCATAATTTGTTTTCAGAATGTAATTTTATTATATCTTAATGCAAAAAGGGTAAGACGGAGTCCCTATTATTTTATAATAACTCTATCCGTTTTCTAATGCCCTACTATTATAATAATCATCTTGCTGAAAGTGATAGATACGTAATTGCATTTCTTATCTATTAGTAGATCATAATTTACCAGCACCAACTTTGTTCTTTCATCCTCTTTCTTTCACTATTAAAAAACTTTCCAATATTTTCTAAAGTGGCTCATTCAGGCTTTCATTACAGACCGTCTGCAACCAACCTATCTTCCTGCCGTCATCTCCCGTTTCGGGCAGCAAATGACCCTGAAAGGTTTGATAAAGAAATGAACAAATGGATTAATAATGGCCAGAACAAGGTCCTGGGAAAGCGACGTGCATCTGGGGACCTCAGCTGACATGTGCTGACTGACGGTCTTAGGATGAAAGATGAACTTCATGTCTCCCCAGCTGTCTCCTTCCTGACTCATCAACGTTTTCACGGGCACAGTTACATAACTTTCCTTCCTTCCTTTCCTTTCTTTTTATTGTTGACACTATTCCACTCCCCCCGTGGCCCCCTCCTCCCAATCCCCGTTCCCTCTCCTCGCTGGCTGGCACAGTTACATAAATGAGCATGAGGGAACTTATTGTTCCATTTCAAAACCATAAATGAATCACTAATATGAAGTGCACTTCGGCTTCACGCCTTTATGTGCCAGGGGACTCATGGCGTGACCCTGTGTTCTCAGAGATGGGACCTGGGACCGCCCGCACATCCGACGGAGGGTGTGGTGTTGTGGGGAGGCGGGGGGCTACACGTGTGGGCAGGTCTACCTCGAGCACCTTCCCCCCAAAATCAAAGGCGATGAGGCCGGGCAGGCGTGTGGCCTGCCCAGCACTTTGCGCGACGAGAGCGCCTCTGGCTCCCACTCACTGATTGCCAGTCCCTGTTTTTGTGAGAACCCCCCAGAGCCCCCCCACATTCCCGAAAGCAGCCCCAGGGCAGGGGTGGCTGAGGGTCCTGCCCTGGGGGAGGAAACGTCCCGTAGCTAAATGCCCGCCGGTGTCTTTTGGGTGGGTCGCTTGGCTAACCTACGATCAGTCCACTTTACTGTCACTGGTATTTACTCCTGCAAGACACTTGCCTCTGGCTTTTGTTTTCTGAAAGAAGAGTTATTGTACGAACAGGCTCGGGGGTCTCAGGAAAGGAGAAAGGGAAGCATCCCATACAAATAAAGCCTGGAAGCTTCTCAGTGACCCGTGAGAAGCCCGAACGGTACACAGCAGTGGCAGAAGCCTCGGGCCCCGCCGCGTGCCCCTGGGACGTGCCCTGGATGACCTTACCCCTTGCTGCGGGTCCCACAGCCCACTCCCAAAGGAGAAGCTGATTGCGAAGGGCAGAGGGGACCCTGGGGGCTCCCAAAGGCTGACCGCTATCTGACCCTGAGGGTGGAGCTGGCCGCTGGAACAGTTATGAAACAGCAGACTGTAAAATTTCAGGATTCTTCTGGGTCACTCCATGCACCCTCCCATGCCTGTCTCACCCCTCCCAACGTTGACACGATGTTGGGTCTGGCAGTTGCGCTCCGGCACCTGTTAATTGGTAACGAGTGTCCTGGGCAGGCTCGGCAGAAAGTGAAATGAAGCAATAGTGGGCAAACCAGCAACGAAGAAAGGCTTTTTTAAAAATAATATGTTTATGTGTTTATTTTTAGAGAGAGGGGAAGAGAGGGAGAGAAACATCCACATGTGGTTGCCTCTTACATGCCCCCACCTGGGGACCAGGCCCACAATCCAGGCCTGTGCCCTGGCCGGGAATCGAACCGGTAACTTTTGAGTCCCAGGCTGGTTGGTACTCAGTCCACTGAGCCACACCGGCCAGGGCGAAAGGCTTTTTGCTCAAAGGCAAGTGTCTCCTGCTGGAGGTAGTTAAGGCCCCACGCGGTTGGAGATGGTCCTTCGGGCCTCCATCTCCCCGGGGAAAGTAAGACTTCGTCTCTGACCGGGACTTTTATTGTGTAAAGGAACAACATGTGTCACAGGAACCGTTTTTTTTTTTTGACATGACAATACCCGGGATAATGAGATACATACAGAACAATGAAGAGCTCGGCGTTTCTAAGTCTATTCTGAGCCGTTATTATCCAACATTGCTGCCTTTCAAATGTCACTGGGGGAGCGTGGCGTGCTTGTAGCGAAGCTCCGAACTCTGTCACTGCTCTCCCCCGAAGCACGTGAGAGCATCTGAGACCCTCGCGGTGCGTGGTGGCGGGTGGCTCCGGAGTGAAAGTGCTCCACACCTTTACTTTGCAAACCCCAGTGGCGCCCGCCCGTCAAAGCAGCAGGAGCATTCCCGCCCTCAGAGCTCCCGGCCCGGGGATGTCAGAGGAGCGCTCATTTAAATAATGTGACAGCTCGCCCAGAGCTCCTCTGGATGTTAAAAGAGCAACAAAGGCCGCAAAGTTCCTTCTTCCCCCGAGAGTGAATTTGTCTTCAAGAATCCGCAGGAGCTCCTTCCCCAGGGGTCGCCTACAGAACGCAGCAACTCCAGGCTCTTCCTCTGCCTCCGCGTGTGCAGGCGGTGATGACTCTTTTACCCGAAGGACACCTGGGATTTGCGCCAGAGAGGAGAAAGGCGCGGAGCTAGGACAGCCCCGGACTCTCTGCGGCAGGACGCAGAGAGGCCCAGGTGCAGAAGTGCTTGGTGTCTGTGAACACACACGTGTTAGAAGCATGCTCCGACCCCACGCACGTGCTCAGCATCCGGAAGGGTCAACTTTTATCCTGAGAGTTACAGTTGGCTGAGCAGTGATGAACATGAGCCCGCAGGACTGGTCCATGGCCAGCCGTTGTGTCCCCAAGGTGTCCCTGGCCTGGGTGGGGGTGTGGCGGATGTTGGGCTTTCTGGCTGCCATGTTCCCGTGGGGCTGGTATGACAGGCGGGTGGGCAGGATGCTCAGGGACACCAGGGGGTTCAGCTCTTTCCTTGGTGTGTCTTCCTCTTTGGGGGAAAACACAGTAACTTGACTCAGGTGAGTAGCCCATGGACCCAAAGGCTGGCTCAGGTGCCAGGTGGGTTCTGGAGACCGGCCCCAGGACACAGCGAGGCCGGGTATCACGAACCAGCCCTCTGGGAGCAAGTGTCCTCTGTCACAGAAAGTTGAGTCCGGTGGCCTTAGTCACTGTGGACGTGTGGGACACAGGCGGTGCTGTGGGCCACCGTGCCCATTAGTTTCTTCACATGGGCCTGTTATTCAGCTCTGATTGGCAGAGGGAAGACGTTACTAATAAAAACTAGGAGCCCAGCGCAGGAAGAGGCCTGGCAGAGAATGCATCCGGCTGGTCATCAGGGATGTTTTGATGCAGGTACGAGTACCTGGGGGTCGCTCCTCCCTGTGGGTAGCAATATGGAGCCAGTTCCTATCCCTGACGGCCTTGATGCGCAAATAGAAACAAATGCTCGGTGGGGTCGATTCACCTGTCACCCTTCTTCACCTGTCACCTAGCCAGGAGCCACTGGCCGGCCTGACTCGGACACCCGCGCCCAGGGCCCTGCTGACCCTGACCGTGTGGGCTCTGCCCGGCCAGAGAGGGGTGGAAAGGGGCCTGTGGCAGCCCGGCGGGGTCCCTCCAACCCTGCTTCCTGTTTTCCCATCTGAAACACCAACTCACTCACATGATGACAGCCCCCTACCCATGTTGGTCCTGACCCCCTGACCCCGCAGCCCATGCCCAGCGCTTGTCCCCAGCAATCTTACTTTTTCTTTAAATATCCAACCACCGAAATGGACGTTTCTTCCCCCCTGCACCGTTTATCTTCCTTGGTGGCCTCTTGGAAGCAGTGCTTGGTTGGGGGAAGGAGCCTATTAGGGGCTGGCTTCTTTCATCAGACTTAATGGCCCTTGATCAGAAAGACAGAGTTTTCTGGGCGCAGCGTGTGAGAACATCAGTCCCGAGGGGCTGCTTCCACTCTCTCCCAACTTGGAAAGAGTTCAGGGCTCTGGAGCCAAGTTAGGAGCCCAGCCCTCGGCAAGCTGTGTCCTCAAACCTCCGTGGTGTGACTTCGCCCTCCCCCACCCCTGGGAGAGGAGCTGAGAGCGTGAGTTAGATGTACCGAGTTGGGGAATTATCCTCCGCACGATCAGAAAAGGCATCTTTTGTTCGGCGCCTCCACACGACAGGGAGGGGAGGCATTTACATAGTAACCGGGAGCGTTCACTTCCCCGGCAATCACTGCTATTTCCAGGAGCATTAACGCTCCAAAGTGGATCCATTTTCTCGCTGCCAACGGCGCGCGTTGGGTGCTCTTGGTGGGAACCAAGCAATCAGGCTCCTCGGGCCCACGCTTGCCTGCGGCTGCTGGCTTCACGCTGCCCGGGCGTTGGGAGCAGAATTCCGTGGCAAATGCGTTCTCACTCGGTGGGCAGCCAACTCTCTCAGAACACGGACTTGCTCATTTGGAAATCAGGGGTGGTTAGAGGCGGAAAGGCCGTCTCGGAGAGAGTGGTGCAAAATTAGGGCAAACTGGAGTTTTTAATTTTGCGTAGTCTTGTCATGATGCGCTGCCTGTCCCCTGGCTGCCCACCTAAGTCACCTCCCCCTTTAATGCACACTTGCTGCATGCAGACCAACGCCTCCAGCCTCCGGAAGGAAGAGGGGCTCAGCCAACAGTGTGGCCCGCGTAGGTCAGGGGAAAGAAGACAGCCCCAAACCACCGGCACCTCCGAAACCAAGGCAGTGAATGTGTGCGGTGGTCCATCGACACAAATTCAGGGAGGGAAGCGGTGTTGAAGGGATGGGGGAGGGGGTCCCAGCCATCTCTGCACCCCAACCCGCCCCCCGCTGCGGTGGGAGTTGGGCCTGGAGCTGATCCACATCCCCTGGGTCTGGGTTCGGGGGAGACAGGGGGTGGGATCTAATTTCAATGAGAATGCATTTGGCTACAAATGACAGGCCACCCAACCAAAATGGCTTAGATACTGAGTGTCGTTATCTCGTTGGCCAGAGAAGAGCAAGGCCAGGCATGGAACTGAGCAGGTCCCGCCATGGCCCTGTGTCCCAACCTCCATGTAAGCTGATGGCCAGCTGCCTCCTCTCCACCCCGGGGACACAACTCTATAAGGGTTGCAGTCAGTCACAGGGTGGATGTGACATGTCACGTTCAACTCACACATGTGAGTCCTTTCTGCTTGGCCCCAGCTCCTGTGCTTCTCTCCACAAACTTGATGGGGAAACATCTGGAGAAAATAAAGACGATTGTACGGAATTGCTATTTCAATGGGTCACTAATGATTGTCACAGGAGAGAACCAGCTTCAGAAAAGGGTCTAATGCCTGGCTGTTAGCATTCATTTAACGTAATTTCTGTGCGTGTTGCTGCAGCAAAAATCACGCTTTGTTAGCTCATGACAGCGATGTGGTTTACCTACGGGCTCATTTTCTTTTTTCTTTATGGAAAGAATATGCAAACATCATCATGAGACTCCCCGGGGAAAGGCTCCGAATGACACAAATCGTCTTCTCTGCATGCAACTTGAGATTAATACCAGAGGACATTATAAGGCTATTGAGAAAAGTGGAGAACGTCAGGGAGAGGGTGGTGGGTGCGTGGAGGGTGTTGGAGACTTGCCTGTAGCCTAGGGTGAGCTCTGAAAAGGCTCCCACCTCCACCTTGGGCCGTTGTTCCCCCATTTTCAAAATTACAGCCTGGACGGCATAATCGTCCTTCTTTTCCATTGTGGCAAACTTCACATAACATCAAATGAAGCGTTCTACCGGGTACAGCTCAGTGTCATTTGGTACATTCACAATTTCGCATTTGCCACCTCTGTCTAGTAGTTCCAGGACATTTTTCTCACCCCAAAGGAGACCCCTTACCCATTAAGCTGGACCTTTTCAATTATATAATTCGATGGCTCCAAAATAGGAACGGAACTCATTCAGCTCTGTAAAAATACCCTCCAGACTGCCAAGGCGTGAAGATTGCCCCATTTACGTAGAACAACTAAATATTTGTCCCTAACAAACACGCTGGGGGTGGGCCAAGGGGTCGCAGAGGTAAACAATTCCTTGGCCAATCATCACACAGCCCCACAGTGCTGGAAATTTCCACAGCTGGGCCTCTGGGAGGGGAGAGCTGAAGTTGATCTTCACACGTATCTTTGGCTCTGGGACAAGACACAGGATTTACATTGTTAGTGTCTTATCACCCTCTGGAAAACCACAGTCCCTTCTCCGTCTTTACCAGAGGAGGGTCATGTTTTTCTATGCATTCCGATTCCTGAACCAAGGGGCGTTTTTATGGTTATCCCTGGGTGGGAGGAGCCTGTCCTGTCACCCCCATCAGCGACAGGGTGAGGCAAGGGGTCCTGATCTTAGGTGAGGAGCTTTCACTTGGGAAAAGGGTCTCTGTGCCCTCTCCGGACCTCCGCTGTCCCACCTCCCCAATGAAAGATTGTGGATTTCCAGTGTTTTCAGGCTCTGAAATCTCTTGGTCAAAGATCCAACATGCAAAGGGCTTTGAGCACATCTAGCTCAGCCTCCCCCTCTGTGGGAGGGGGCTCAGCGGACTCCCCCCGGTTCCCTCAAGCATAGTATGGAAACCACCCATTTTCACTCTGTGGGAATGTGTTGATCGTCTTTGCTTCACCATCTGTGAACTTCTGCTTTTTCATTGGCCACCAGGCAACCACGAAACGTCAATGTGTGGTGCTGTCAAAACTCCTCTGGGAAACCCCTTTGCAGCCCAAGGCTCTATTCTCCATCTCTTCGCTAGAGCACAGCTGTTCCCCACCCCTCGCCCACCTGCTCCCGCCTCTGAAGTCCCTGCGGGCCCACCTGGAGTTCCAGGCTGTCCTCTGGGTGGCTCGGTTCCCCATGGCAATTACAAGATTAGCAGAGACTCATCGCTCCTATCTGCAACTGAACTTGTTGTTTCTCCCTCGGGAGACTTGGGCCAGACACACCCTGAATTTATGACTCGTGTTTAGAACAGCAAGTGAACTCTGGTTTCACATTTTTGTTTGTAATCTATGTACTCCTCCTGGAGGGAATGAAGCCCATTATAGCTTTATCAGCTGAATGGACACTGGACCCATTGGTGTGATGAACTGCACTGGTGTGAATGAGTGTCTTTTATTTTTTTTTAATCGTTACTAAGGACGTATATATTTATTGATTTTAGAGAGAGGGGAAGGGAGAGACAGAAACATCAGTGTGAGAGAGAAGCAAGGAGTTGCCTCCCATACTCGCCCTGACCTGGAGTCAAACCTTCTGGTACACAGAACAACACTCCAAATAGCTGAGCCACCCGGCCGGGGCTGAGTGACATCTTTATGGCCGTACCCTACCTAGGCTGGCTAATTTCACGGATGTCACAAGTCCCTTAGCAATGCAGCATGATCACATACATCATGGTTGAATTGAGACAGGACACACACTTGTCTGTGAGTGACTACGCCGCTAGCAATGAATTCCGGGGACCTACTGGAAGATTCCATCGGTTGAATAAAAATCAACCAGGGAGCCGTGGCCGTGGGTGGGTAGTGCTGGCGGAAGGTGGTAGTGCGTACACACAATGTTGCAGCAATAAAGGCGGCCTCTGGGACAGTTCTCTAAAGGCCCCTGGTCTGAGACTGTCCTTCCCAGCACCTTCTGCACCGACAGCCTCACAGGCTTGTCTCAGTGTCCACTGCTGGGGTCAGGCAGGGGCATCCCCACCTAACCTCATTGGGAGGAGGGGTCCTTGAACCATCAGGCTGGCTGTGTGTGGGGAGCCGGGACCTGGTGTCCTGCTCCTGGCCCACCCAGGTCTCCTGAAACACTGCTCCACGGACCATTAAGTTGGACTGCTGCTCTGACAACTTGCAAAGCACATTTCTTAAAGCAGCTGTGAGAAAGGTCTCGCTGCGCAAGTGTCATGGAGCAAAATGGCCAAGCCCCTCCTCGGACCCTCCCCAGAGGCTTCGGCTTGCAAGGGCGGCCCAAAGTGGCAGTCGGTGCCCAGAGTAACGGCACCCAGCCCAGAGCTCCTTGGAGAGCACGCCACAGGGAAAGTTCCGGAAGAGGCAATGGCACCTCGCTCGTCCTGTCACCCTTAGCCTGGCTCCCACCGGCTGGGGTAGCTGTTCCACCTCAGTTTCCCTGTCTCGACCTAGAGTTGTTCGTTCCACCTCAGAGGCTGGTCTTGATCCAGCCGATGTGAGCACATTAGGACAATGCTCGCCTTGTAGAATGTGCGCCAGGCCCTGTACCCACAACAACAAAGAGCAGGTATCCCTGCCCTTCTATTTGGGGTGGGAGCCCACCGTGAACACTCCATAGGGCTCATAGTCCCCAGTTAAATCAGACCTTTGCCAACAAGTCACCCATCGGCCAGCATTTGGGGCACCTCTTTCCCTGGGGCCTGTTACTGTGGCCTGACACCTGCCCGTGTAATGTCCTGCCAACCGGCCGTCATTGCACACATTATGTGCTGCCAGCATGGCCTGGACACACTTGAAGTCCGGGGGCTTTGCCCGCCACCGCCTCCCCGCCGTGGGTTTTGCATCAGCAGTGAACTGGGCCAAAGTTTAGTCGATCCGAAGTTGTGTAAGGGCTTGCTGGGGCAGGTCAAGGGGCCAGAGGCCTCTCCGAGTTGGTTCACAGCTAGCTGTTCAATGATTATCTCCCTGGGGTTATTGCGGGGAGCCGGTCCAACGCGTCACTGTGGCCACGATCCAGAGACCTGGCACTGGCGTCAGGGACCAGCCTCCCTGGTGGGGCCAAGGGGCGGGGTCTTTCTCCTCCAGGGCAAATAAAACCAGGGAGTCCTGCCACCCAATGCCAGCCTCGGGCTTCCCACCAGGAAAGCACACTCACCAGTGGGAGGGACCCCACCGCAAGCCTCAGATCTCGGCTTGAGGTCGCCCAGAGAGAAGGAAGGTAGGTTGCACCTCTGCATCTGCATCCCTAGGCATCCCAGAGAAAACCGGAGCCCGAGTCCTTCTCTCCTTCCAGCTACCGCGGTCCAGGGGGGGCGCTTCCTGGGGGCGGTGCCGCTCGGGTATGTGCAGGAGGCCCGCGCTTTCTCTTCCAGGGACCCTCAGCACGCTCTGCAGACATGCCTCCTCAGCTCCAGAATGGCCTCAGCTTCTCCGCCAAGGTGGTTCAGGGCACCCTGGACAGCCTGCCACAGGCGGTGCGGGAGTTCGTGGAGAGCAGTGCCGCGCTGTGCCAGCCCGACCACATCCACATCTGCGATGGCTCCGAGGAGGAGAACCGGCGGCTGCTGCACCAGATGGAGGAAGCGGGGACCATCAAGAGGCTGAAGAAGTACGACAACTGGTGAGTGCAGCCCTGCATCCCCGGCTCACGGCCCTCCTCCCCGGTGGCATGGGACTGGTGGAAAGAGGTGGACCAAGACTGGTGGCCTCCAGGGGCTGCAGACCCTTCAGATACTGTATAATGGCCAGAACCATATAGACGTTAATTTAAGAACATTCGTAGAGCCCCTCTCTTTAGTGAGGTAGCGTCTACAAACTTCAATGAGTTTGCAGAATAGATCCTGGACCCACATGGAAGCCAGACCTTCCCTGGCCTCACAGATGGGCAATCTAGTAAATGTCTTCTTGACTGCGTGGCTGTCCTCATCCCTAGAGCACCTGCTAGGTGTGGAAGGGATGTGAAAATTCGTAAACAGGCCTATTCCTAAGTGACCCTTGGCTGAGGGGATCCAACACGCAGGTGTATTCAAAACAGCTGCACTTCCTTCTGAGCCTCAGCTGTGCATTTTGGATGTTTTTGCAGCTGGTTGGCCCTCACGGACCCCAGAGACGTGGCCAGAATCGAAAGCAAGACGGTCATCATTACCCAAGAGCAAAGAGACACGGTCCCCATCCCCCAAAGCGGCCCCAGCCAGCTGGGCCGCTGGATGTCGGAGGAAGACTTTGAGAAAGCATTCAATGCCCGGTTTCCGGGCTGCATGAAAGGTAAGTGAACCATTGACTGGGTTGGGCACAATGCCTGCAGGTCTTATAGTCGTGTATCCATCCTCAGGGGTCATTGTCACAGTCAGGAAAACTCCCCGGGCCTCAGAGATCTTTCAACGGGCCACGTGTTGAAAACGGGCATCTCAGGTTTAGATTCCCACACTGTCTCCTGGGGGACGGGAGAATGAGTTCCACGTTAGGTGGAAGCCAAACTGCGCATTTACAAAGCTCTTTGGTTTTGGCAAACGGTTCCCTTTCCGGGGGACTCATGCAAACTGGTGAGCCCGTGGCAAGCAGGGTGTGACGCCATGGGTAGGAAACAGCGCTGGTCGCTGTGAGTCCAAGGTCCTTTCTAACCGGTCTCCCCGCTGACTGGCCCTGCAGGTCGCACCATGTACGTGATCCCGTTCAGCATGGGGCCCCTGGGTTCGCCCCTGTCGAAGGTCGGCATCGAGCTGACCGACTCGCCCTACGTGGTGGCCAGCATGCGCATCATGACGAGGATGGGCATGCCTGTCCTGGAAGCCCTGGGCCAGGGCGAGTTCATCAAGTGCCTTCACTCCGTGGGGTGCCCTCTGCCTTTAAAAAGTAAGCACCGCGGTTCAAAATCCGAAGCTAGATATCGTTAAAGCAGGCTTGGCCTTCAACTCCTGGCCTGTCCTTCAGGGCCATCAGGCGGGGTCGAGCCGGGCTGACCGGGGCTGTGGCTTCCTCCGCAGAGCCTTTGGTCAACAACTGGGCCTGTAACCCAGAGCTGACCCTCATCGCCCACCTGCCCGACCGCCGGGAAATCATCTCCTTTGGCAGCGGGTACGGCGGGAACTCGCTTCTTGGGAAGAAGTGCTTCGCCCTGAGGATAGCCAGCCGGCTGGCCAAGGAGGAGGGGTGGCTGGCCGAGCACATGCTGGTAAGTCGCCAGGAAGCCTGAGCCTGCAGGGCCGGGAGCCGGGGCAGGGAGAGGGCTGGCAAAGTGCCCACCTGGGGACAGCCAGCTCAGCCTGAGGACAGAGTTGGAACTGCCACCCAAACCTACAAATGAACGCACGCACAGGTGCCCCTTTTGAAGAGCTAGGAACCCCACCAGGTGGATAGAGATCCTCTGGGCGTCATCCAGAATATGTGCTTTGCTACCTGGAGAAACAGATGTGGGGGACCCACCCTCCACATCCCTCAGGCACGGTCTGAGGCTGATGTGGGGACCGTTGAGCGGGAAGGACGGGCTTACGAAGGGATCTCGTCTGCAGATCCTGGGCATCACCAACCCGGAGGGCCGGAAGAAGTACTTCGCAGCCGCCTTCCCCAGCGCCTGCGGGAAGACCAACCTGGCCATGATGAAACCCAGCCTCCCGGGCTGGAAGATAGAGTGTGTGGGGGATGACATCGCCTGGATGAAGTTCGACCAACAAGGTGACTCTTGGAGGCCCCACGGTGGATGTTTAAGTCCGTTAGTTCGGGTCTTGCGAAGCCTTAGCAACATTTATTCTAGACAAGCATTTTTTTTTTCACTTAATATCAAATCTGGATTGCAACGGGGCCCCGTGCAGCTGTTTGTTTATAAAGTACAGAGGGTAAAAGGGTGTTGGTGGAAAACTGATGGGGAAGCCAGAGCTGGAAATGTAGTTGCTTGGATGGGAAAAAAAGAGGCCTATTCCGAGGAGGAGGGAAAACACGGTTTGGGAACTTGGCACGGAAAGGAGCCTGGCGGGATGTCAGGGAACGCACTTTGCTCCGCGCTCGCCAAGACTTCTCTGGTTTAAAACTCCCCAGGCAACCTAAGGGCTATCAACCCAGAAAACGGGTTTTTCGGGGTCGCCCCTGGGACCTCGGTGAAGACTAACCCCAACGCCATCAAGACCATTGAGAAGAACACCATCTTCACCAACGTGGCCCAGACCAGCGACGGGGGCATTTACTGGGAGGGCATTGACCAGCCGCTGGCCGCTGGCATTAAGCTCACCTCGTGGAAGAACAAGGAGTGGACCCCTGAGGATGGTGAGCCCCCCAGAGGCCCTGATGCCCCAGCCCGTGGACACCCCACGTGTAGGCCGGACACTCAGGGGCCTCCCCGCTTTGTCTGTTGTAGGGGAACCGTGTGCCCATCCCAACTCGCGGTTCTGCACGCCCGCCAACCAGTGCCCCATCATCGACCCCGCCTGGGAGGACCCGGAGGGCGTGCCCATCGAGGGCATCATCTTCGGAGGGCGCCGCCCTGCTGGTGAGCCACGTACCCAGGCTGGGAGGGTCGGTGGACTCACTCCTTCCCCATGACCTTGTCGGAGGGTGCCAGGGCCTGAGCCTCCTGCCCCAGCCCCCAGGGTACCGGGCGGGCCCAGATGCATCGTAGAAGCTCCCCTCCGGCCACCAAGAGCCTGTCCGGATCCCTGATCTAATGTAGCTTTAGCCACTTTCCCTTCCGCTGCGCGGCCACCACGGCGGAACCGATGCTTTTCTGCCCATGGGTGCCTTGCGAATGCAGCCTTCAAGGAATTAGGAGGATGCTCTTCTGCCGTCTCTTTCCCTTTTGTGAGGTTTCGGCCCCGGCCTAAGCATCTGAGGGTCGGAGCCTGTAAGGGATACCTCTTCCTCCCCGTTCAGGTGTCCCTCTTGTCTACGAAGCTCTCAGCTGGCAGCACGGGGTGTTCGTCGGGGCAGCCATGAGGTCCGAGGCCACCGCGGCCGCCGAGCACAAAGGTGAATCTGAGTTAAACTTGGAAAGGTCAAAGACGGGCGGGCAGTCTGTCCGTCTCCGTCTCTCCCGTCTGTCTGCCCCTGTGTCTCCATGCCTGCCTGTGCCTGTCACTTTGTATCTGTATCCCTCTCCATCCGTCCACGGAGAGAGAGAGGAAACCAACCATGCGTATGTCCCCACTGCCCCAAGGGAGCATCGTTTACCAACAGTGTCCCTCTCCGTTGACAGGCAAGGTCATCATGCATGACCCCTTCGCCATGCGGCCTTTCTTTGGCTACAACTTTGGCAAATACCTAGCCCACTGGCTCAGCATGGCCCAGCGCCCCGCCGCCAAGCTGCCCAGGATCTTCCACGTCAACTGGTTCCGGAAGGACAAGGAGGGCCGGTTCCTGTGGCCCGGCTTCGGGGAGAACATCCGGGTGCTGGAGTGGATGTTCAACCGCATCGAGGGGGAGGGCGAGGCCACGCTCTCTCCCATCGGCTACCTCCCCACGGAGGACACCCTGAACCTGAAAGGCCTGGAGAATGTCAACGTGAAGGAGCTCTTCCACCTCTCCAAGGAGTTCTGGGAGAAGGAGGTGGAAGACATCGAGAGGTACCTGGAGGAGCAAGTAAACGCTGACCTCCCCTACGAAATCGAGAGGGAGATCCTGGCTCTGAAGCAGAGAGTCAGCCTCATGTGATCGGCCCCAGGGCGGCACCCCTCAAAGCCCCCCTGGCCTGCGCGGCCGGGGGGACCGGGAGCACGAGGCAGAGCCGACCGAGTTGGCGCGGCAGATAGACCCGAAAGACACGCTTTAATCGTTCAGATAAGCCCGCAGGGTACAGGCTAGTGACTAACCAGATTGGGGAGGGAATCTCAGCACGTCTCCACGATTCACAATCCAGGGCACCTGTGTTCAATCGGAAGGGCACTCAGACATTTTGCCGTTTTTCACGTTAGTTCTATCAGTTAGCTCTCATGCACAGAGAAAAAGTACTTGAGCTGTATATACGTGTGTGTGTGTGTGTGCGCGCGTGTGTGTGTACCGTTATCACAACTATATTTAATACCTCTGGAAAAATCTTGGGCAAGATTACCTACTAGTTGTTGGTAGAAGTGTCGCTTTATTATTAACATGTGTGTTTAAATTATTTTTGTATACCGTTGCCCCTTCCCTTGGCGAAATTTCGATTTGCCCCCTTCACGCGTCTTGGAAAATTACAAAAATAAACTTTTATAGAAAGACAGGTTTTGGTTGCTTGGTTTTGAAAAGCTTGGGTCCCAGCACAGAGGACTCTCTGGGGGAACACTGGGGATCCAAACGGGGGGCGAAGGGTAGCAGAAAGGGGTTCGGTGGGCAGGTGTGACCAGAAGATGTCACCCAGGCAGCACACGGCACCACCCTGTGGGTTTCCTGAGTTAACCGCGAGGCAGGGCCTAGAACCCCTTAACGGTGGGTCTTGTGGAACTGGGATGGGCAGAGTTGAAAATTCGCTTTTTGACAAAAACTTGGGTATGGGGGTTGGCCTCCTGCGAGAATGACACTGTAGACAGTTTCACGGGCTTTGGTCCACACACCCTCCTGAGATTTTCTCCGTGCCATCCGTAGTGAGGACAGGAGAGAGCCTGTGGGCTTGCAGTGGGCTGCCCCTGGCGCTGGCCTGAAGCCCCTCGGATTCTGCTCCAGGCACTGGGGAATAACCCAGACCAGCCCTGAGCTGGACCTGGCCTGTTCATTCTGCAGGAAGCTCTGTGGCTTCCTCGGGCGGTTCCCTTTTAGGGCCCCGGCCCAGCAAGTGGCCCCCCTCCCCCACAGGTCCATCGCACACCTTGGTGCTCCTTTCACCCCCTCGCTGGTCCCCTGAAACTGCCTTGCCCCCTGCAGCGGTTCCACGTGGAAGGTGAGGCCTCGATCACCCCAATTTTATCGATGGGGAAACTGAGGCCAGCAATGGCCCGCGCCCCCTTCCCGGGCTGGGAAACAGCAACCAGAGCTTTCCTGCCCGTTAAGGAAGCTGTGGGAGGGTACGGAGTGGAGTTAACTGCTATTCATTTAAACCAGTGGCTTTCAGGCTGGCTTGCCTTTTCCCCAGACAACTTGGAAACCGAGCGTGTAGGGAAACAAGGCAGAAGGCAGCCCAGCTGGGGCTGAGCGGGGAGGGTGGGGGCCCAGGCCACCGAGCTCCCGATTCTCCGCGGCCTGGTGGCTCCGGAGGTAGTTCCTCAGACCCCTGAGAGGGGCCTGCAGGACAGAGTCTGGTCGCGGTTGTTAAAACGCATGCCCTGGGCTCAGGGGCCTCGTCCAGCTCTCAGCAGGTTGGGTCCTTCTGCAGGCAAACTGGGCATTTCGGAATTCCTGAGCCGCCTACCCAGCATCACCCACTTGCCCAGCCGACTTGGATAGGACCACATTGCCACCCGGCCCTGGAAGCCCAGAGGACAGCCTAGAGGAGGTGTCTTACACAGGCGTTTTCAAGGGATCAGAAGGACTCAGCAGTTGCCATTGATTGGCCCCTGACTCAGTTTCCCCCAGCTGAGTTTCCCCCAGCTGAGTGTCCCACCCGGCCCCAACCCCTGGCCCCTGTGTGCATGTAAGACCCATCAGGACCCTGCGATGTTGCCCTGCAGGGCGGGTTCACAGGAGGCGGCACGGAGGACCTGGGAGGGGGCGTGGCTCGCTGATGGCAAAATCAAAACCCAGTGTCCCCACTCCTGGTCAGCCCTCCCCACGTGGCCCCAAATCAACAGTGGACTGACGTCTTCCATGAGACCCAACGCAGGAGCTGCCCCTGACCTCTGTGGGTTCCCGGAGCCGGGCCAGGTCTGGGTGAAAGGCCGGGCCCTATCAGTCCACCGCAAACATTGTGGTCGATGTGGCCTGCCGTGGTACCAGGGCACCAGATGAGAGCATCTGAGGGAGCAGGCTGGCCGCCAGCTTCCTCCTTCCTGACCCCTTCTGTTCCCAGGGTGGACAGGGACGGTGGTAAACACTGGTGGCCTTGGTCACCTTCCAGCTCTGCCTCTGGCCAGCAGTGTCACCTGAAGTGACACTCATCTGGACCATGGGGTAACACTGTCCAGGAGACCATGCATGTGAGGGGTTGGGTCCACAGCAAGGCCGGTGAGGACAGCAATTCTCATTTATTTTGTCCCAGGTCTTCAGTGTAGCTGTAACGGTGCAACTTTTAGGGACAGGGACCCCCGCTGCCTCCCACGGGGGTCGGGCCCTGGCTCGGAGGTGCGAATCTGCCTCGTGCGGCCTGTCCTGCTAATTCCAGGAAGAGACTGGAGAGCGGAGCCCCTCGGTGCCATCAGGACAGACATTCTCCCTGGATAGCAGGTGTCTCCCTGGGCGGCCCACTTGCCCTCCCCTCAAACCCGCCAGCAAAATTCTTAGCAAAGGCCCAACAATCTCTCTAAGGAAAACCATGGATGCGAAAAGATTTCGCTGCAAGGGTGCTCATTCAGGGTCATTTTTGATCATAGCAAAAATTAAAAAATGATAAGAACCAACCTAAAGGCGCAACAACGGGGGATGGTTTAGGGAATTGCAGTCCCTCCCAGAACTAACCCCTGGGCCAGCCCAGAGAAGACCCTGGACTGACGCACCGCTGTCCTGCACGAAGGCAGCCGCGGAAGTGGATTGAGGGCGCCCGCATCTGCGTCTAGGACCCGCCCTGAAAAATACACCGTCCCGCAGCCCCAGCCGGAACTTCCGCAAGTGCAGGCCATTGAAAGAGCCCTCCTTTCGGCTTCCCTGGATCTCCCCAGTTTTCTACGAGGACTCTGTGTTGTTTGTGCCGCAGGGACATGACACGGGTGGGGACCGCTTGTGATGCTGGTCTTAGGGCTTGGGGCTGCCCTGCCGCGGGGGACAAGCTGGCCCTGGCCATGGCTCTCACTCGGGCCGGTCAGCGAGGGTGTAACCCTGAGCAGCTGGCCGGGCTTGGGAAGGTGGAGGCATCCCCGTCATCTATATTTCCACCACTTTGTCCAGACTCGGAAATACTGGCCCTGCCAAGGGGCCTCTTAGTGCCAGGTGTGACGGTGGAAGGACGGGAGCGAGCCAGGCCCGACTCTGGTCCCTGCCACTTGGTGGGGCAAACAGCGGTGCATTCAGTCCCCCAAGACACAGGGCGGACCCTGATCGGGTCAATGTGGGCCCTTCCCAGGAGGGTGCCAGGCAGCTGAGGTCACCCCGTTGGACGCAGAAGAGACGGGGCCAGGGAGGCCATGCTGCTGACAGAATCCATCAGCCAGAGGGAGGGAATTGGGAACAGAAGTCAGGCTGGTCCAAGCCCGGCCTCCTTCCACGCGCCCTTTGCATCCCTCCAGTGGACCCAGAGCTGAGCAGGGAGAGGAGACAGGGCAGGACGCCCGGAACACCTCTGGGAAGGGCCTGGTCCCCCTTAGGTGCAACCTGCACTCTACCTAAGGTGGGACAGGGCAGGCTTGACCGTTGGGGGCAGGACCTGGCCCTTTCCAGGGGAGGCTAAGCCCCGTGGCGCCTTGCTGTGCATAAGCCCGGCCTGATTCAGTCACTGAGATTCTGGGACTGGACGCTGCCCAGATGATGGGGAGGGGCCTGACCATCACAGAGCAGCTCCCCCGCGCAGGGGCGGAGCCCAGGGCTGCTCCAATGCCACAGGGGCGAGATACCAGCCCCTCGGAGGAACCGCGAACACAAGAACATGGCACCTGCCGTGTCTCTGCATGGGCACTCGTTCCTGGGGGCTCGCTGGTCTGCCACCTGCTCGCCCAGTGCGGCCTCCTGGCACCGGGGGATGTGAAGGCGTGAATCAGCCGGGCATGACGGCCCCGAGGGTAGAACCTTTCTCCAGGCGAAGCCATTTGCAGCGAAGTATGCTGTAAATATTTGTTCAGCCCGGGAAAATGACTTTAATTGCATAATTAAACTTGTGGTCAATTATGCTTCTGAATAAAACGGCTGGGAAGATGCTGAGACCACAGCTGCCCTTCTGAGTTCCTGAATAGAGGGCCTGTTGGCTTGCAAAGACTTTGCGGTGGCCCCATCGTTCCTCCCTGCAACGGGGGGTTTTGAGAACAGCTAGGGGAGAGGAGGAAGAGGAAAAGTTCCCCAAACCAGAGAACCAGCCACAAAGGGACCCCCCAGGCCCCAGGACAAAAATCTGCCCCGTGTTTTCTTTTTTCTTTCTTTTAATTAATTTATTTATTTTTTTTTTAAGATTTTTTTTTTTATTTCATTATATTTTTTAGAAAGAGGGGAAGGGAGAGAGGCAGAGAGGGAGAGAGACATCAATGTATGGTTGCCTTTCATCTGCCTCCAGCCACAGACCTGACTGGAGACCTAGTTTGCAACCTGGTTATGTGCCCTGGCTGGGGAATCGAACCTGTGACCTTTGGGTTCGCAGGCCGGCGCCTTAACCACTGTGCTACCAGCCAGGTCTTTCTTTTAATTTAATTTGTTTATTTTTAGGGAGAGGAAAAGGGAGGGAGAAAGACAGAAAGAAACATTGAGGTGTGAGAGGTACATCGGTCAGCTGCCCCTCGCACACCCCCAGCTGGGACCTGGCCTGCAACCCAGGCATGTGCTCGGACTGGGAATCGAACTGGCGACCTTTTGGTTTGTAGCCTGGTGCTCAGTCCACTGAGCTGAACCAGCCAGGGATCTGGCCTGTGTTTTCCAAATGCCCTGTGCACTTCGCACTTTCGTGGATAATTGGTAAGTTGAGCAAATAGTGAAGTGCATCAATCAGTTGAAAGACGTTTCCATGAGAAGAAACCATTGGATTCTAAGCATTGATTAAAAGCCAGCCTTTCTTGATAAGGTAACCACTTGCCTACAACACTTGCCCAGACACAAAAGGCCACACATTGGCAAATCCAGAGACAGGAGGTAGGTTGGTGGCTGCCAGGGGGCGGTGGCCCTGAGTTTCTTTTGGAGGTGATAAAAATGTCCTAAAGCTAGATTGCATCACAGGCTGCTCAACCCTGTGACTCTATCAAAAACCACAGAATTGTACATGTCACGTGGGTGGATTTTTATGGCAGGTGAACTGTAGTTTCATAAACTAGTTCTAAAAAAAGGATACGTGGAGTGAAAACGAAAGTGCAACCGACGGATGTTTCTCTCTCTCTCTCCCTTTTCCCTTGTCTCTAAAGCCAACAAACCTATGCTGTCCCGGAGAGAACCAGAGACTCAGAGAAAAGGGATCGACTGTCCTCCAGGTCCTCGCAGGCCCGGGATCACTGAGCACCCTGCAAGTCCTCTCACTCACCAGCAGAGGGCAGACGGGCCCAGCACAGGAGCCTGGAGGACAGAGGCCAGCAGGTGGTGGCACTGAGCCCACCTGGAGCTCCACATCCCAGGTGGCGCTCCTGATCCCGATTCCAAGCTGGTCCCCAGCAGAGGGCAGGGTCTCACAGGCAGGGACCCATCCCCAGCTCTGACCGTGCATCAGGGGACACACACACCAGAATGGCAACAGAAGGCAGGGTCTGCACCCCGGGACCCCGCCATGCGGGGCACCCACTCTGCATCTCCCCCTGCCCATGGGGGCAGAAGCCTGTGCAATGGATGCTGGGTGATGAAATGAGTTTCCATCACAGCCGCTACACTCCTGGTGTGGCCTGGGGACAGGCCCTGCTTCCCCGAGCCTCGGTTTCCCCAGCTGCACGGAAGTCCCCCTCTAACCTGCCGTGGAATCTGAGACACGTGACTCTTTGTTGGTGAGGGGCTTAGAATTGGGACTTAGTGAGCCGGGGGGAGGTGTAGGGACCTGATAAGACAAAGCCTGGGCTAACTTCCAGGGCCAGGACCATGTTCCACCCACAGTGTGTCCGCCCCCACATTATGAGCATGGCCACCATCCCACCCCTGGGACCCCCGGGTCCCTGTTTGTTTCAACAGGTGACACATCAGCCCCTCACATACGCTGAACTCTTCCAACGACAGACCCCCCTCCCCAACCTCAGGGAAGAAGGTGGGGAGCGGGGGTGTTCACTCATGGGCATCCTGCAGGTGCCCTGCTCCTCTGCCCCTCCCACCTTGCTGCTGGTCCTTCCTCAGGGGTATGGGCGCCACGAGGCCACGGAATCTTCAGCTGGCTTCGAGAAGCCCCTGCATCTCCTGGGGGGACAGACAGGACCTGCTCGGTGGCCCAGGGGCTGCTCCAGGACCGAGTCAGCCCCAGGAAGCCAGCCTCTGAAAGACGTTAGCTGTCATTCAAATGCCAGACCCCGGAGGGTTTAAGGCTACTTTCTGGTCTGGGTGAACACAGCCTCCTTGACAGTGGTCCAGTCCACTGCCCTGCGGGGCCAGGGCTCCTGCGTCAGGGTGGGCACAGGCACCTGGGCCCCCAAGACTGGTCCAGCCCAGCTGGGGCTGCCTGGCTGAGCATGGCCCCTGGGGTTGGCATTAACCCCCCATCCCGCACCCCCAACCCCACCCCGGGGACTAGAACGTTCTGCCCTCAGGGGTGAACTCGGGTCTGGCCCCGATGGGCACGGAGGCTGCACCCCTCTCTGAGCCTCTGGGGGACCTTCATCACCATGAAGAGCAGAGGCCCAGTGACGCACGCGACAGCAGCTGCCCATCCTGTGAAGCGGGGCTCAGAGCCATTAGCCCACAGGAGATGGAATTTACATTTTGAATTAAGTGGATCATCAGACCCAGCAAAATTAAACATAAGTTGGAGGGAGCTGGGGGGCTGGAGAGGTAGGGGCTCAGTCAAGCATGCCAGGCTGGCCTTTCCTTTTGATTGTTTTCAACACGCTGCAGGCGAAAGGGGACGGGAGGACACGCGACCAAGCTGGCCTTGGAGACAGAGAAAGGTGGAGAGTGGAGAGGCTCGCCCCTCTTTCCGCCTGGGCAGGAGCTGGATGCCCCTGCGTGGCCCAGCTGAGCCGGGGTCTGTCCCAGCCCCTCCCCCTTCCCCTCCCCTAGTCGCACTTATTCGTTGAGCCCGTCATGGGCCTGGCACTTGGTGAAACGCGTTGAGAGCAGGACTGGAAGGGCGTTTGTACCCCTTCTTGGGTCCCCCACCTGCCTTCTCAGGGGAGGGAGTCAGGGGAGGGAGAAAAGGGCAGTGGCATTAGTTGCATTCGTCTCTCCGATGTACCATTCGGGAACCGGAGACCCTGCCGGCCCCACCCACACCCCTCGCCCAGCGAAGCTTTGAAACGCACCGCGTTCCGCATGGTCTGTGTGTAGGATGCCCCCTGGGGTGGGGCCGCCCGCACCTGCCAGCCACCCAGGGGGGACGCGGCACCCCCATGTCAGAAGAGACCTCACAGGCTGGGCTGGGGGTTCCGTGGGAAGCTGAGTGTGTAGGCACCTCGGTGTGACCTTGATCTGAGTGTGTCTGTGATCAGGGTCTCCTGAGAGTTGTCCTTCCTGGGAAAGGACGGTGTCCCAACGGCCTCCTAACTCGGTGCAGACGAGATCTGTGCCCACTCAGCCTCTCAGCTGCGCGGGGCGGGTCCCCCTTCTAGGGTCTCACCAGCTTCATGGACCAACTGCCTCCCAGGAACGAGTCGTAACTCAAGTTGCCTTCGGTTGACTTGAGCCAGCCCCCTGTCCTCCACAATCTGAATCCAGGCGGCCAGCGGACGCCAGGCCTCCTTGGAGCAGGGAGTTGGCTCTGGGTGGGAGGCTGGGCTCCCGAGGCCGTCGGGGGTGGGTTCCAGTCAACGTGCACACGCGGGGGAGCAGCTGCTGCGGAAGACGGGTCCCAGGTGCCACAGGACCGGCCTCTTTGGGTGGGAGAGCGCCCTCCGGTGGGCGCAGTGTGCGTGGTTCCGGCCGGCCGCGCTCCCTTGGATGGCGGCTCCCCAAAATCAATCCGCGGTGTTTTCCAGTGAATCCTTACCGGATGCCCCCTGACTGCCTGGCCCTTAGGGTTGGCCCACGTGCTGAGACGCGCTGATCAGGGCAGGTTCTCTAACGAACGATTGCCCAGGGGCCCTGGCCTTCTCCTCAGGCCACCGAAAGACGTCAAGTCTCAACTAATGGGGGGCAGTATTTCCATGGGGCAGGGTGCACAGGCCCTCATACTGTCCCGTTCACAATGTCTGGGTGGTCAGCCTCCTGGCCTGTCTCCTGCCCCAAGACATTGTAATTCTGCCTGGGTAGTTTCTTCTTCCTTCCTCCCTTCTTCCATTCCTTCCTTCCTTCCTTCCTCCCTTCCTTCTTCCATTCCTTCTTTCCTTCCTTCCTCCCTTCCTTCCTTCCTTCCTTCTTCCATTCTTCCCTTCCTCCCTCCCTCCCTTCTTCCTTTCCTTCCTTCCTTCCTTCCTCCCTTCCTTCTTCCATTCCTTCCTTCCTTCCTTCCTTCCTTCCTTCCTTCCTTCCTCCATTCTTTCCTTCCTCCCTTCTTCCTTCTTTCCTTCCTTCCTCCCTCCCTTCCTTCCTCCCTTCTTCCATTCCTTCCTTCCTTCCTTCTTCCATTCTTTCCTTCCTCCCTCCCTCCCTTCCTTCCTCCCTTCTTCCATTCCTTCCCTCCTTCCTTCTTTCCTTCCTCCATTCTTTCCTTCCTCCCTTCTTCCTTCTTTCCTTCCTTCCTCCATTCTTTCATTCTTTCCTTCCTCCCTTCCTTCCTTCCTTCGTGTTTTTCTTTCTTATTTCCTGCCTCCCTCCCTCCCTTCCATCTCATCCATTGACCCAGCCCTTCATCCTTCCACTTAGCCACCCATTCCGAGACCCTCCGACCATCTATGGACACATCTACCCAACGGACCACCCGACCTGCCCTCGGCTGCTCACCTAACAATCTCCGTGGCCTCAGTCAGCCACCAGCTGGGCCCCCATCCTCGGTGCACCCTCCCTCTCCTCGCCAAGGCCCCACAGCCACCGGACCGAGAAAGCCAGCATGGGAATGAGCTCGTTTTACCACCATTCCGGGACCAAGTAACCGCTGAGCTGGATGGAGCAGAAAGCGGGGTGCTCCCGGAGGCCCCCACAGATCGCTACAGTGGTTCAGACGATGGGCACGGTTTGGGAAGCGTTTTCAGAGCAAAAGGAGTTTGATCAGGGCTCATAAAATGATGTCATCTTTGGAAAGCCGCCTCTGAAGGGCAAAGTGTAGGAATCCCAGGTGAGCCGGTCTGGTGCTGTGTGTCAGACAGTCGAAGGTTCAGTGGGTGGAGGTGTGGCTGGGTCAGAGCCGAGGGTGTGGATGGTGGAAAGGGGAGAAGAGCCCCCACACCCGACCTGGGACAGTTACATAAGAAGCCAGGCCAGGTAACGCAGCGGGGACCCGTTCTGTCAGCAGAGGGAGCTAGGGAGCTTGTCGGGGACAAAAGTCCCCAGGAAGAGAAATTCCGGCCAAGCATAGGCCCTGAAATTGTGTGCCCTCTGTTTTGGGGGTGCTGGTTGGCACTGTCCCCCTCAACCTGGGGAGCTGGGTCCAGAGCTGACCCTGAGAACAGGCCCAGCCCACCTGGCGGGCCCAGGGCCTCCATCGGGCACATACAGGGGGAACCCAGCCCAACGCGGAGTCCCCAGGACGGCGGTGTCAGCCGCACGTGGCCTGCAAACCGCCCTGCAGTGCCGGCTGCTGGGCCCCCAGCGAAGGGGCGGAGGAAACCCGCAACTTCCCGGGGTCGAGGCCTTTCCCCGTCTCAGGCGCGGAGCCGGCCTGCCGCGCCGCTAAAATCGTGAGCCTCCGGAACGTTCTGAGCGCATTTTCAGGGGAGAAATTAGATGTGAAGTGGCTTTTAAAACCCGGAGAGTCTTGCGTTGCAAAACTTGGTTGCCAGGGAAACTCTTTCTCCAACACTTCCCCACCGCCGCATTAGACATGAAATCCCCTAAGTAACAGGTAACGAAGGGGTAAGTGAGAGAGGAGGTGGCCAGGCAGAGGGGTAAGTGAGAGAGGAGGTGGCCAGGCAGCTGGAGGAAAGCGACGTTTTAGGGTGCCCCATGCCCCCTTAGTCCTGGGCGGGTGGGCCCCTTGCTGCCCGCGGGGGTCTTGAAACACCTTCGGAGGCGCGCAGGCTGGAGTGCAGTGGGGGGGGGGGGGGGCCTGAAAGGCCACCCGAAACCTCCGCTGCTACCCTGTTGCTTTTCCAACCGGCGGAGGGAGGCCTGGGAGCGGGTCCTGAGCGTGTTCCGACCCCCTGCGGCCGCGGTCCTTGCCTCAGGCAGGAGCTGAAGCATTGGTACCTCCCGCCTTCAGCAGGGAAGCGATTTGACATTTCACCGGTGGACCCAGCCGGCGGCTCCTCTGATTGTCCACAGGAACATCGTCCGCCCCTCCGTGGCGCAACCGTTCACGGGTTCATCTGCCCACCGAGGGGTCCACCTGCCCACCCCGCGCTCCCTCTGCCTGGCCACTCGCGTGTGTGCACACGCAGGGGTGGATGGGCGGACGGATGGACCGACGGTGATACTTATTCACCAGCCAGCCATCTGCCTCCATTTACCGATCTGGGTATCCGCCCGCTAATACGTTCACCCCTCCATCGTCTGCCCATCCACCCACCCACCCTCCCAGTCACTGAACCTTTCCTGAGCTCCCACGTGCATAGCAGCAGGTCCCACGTGCCCAGCACCAGCCTCTCCAGTTCTCTCAACCCCGAGAGGTGGGAGTTAGTCCCCTCCCACCGCGCAGACCAGGCGGTGGAGTTCTGATAGCGCACAGGGGTTGGGGGCCCGGGTGTAACTCGGGAGTGGGGGGCGTGGGCTTGGCGTCCCCCACCTACCGGGGTTCCAGCCACGAGCGGAAGGCGAAGGAGTACGGGACCAGGCAGGGCGGTGGGAAGTGCAGGAGGAAACCTATGTCCGGCCGCCTGCATCGCACCCCGGACCCACACGCCTGGCCCCTCCCCAGGGCAAACAGTGCCAGCGTGGTCGCCCGCCGGTGCCAAGGTGAAAGGTCCAGGGGCCAGAGCTGAGCCCCCGGGCAGTTCCGCTCCCAGAAGCCAAGGCCTTTCCCCCAGTGAACTTCCATCTCGCGCCTCCGCCCCCTCCTAGCCGGTGCCCAGTGGGTGAACGGGGCCCCGGGCTTGGCCTCTGCCTCCCCCCAGAGCTGGGCTGGTGGTTTTCACCCCCAGTGACTGACACACAGGGGCTCCTGCTCAGCTGAGTGGCCTTGAGTGAGTCACTTCCGCTCTCGCGCTCCGCTCCCTCCTTTGTCCAGGGACAATGGCAGAGCCCTCGGGGGGCTGCTGTGCAGCACTGGGCCTGGTCAGGACTCTGACAGCGGCTCTGGGGTCCGGGAGCTCTGCAGGGGTGGCGCTCGGGCAAGGGGGCCGCACTGGCTGGGCTGCAGCCCAGGGTCAAAGGCCCGAGAGCACAGCTGGGGGCCCCCAGGGGAGGCTTCCACCTGTGAGGACCCGTGGATGGGGGGCTGGGAGGGCACCCTGGTGTCCTGGGGTGAGGGCTCGTGATCTGCGGGGACCAATGATCATGCGTTGAGTGAACTGTTGAGGAGCAGGATGGACAGGCACCAGCGACCCCAACCTCAATCCGAACCCCAATGCCCGGCATGGGGCCCAGCGTCCAACCGGCATCCAGAAACACCATGGAGCTGCCCCTCCGGAGGCCCCGGTGCCGGGGAAGGTGCTCCGAACAGGCTGCCTCTCTGAGCCAGCAGTGACCCTCACATCCTGCTTGTGGGGTTCAGGGGGTGAGTGGGTGCTAAGGGGCGGAGAGGAACGTGAGCCCCCGCCACCCACCCACGGGGGGCAGGTTTCTGCAGGTGTTGCCGTGACTGACCCCCTGGCAAAGGTTTGCTCAGCCCCAGGACCATTACGGAGTGTTACCCCCACGGTTGGCTCTGGGGACATGTAGGGGGCCAGATTTTCTCACAGGGGAGCCACACCATCTGCGCCCCACTGGGTCCCTCCTTGAGTCCTGGACAGGGTCCCTGAGGGAAAAGCAGCTTTGTGTCCGGGTCCCCGCGGGAGGGCACTGAATGGCTGGGGGCCCGCTGTCCCCTCAAGCACCCCACATCTCAGAAACGGGGTCCCGTAGGTACCGGCGCTCATGCGTCCCTCTGCCCCCCACCCGGGGGACACACCCAGGGGGTGCTGCGTTCCCTGCAGAAGGGGAAACTGAGGCTCAGAACCGGGAAGGGGCAGCTCTGAGTGTCCCTCCCTCGGTGCTGCCGACAGAACGGCGAGTCACCCGAGGTCGCCGGAGCTGCGGTGGCGGCAGGACAGCAACAGCTTTGACTTCTGGTCGTCACGACACAGCGCCGGGGAGGGCAGGCGCGGGGGCGGCCGCGCCTCTTTAATTCAGGCGCTCCTGGCAGAAGCTCAATCTCCGGGGAAGATTGATGACCAGCCGCAGGTACGGGTGGGCGGATTCATAAAGCCGTGGCAGCCGGCCGTAAATCAGATGAATATTCAAGATTCCGCCCCGGGAGCAATCCTCCGGCGCTGGCAGCAACAAGATGGATTCGCGGGCAGCGGAGCGCGGTGGCCTCAGGAGCCCCGGCCCCCGGCCCCAGGCACTTTCCACTTGCCAAAAACTTCTGCTTTTGCTTGGAAAACTTGGGCAGCTCCAAAGAGGGAGGAGAGGAGAGACGGTCCTGGACCCCAAGCCCCCTGGAGACCCCATTTTAAAGTTATTTTTTACGTGAGGCAGAATGCACACACACACAGACCTGGAGGGGTCCCCAGATCGGGACCTAGAACATTCCATCATCAGCCAGACAGTTCCCCCTGCCCCCCTCTGCGAACCCCCGCCGCCCCGCCAGGCAGCCACTGGTCTTGCTGTCCCTGGAGGTAGTTTTGTCTCAACCCTGAGAGACAGAGCCTAGAATAGACTTGGATTCAGTTTTGGGCTCTGCAGTCCCCACTGGGAGTGCCACCCCCATTTGGGTGAGCCATTTCCCTCGGCATGACCCCTGGTCTGTTTCCAGTCCCGCCCCTTTGGGATAAGGCTGCGGCAATCGGGAGGCTGGGCTGCTCTTCCTGGGCATGTCTCACTCCCACGTGGGGAGCTGATGGGTCTTGCGGTGGTGGGGGCCGTTACAAAACCCTCCTGTGGCTGCCACTGCGCGCAGGGGACAAGGCAAACCTCTCCTGCCGGGGCCACAGGCCCTGTGTGACCCCCATCTCAGTCCCTGTCCTGCCTGCTGCATCGGGTCACACAGGACCTCACCCCAGGACCTTTGCACTGGCTTCTGCTTCTGCCTGGAGGGTGGCAAACAAGGGGCTTCACTTGGAGATGCCTGTATTTTCTCTCCCTTCACCCCTTTGTCCTCTGTAGCCAGTGCCCAAGCAAGGGTCCTACGGGTCTATGCAAGGGAGACCCTGGGGAGGCCAAGGCTGCAGCGAGGACCCTCCCCCACCCTCCCACCAGCTAGTGCTGTTTGTCTATAGGCGTGGGTCCCATGGGAAGAATCACTGCTGCCTTTTGCAGAGGGCAGTTTGCTTGCTTGGGGTGGGTGCTGGGTGTGGTCACTGCGGGTGGTCCCGTCAGGAGTCTCATCCCACAGACCAGGACACGGAGGTCCCTCTGTTCCAGCTGGCAGGAGCCATGTCTCTGTCGGGGGAGGGGGAAGCCCTGAGGGGTCTGAGGTCTCGCCTGGTCGGGAGCAGGCTGGGCTCCATGACTCCTCCCTCCTGCTTCCACCCCCTCCCTGTGGACCTTGTCCCCTTCAGGGGAATGTCCCCCCAACTCCTACAAGGTACATTCTCTCTAAATCTTCTCTGTTGCTTCCCTGCTGTCAGCCAGCTCCATAGGCACCTGTCCCCAGGGACGGGGGTTCTTCAGGAGTCAATACATGAGTGGCCACCTCACCCCTGGGTGTCCCCCTGTGTCTGGGGTCTTCTCTCCATCCCAGGACAAGGTTGGACCTTAGAACTCATCAACATCCTTGAAGCCAGAGCCCCTGAGGGGTGAGGAAGCCCCCAGCCAACCGCTGTGCACAGGACCTGCACCCCTCTGCACCCCAGTCCCTCCTGGGGGCTGCGGAAAGAGGACACACACTCCCCCTCCCCTGTTTTTGTCCCTGAGTCGAGAGGACTACCAGCCCCAGGTCTGAGGACAGGGGGCTTGTCCTGGGTTCTCTTCCTGCCGGTCCAGTGTTTCAGTGACCCTGGTTTCTTCCTGCGAATGGTGGTGCCCCCCACCACCCCTCAGATCAGATCCCGCAAAGATTGTCACCCCAGCTGCCCCCTGTTAAGGTAAAAGTTTCTTGAGCCAGACTTGCAAAGTCCTCGGAAGAGCCTTAGCAACCCAGGCACGTCCGAGGGCAGACAAGTGCGTCATGGAAAAACTTGGAGGCTGGCAATGCGACCGCCTCTGCTGCAGTCAGGTCCCCGAACGCCTGGAAAACAACCTAATGTATTCCTGTCTGCAGCGCTGAGCAAGAGCTCATTTCGCGTCTTGTGTTTCCATTTCCTGAGGATTAATAAGTGTGGAGGGGGACTTGGGCTTCGTGCCGAATATTTATTTAGTCAATAGACACATCAATTTAGCAAATTAGAGATTGCAAGCCATTTCTAAGCAATGCTGTCGAAATAATAGCTGTACTTTAAACTTGTAATGGATTTTGGTGTGAGGGGGTGGTGGTACCTACGTGCCTGGCTCTTCATAAACAGAAAGTTGAGTTTCTCTCCTGAAACTTTCCTGAATGCCTGAGTCATGGTGGTTGTTTGTGAAGAGAGCCAGAACCCCAACCCTGTGTTCTGGGGCCCACAGGCGAGGTCTGCAGTGTGGGGTCTGGAAAGCATGAGGACGGGGCTTTGGGCCAGCGGACCCTGCATTCAGACCAGAACGTTGTCCCCTCTGGCTGTCTGCATGGGGCCCAGGGCAGAGCCACTTGACCAGGGACCCTGATGTTGGGGGCTGGGGTGCTCTGTTTTGGGGGCTGTTCTGGGGGTTATGGTAGGACATTTCCTGCAACATCCGTGGCCTCCAACCCCCAAAGGCCATTAACAGCAGACCCCTCTCCAGATGCAACAACCAGAAGTGTCTCCAGATGTTGACACAGGTGCCCTGGCATGGGGTAGGGGCGAAATCTCCCCTCCCTGGAGAAGCACTGATGTGGAACAAGGTTCTCCGTCCGTCTGAGCCTCAGTTTCCTCATGAAGACCCTGTTCTGTGAGCAAGAATTACCCCCTACCCCCAAGACAGGGGCAACAGCTCAGATCTTATTGGTGAGAAAATGAGGTCAGAGGGGGTCAGGGACCAGCCCGGGCCCAGGGCCAGCTGGGGCTGAGCTGGGGAGTGCAAGACATGTTCTGGTTCTTGGAAAGATCAATGGCTTCTCCTCACCCCCCAGGCCTCTGTCCAAATGTGTTCCCTCCTCAGAAAGACCCCCTTGGTCTGCCGGGTCAGGGGGGTCTAACTTCTCTCCCCGAGGCTCTTTTCACCACTACGCCACTAAGGTGCTGTCCTGTTCCTGTCTGTCTCCCTACTGGCATGTGGACCAGTTGTCAGTCAGAGTTTGTCCCCTGTGGTGTCACAGAGCAGGTGAACTAAAGAATCCAGGGCTTCCTGCTGACCCACACCGTCATTCTCCCCATATTCTTTAGCAACGAGGCCTCTGATTTTCAGGTGCTGGCCAATCAGCTGTAAGTGGAAGTCTTGTGTGTGGCATTTACAGGGAAAACCCAACTCCTTCCTTACCTCAATCTGCTTTCTGATGCTTGGAATGGGGACGTGATGGCTGGAGCACAAGCAGCCACTTTGAACTATGAAGCAGAAGCTCTATGTTGAGGATGGAAGGACAACAAAATAGAAGGAACCTGGGCTCTGGTGACTTCTGGCCTTACCCCGGTTTCTCTGTTCTAGGCGCCACACTGAATTTGGCCAACGTTCCAGGCTTTGGGGAGTCCCCAGGTTGGAGGAGGAAGCAGGTGTTCATTCTGTCCGAGCTGTTGCCGGACCCATGGGTTTCATGGAGCCCTGCAGTGAGAAGGGGCTCCCACCTACACTGTGGAGGTGAATTCCTCCTTCTCCCACGGTCAGAGGGGTATGAGTGGCCCCAGGAGAGAGGTGAAGCACTGAGGGTCAGGAGGAGGGCATGGGTGGGGTTCCAGCTCAGGAACCAGTGTTCTTAGAGGACATGCTGCTTCTGTGGCCTTTGGTCAAGTGCTTTTAGTCATTCATTCATTCACTCATTGATTCATTCACTCATTGATTGATTGCTTCATTCATTCACTCATTCATTCATGCCACTCTATGCTTGCTGGAGGCTGGGGACCAGGTGGTAACATGACAGCTTCTGGAATCTTCCGGTAAAACAGACTAGTTAGGGGAGACAAGTTATGAACCAGAAAACAGGGAAGCAAGATTTTTCGACTCGACACGCTTGGCTGGCAGAGAGCGGCAGACGGAAGTGAGAGTGGGTGTGTGCACTGGTGGCAGACGGGGGACAGGAAAGTGAGGCCGGTGCCGGGGCAGAGGGAACCGCAGTGCGAAGAGGAGCGGAGGACAGCCAGGAGCCTGGGTGGGAGGGCCAGCCCTGGAGGCCGTCGGGTTTATAGTGGGAGCAGGAGGGACACCAGGCCGCCCTGTGATTTGCTCTCGTGACTGATATTTTCAGCTGCTACTTACGTACCCTGGACCTTCTCCCAGCGGAGCCCAGCCCAGGACCCCGGGGGCTGGAGGGCTTCCTCAGACCCCCAGAGCCGCTCTCCCCACCTGCATGCAGGCTGTTCACCTCCCGCCCCCAACTCCCGTGGGGGCGGCCCTGAGTCCAGGGCTGTCTGGGGCGGTGGGTAAACACCTCAGCTCCCTCCGGGTCACAGTGGTGTGTCCTGTCCTGGCTCCCATGTGGCTCCCCTGCCTTCCCGCCCTGGCCCCACATCCCCGCCCCTCCCACAGCCCCACCTCTGCTCCTGGGAGAACCCCACCTGAACCCCAGGGTTAGCGCATTTAAACCTCCCGGGAACCCTGGACAGGACATGGCCCTTGCTCCCATGTCACAGGGAAGCGAAGTCGTTTGGTGAGGGACGCGCAGGAAGGGGCAGAGCCAGGACCAGGATCCACACAGCCTGGGTCCCAGGTCTGCACCACGTCCCGCCCCGGGGAGGTGGGGGTGGGGCTGACGTTCGGTTCTGGTTCCGGTCGGAAGGCAGCCCCGGCTCGGTGCGGACAGCATTCGCCCTCCCTTGGCCATCACAGCCGCTGCGCCCAGGAGCTTGGAACAAAAGCTGAGTGTGGACCCCACTCCTGACCTGCTGGATCCGACACTCAGGGTGGGGCCCTGGAGTGGAGAACACTGGGGGTGGAGCCGGGGGGGGGGGGCGTGGGATTGGGGTCCCCACGAAGATGAGGGGCTGGGACACATTGATGGGGCAAGACTCTCTCCGGGGACCTGGCTACCTCACCGTGCAACCTTGCTGGAAGGGGGTGCACAGGGAGAGGCTGGGGAGCGGGGGCTCTGCTGACAGTGCTCAGCTCCGAAGTCCAGCCCCGTGGCCTGTGACCAGAGCAGGGACTCCGGCCCTGGGCAGCTCTGGCCAGAGACCCAGCAGGGAGGGAGGGGCGGGGGCTGGACCACCCCCTACCCCCCACTTTGGAAGGACCTTGGTCCCGACGCCCTGTAGGGAGAAGCAGCCGGTGCTCAGGGCAATGAACAGCTGTGCCCCACAGCTGCCTTCACGGCATTAAAGCCATGGTTGCCCCGCGCTGCCCCTGAGGGCGCCGGCAGGGCGGAGGGGCGACCCTGACTCTGGAACCGCAGCTGCACTCGGAAGGCTGTCCGGGGTGCCGCTCCGCACGGGGAGCTCCCTCCCTAGGGCCTTGGCCCACTGGGCTCCCCGCCTATGAGCTCGTACCCCTCCCCAAAAATGCCTCCCGGTGCAAAGGAGCCCAGAATCAAAGCCAAAGCAGCAGTGCACCCTGGAGCCTGAGACACCTCGGGCCCCCGCCGGGCTGCCCACACTGCCCACGCTGGGTGCTGCCCGACCTCGGGAGGGTTGCTGTCCTTGCCCATGTGAGACGGGGGGGCCTGTCTACCCAGGGTCCCCGGTACGTGCCCTTCGCTGCTCAGGCAGGACTTTGCAGATCTTGCTTTTCTTGACCAGAGTCTTGCTCGAGCGGTGGGGGTGGGGTGGCCACCCCCAGCTGACCTGACACCCGCCTTTCTGGGGGCCGGAAAGGTCCGGGGAGGATCTCTGTAGCCGAAGCCGCTATTAATTATTGTCTGTGGCCCCCACGCCACGTGGAGCCTTCCCCAGGCCTCGGGAAGGCTCAGCCCAGCATGCAGTCCGGCCGTGATGGCTCTGCGGGGGTGTTTGTGATCTGCCCGGGCCGGGGAGGTTAGGGGTCGGCCCCTCCTCACGCCCCTGCTGGGACCACAGAGGGCGGGGGGGGGTGAGAGGACATTAGCCAGAAGCCGGGATGGGCGCCGGGATGGGTGCGGAGACCTCTGACCCCCCACAGGAGAGCCGGGGTCGGCCCTCCGGTTCCCAAAGCACCTGCGGAGCCCCTGGCAGGGGAGGGGCCAGCTGCAGGCCGAGTAAGAAAACAGGTGTGGCAGCCGGGCGTGTTTTTAAATGTCCTGTTTACTGATCATTTACCCCACGTCAGGTGTGGTCCTGCGTGCTCAGCATCTGCCCATCTCCCCTCGGCCCCACCTAGTGGCAAAAACCTGTCACAATCTCCACTTCCGGGCTGAGGGCCACCCACCCTCAGTTGAGTCAGCTCTTGGCAGGGGACCCCACACCCGCAAATGGCGGGGCAGGTTTGACCAGTCCGCAAAGGGGAGGGGAGGGGGTCACAGTGGGGCTGGGGCTGACATTTGGGGCCCAGGGCAGAGTGGAGGTTCGGTCTGGGCCCCAAATGTCAGCCAAGGAGAGCGAAAGAGCAGCCCCCCTTCCCAGGCAGAAAACCTCTGGCTGTGGGTGTCCACCACGGCTGGCCGTTGGCAGTTCCCTCAGATGTGCCCTGTGCAAAGCCAGAATCAGCCAGAAAAACTCACGGGGAGCCCGGTGGTTCCAAGGGGAGCATCGGCCACCGCACTAGCCCTGGACAGAGACCTGGCCTTTGTAAACACCCTGCACACAGCAGCCCCGACCGCCTGCCCGTGAGTGGGGTTCAAGTCCATTGACTCCATGAAGGGCCCTTGGTGGCTGGGGGGACGGAAGTGGGCGAGGAGACTGCCGTTCCCAGGGTACCCCGACCTTCCCTGAGCTGCAAGCCTGCTGCGATGGCTCCATGGAGGGACCTCAATGTGGGAAGGGGATAGGACCCACCTGGACCAGACATGGGGCAGTGACCTGGGCTTTGAATGAGGGTGCAGAGGTGAGCCCCCAGTTCAGTGGAAGGAACAGGCCTCACCCTGCCCAGGTGCGAGGTTGGTGCAGAGTAGAGCCCAGCCTAGGAGAGAGCTTGACCTGCCCTCCAGACCAGGTGGACCAGGAGGCCTCAGGCCCCGCAAAGGGCCGAGGTCAGGAACAGCTTCTTCCTGCTTCTGGACCCCTGAGGAGCAGGACGGAGTCCCTGAGTTCAGCCTGGGGAAGGAGCTGCTAAATGCTGATGCCTGAGCCCACCTGCTCTCAGGGGCGCACCGCGGGCTGGGGCCCCGAAGATGTGTTTCTGGGGCATTCGCTCCTGCTGAGTGTGGTCAGCACAGGCCGAGCCCCAGGGTGCGCTGACCCTTGAGGACACAGCCAGTGCCTCAGGGTGGGCCCTGCGGACCGATAAGGTATGGGGCGGAGTTTTCAGGACAGAAGAATGTTGACTCAGAGAAGGTTGGGCAAAGGCCCGAGGCTGGAACAGGCCCGGACGGGGCAGTCAGGCCTGGGGAGCCAATGGCAGCATGAAGACAGGTGGGCCCTGCAGGACAGGCTAACTGTCCAGGTTCCCAGCCCCACTCCGTCACCTGCAAGAGCGAGTTCATAGGTTCATTCATTCATTCGTGAAATATGTATGTATTTCATCCCTACTTGTGGCCCAGACGTTGCTCCTGTCACTGAGGAGACAGCCAGACAGATCTCTACCCCCGTTTTGCAGCTAAGGGTGTCATCGAGGAAGAAAGGCTGTAATTACAAGAACAAGGAAATCTAATGAGGGCTGGTGGCCCTGGCGCTCAGGAGGAAATTAGCTTGTACATGTGACACAGAGTACCTGGGATGACAGGGAAGGTCCCCCTGAGAGGGGGGACATTGGAAACGGGTCCCTGAAGATGAGTCATCCCAAGGAGTCAGAGAAAGACAGGGAGGTGGAGGGAGTGTACGTGCAAAGTTCCTGGGGCAGGAAGACTTGCATACAGGCCAGGTTGGTGAGTCAGGGGGTAGGGAGGGAGGCTGACGGGGGTCAGGAGGTGAAGGCCAAGGGGTCAGCAGGGTTAGGCCCATCCTCCACACCAACTTAGGGGTGGTTTTGAGCAATGAGTTAACCACGGAGGGTTTTCAGCAGGGAAGAGTCTGCTACAATGTACACACGATGCAGATTCCTCAGTCTAGGACTGACCTGCAGGGGAGGGGCCTGGGACTCGAGGGTGTTTGGAGCTTTGCCTCATAATAAGACATGATGTTGAAGAAGGGGGTGGTGAGAAGGAGAGACAGACATAGAGACAGGGAGAAAATCAGACAGACAGGCAGAGAGAGGTAGGAGGCGGGACGGGCAGGAGCCCCGCAGGAATGAGGGTGTCAGAGACGGGTGGCCCCCAGGAACCCCTGCAGGGACTGGCAGCAAAGGCACCCACAGGTCATTTGGAGGACACGCACGTCTGGGCGTAGGGGGCAGATGTACACAGTGGTCACCCCTGCTCTCATCAGAACTACCAAGTTGGGGGTCCCGGAAATGGAGTAGGAGTAGGGAAGCCCTTAGAGTCCAAAGACCCAGTTTTGGAAAGAACCCCAGGAAGCAGCCCAGGATTCCTGGGCTGGGCTGAGCTCACCGGGGAAGCAGAACACGGGTGACCGTCCCCCTGCCCGGTTAATGCCACGCTTCGGCTGTTGGCAGGAAAGGGGCAGGGCGCCACCTGGTGGTGAAAGCCGTGGCCGAGGCCCAGGTCCGGGCCCACAGTGTCCGGGCGCAGGACGGTCCACGCAGGTCGGCTCTGCCCTTGCAGGTGCATGTAGCTACCCAGTGAACGTACGTGCCCTGCAGGAGCAGGAAGGAGCCCAGAGAGAGCGGGAAGAAGCCGAGCCCTGGGGCTGCTCAGCTAGAGCGAGCTTTCTCTTGCGTCCCCCGTCTCCGCGCGCAGGGAGGCACCTCATGCTCCAAGATGGGACTCGCGCCCCCAGAGCGCTCTGCGACCCGCTGGCGGTGTCCCCGTGCACCACTCGGCGGTGGCTGTCTTGCTGTGCCCATGCGTGTCCTTTACAGCATAATCCGAGCAGCCGGGCACACCACTTCTGGGGCGCCCAGGGCTGCCTTGGGCCGCTCAGCCCCGCAGATTTTTAGGAGCGGACTGAGTTTCCCTGGGTGTGTTGTTTAGGGTTTTGCTTCCCCAGAGGAAGGTGCACCTAAAGGCCCTCAGCCCTGCGATGGGCGGGGTGTCGGTAAATCCACATTAGGAGACAAATGTCAGGGTGCTGGCCCAGGCCACCCTGGTCCCCCAGAGTCTGCCTGATAGTGGCCCCTGACCCACCCCAGACTTGGAGTGGGAGGGTGCTGGCTGCCCACAAGGGGAGAATAATGATCCCATTTTGCACACATGGAAATGGAAACTGAGGCAGAGACAGGCTAGGTGTCTGCCCCAGGTGGGCCCAGATCAGGACGTGCAGGCTGGCAGTGATCCACTGGCATTGTCACCCTTCGGGTTTAATCCTGGCTGTGTGACTTCAGGCAAGTAGGTTAACCTCTCTGGGCCTCAGTATTTTCAGCATGTGATATGGAGTGAGAACCCCTTTCTTCGTAGACAGGAGGGAAGCTATAAGTGAGGCAGTACCAGGAGTTCTATAGTCACCGATCCTCCTGGGGCTCAGGGCTGCGACACGGCCGTAAAGGTGGCAGGTAAGGTCCTTTGGGCTCCCGCAGGAGCTGGCCTGGGGGCTTCCGTGGGTCCCGCCTTCAGGTGTGTTCCCTACCAGGGGGAACCAGCCCTTGCAGAGCCTCGGGTTTCCGACTTTGGGGTGCTGATATCAGCAGGAAAGGAGGCCCCCTGGTGCAGGCGGTGCAGGAGCTTAACCGGGGGTCTGTGGATGGGCTTAGGGTGCTGCGCACAGCCCCAAACCGTGGGAGAAATGTGTTCTGGCCACTGTTCTGGGGACCCTGGAAGTTCACAAGCTCGGCCACTGCTGCCGGCAGCCTGCGGCCAGCAGAGGGCGCTCGGCCCAAGGCTATGAAATGCTGGGCGCCGTTCCGCAGGTGGCCCGGCAGGAAGACGCTGGTGGGGCACCGGCAGACACGTGGCTGGGGCGCCTGTTCCCCCGGATACCCTCCTCCCACAGAGACCAACCGAGGATGGTGCTGGGTGTGTGGGGGCGGCTGGAGTCACGGGCACAGGGGCATCCATTCGTGCCCTGGACGTGCCCAGCAGGGGGCTCCTTGGGACAATGGGAGCTTTTAAAAATACCCCTGCCCCAGCCTCAGAGGCTGCCCTCCGTGGGTCCGGGTGGGGCTGGACAGATGTCCCCAGGGCTGAGACTCACCGAACCCGGGCGCCTTTGGCCTTTGACCCTCCCGATGAACTCCGGGGAGGTGCTGTCCTCATTTGTACCCATTTCGCAGAAGGGAGCTGAGGCTCAGAGGTGACAGGACTTGCCCACGGTTACCCAGGGCTGTGACGCCAAGCTGTGCGTCTATGACATTCGGAATGACAGCATCACCTCGGAACTGCTGACATTTGGGGCTTGAGAGCTTTCTGGGGTGGGGGCTGTCCGGCCTTGACTGGCATGAGGCTGCATAATGCCCGCCCACCCCCCACTGCTCCGGGGTCCACACCCTCATCCCCTTCGCGGAGAACCCGGCTTTGGAGGTGTGACTTAGTGTTTTGAAATGAGGGGGTTTTGGGGGCTGGTGGGGTGGGCCCCAAATAATCACAAGCATCCTTATAAGAGGCGAGGTGGGGGAAGGGAAAGGGGAAGAGAGGTGGGAGGGTGGGAAGCTGCTGGGGTGGAGGGGAGAGGAGGAAGGGTCGCAGCTGAGGGACGGGAGTGGGACCCGAAGGGGCAGCAGACCCTGCCTGGAGCCCGTGTGGGGAGCCCGGTCACCTAACACTTCGACTTCACCTGAGTGACCCGGTGATGGGACAGCTCACCTCCCGACCGGAAGATCACCAGGCTGTGTTGTTTGGCACCTCTTCCTCTGTGGTGATTTGCTACAGCAGCAAGGGAAACTACCCCCTTCCCCTTCCAGCAGCCACCTGTGACGACCAGCAGTGTTTCCTGACCTGTCACGTGTCCCCTCGCTGGGCAGGATGTGGGCACCATGGGCCCTGGCGGGGGATCACCGAACTGAACCCGTCCTTTCCTGAGTTTCCCGCCGTGTGGCCTGGCCCTTCCAAACCACATGGGTGCAGCCCAGGCCTCCCACAGATGGTGCCTGGGGCTGCTGTCCCCGCCGCAGCCCCCTGGCTTTGAGGCCTTTTCCTGGGTGGGCTGCTTCTCCACCAGGGCGGGGAGACTCTGATGGCAGCAAAGGCCAACGGGTCCTGGGTGGAGGTGGGGAAGGAAATGAATGAGTCACAAGAAGTGGGTCAGGTGGTGAGAGTCCCTGAGTCCCTAATAGCTTCCTCAGCCACATAGTCAAGAGCACTAGTGCAATTGCCTAACCTCCCTGCGCCTCAGTTTACCTCTCCTGGCAATGGGCTCCTGGAGGACCAGTTGCACCTGCACCTCTAGTTGCCCGGGGAACCCTTATTTCTCAGAGCCTCTTGCGGGAGGGATATTCACAGGACAGAAATGCTGGTCCCGCCTGTCCCTCTTCCCACCTGGTGAGTAGGTGGGATTCTGGTTTCCTCCGTCAGCCAGGGAGGTGGGAGTGTCCCTTTGGGTGGTGGGTTTATGCTCCAAGCTGGAAAAATCTGGTTCAGAATCCGCAAGGCTCAGCCCCCATCCTGGGCTTCACTCACGATGAAAGGATGCTTCGAAAATGCTGGTGCTCAGTGCGTCCTTCTGCATCTAAGGTCCCCCACCATCAGGGGTGGACCCGGATTTGCTACAGCAAATGACTCTTGTCACCATGACCAACCAAAGACAGTAAATCCTGGGGTAGGTAGGTCAGAAGCTACTTTTGTCCCCGGCAAGGATGTAAGGTCTGGAACCACAGCAGCCTCTTTGTCACCATCAGAGCAGAACTCCTCAGGGTTGGAAGGTCTCCATGCGGTGCCGCCTGAGAAGTCTGAGGCTGGGGGAGGTCACACCGAGACACGGAGGGACAGCTGGCCGCTTTGTGTGAGGTGCTGAAAGGGGGCCTTCACCTGAAGTCTGTCTGCAAACGCCAACACGCGCACATACATACCTCAATTTCATTTATGTTTGAAAACCTCGATTTCACTTTTCCACCTGAAAGGTCATTCCCGCGTTCACCCGGCTTCTTCGGACCAAGCCCAGACCCTCTACCAATTTTCTGCACAACACCAGCCTTCAGACTCCTGTCCCTTCCCTGCTCTTTCCCCCGCGGGCTCCCTTGGTGAACCTTTGTTTTAGGAGCAAGCGCCCACCGGCCTCTTCTGGGGGAAGGAGCTGTGGAAAGGAGCCATTCCATCAAAGACCCTCACAGACCCTCTCTTGGGGACACTTCCCCGGGGGGGCAGCCGCGCCGCAGACGATGCATTTTCCCTGCGACCCTGAAGGCTTTGCTTCCCGTTCCGTGTTGCTATGGAGCCAGCTTGTGTGAGGGGCAACACGATTGTTGGCACGTGATCCTCCTTCGCTCCATCTCCGAAGGCTTTACGGCCTCTTCTCTTTATCCCTAGTTGTCCGAAGTGTCATTATAACAGGGACGTTGGCTGCGGCTTTGTAGTCACTGTGCCAAGCAGGAGGAGGGCTCTTTCATCGAGAAACTCATCATCTTTTATTTGGGGACCCTTCTTTGTTTGTTTGTTTTTTAAACGATTCGTACTTCCCACTTTATCCGCGCCCCCCACGTATGAGGTAAGGGGCTGACACAATTAATCCTGTAACCGCCTCACACAAATGTCTGTTTGGGTCCCTTTTACAAACAAGTCCTCATCTGCCACCCGGGAAAGTTTCCTCGTTCTCTTCTGACTCTTCTATTGCTTTGTGACTTTTTTTTTTTTTCCAATTTCCGCTTTTATACCTAAAATGTCAAGGAACTTCTCCTCATGCCCCCAAGCCTCCTTGTTTTCAGCAAACCACTCCTGCTTCCTGGCCGTGGAGCGTTAGTGACGTAGTTGGACGCTTTCTTCTGCCCCCTGCATTTTCTCTAGTTGCTCATCAGGCCTCTCTTATGGTTGTTTGTTTGGACTGACCTTCAAGTTGGAAGCTTTTTACAAAGATCTTGTGAAAATATCTTTTTAAAAATAAAATCCGATTTGAGGAGGATTTTTCTGTAACGACAGGCTACAAATGACCCCATCCCTGCCTGCGGCGCACAATCCCCACTTTAAGGCCTCATGTGCCCACTGATGGCCCCTTGCCCCCCGAACATTCTGTGAGAGACACAGAAGAGGACTTGCACGAAGTCCGGAGAGATGCACAGAGACTGACGTGTATGCAAATCCAAGGAGCGACTCAGTTCCACAGTTGTCCCTCACAGAAAGTGCTTTTCCCTTCCTGCAATAAAAAAAGTCCATCCGAGGCCCTGGCTGGTGGTGCAGTGGATAAGGAGTCAGCCTGTGAACCCAAGGGTCGCTGGTTCGATTCCCAGCCAGGGCACATAACCAGGTTGCAAGCCAGGTCTCCAGCCAGGTCCGTAGCTGGAGGCAGGTGAAAGGCAACCATACATTGGTGTCTCTCTCCCTTTCTGCCTCTCTCCCTTCCCCTCTCTCTAAAAAAAATAAATAAAATCTTTAAAAAAAAAAATTAAAACTCCGTCCGAGTTTGGAGAGTCCTGGGAAGATGCACCCACAGACACCCCTTTCTGAACGGCACACCTGACAGTTTTGCCAGCCCAGCATCCTTCCTCTTACTTCCTGGGAGACAGGTGTGTAGGTGGCCTCCCTCCCCCACCACAGCAGCCAATCAGAGCATCCGTTCTCCCTGATTGGTTCAAGGATCAGCATGTGGCCCAGGCTCCACCAATCGGGTTTCTCCCTGGGACGTTAGCCTAGCAGTACCTGAGTTTTCTCTCTGCTTGGTTGCCAGGTGGGCAGAGGCCATAGCCTCGGGTGACGGGTGGGGTCAGAGAGATGGAGAGAAAGAGGGCGAGAAAGAACGCTTGAGTCCTGGCAGGTGTGGCTCAGTGGATGGATGGAGTGCCGGCCTGGGAACCAAAGGGTTACAGTTCGATTCCCGGTCACAGCTCAGGCCTGGGTTGTGGGCCAGGTCCCCCGTGGGGGGGGGGGGGTGCAAGAGGCAACCACACATGGGTATTTCTCTCCTTCTCTCCTTCCCTTCTCCTCTCTCTAAAAGTAAATAAATAAACTCTTTTTTTTTAAAAAAGAATGTTTGAGCCCCTGGACCCCACCAAATTAAGGGATACCTGGATCAAGCGAGGTATCCCTTGGGTTTCCAATTGTAAGAGAGACTAGTTCCCTCTTCTAAGCCTGGGTGAGCTAAGTTTCTGTCACTTGCCGCCCAAAGGCCCCCAAATTACTTGCTAGGCCCTTTCTCTGGCCTGCATCTCTACAGTTGTCTGTCTGCTAAAACCCACGGCTGAGGAGTCTGGTCTGGGCCTCCCTGAAACGGGGGCACGGGGTGAGGGAGCTGGGAGGAGAAAACAGAGCTGCCTTTGTGAGCAGCCCGTGGTGGCTTGGGAAAGCCACTTCCGACGCCCGTCCAACTCTGGGGGCTGCACGTAGAAGGGGGCGGGGGAGCTAGTGACAGCCAGGGAGGATGGGCAGACTTAACCGGCTTTGCTTTTCTCGGTAGCTGGCTAATTTCTTCCTGAAGAGACCGCTGTTGGCCTTCGCCTGCAGTCCCCGTTTTCTGGTGCGACACCTTGGCAGCTTGTCTGCGCCACGTTCATGACACAGAGAGGGGACGTCTCGCTGGGAGGAAGGGAGCTCTGCTTTGGGCTGGCGGTGGGCACTGAGGCTGAGCTCCGAGACGCTCAGTCATGGGCACTGGCCAGGGCCTGGTTAACCACCCACCTCGAGCCAACTTGGAGGCGAACAGTGGGTTCCCAGCTCACCACAGTGGGAAGGCAAGGCCGGAAGCGAGGAACCACAGCTGATCTCAAGCCCCTACACTGGTGGCATGTTTGCAAACCAGATGCCCCAGGTGAGAGGGGGTTGAGGGCCCCAGGTCACCATGGTGGCCGAGATAACTGCCCCCAGTGGGCCGGGAAAGTCCAGGATGGGACAAGGTTCCCCATGGATCCCCTCTGCGAATCTGAAACTGGAAACGCCAGACCCAATAAGCAGAGACAGGGATCGCATCTTTTTTTTTCAAGATTTTATTTATTATTTTTAGAGAGAGGGGAAGGGAGAGAAGCAGAGAGAGGGAGAGAAACATCCATGTATGGTTGCCTTTCACCTGCCTCCAGCTACGGGCCTGGCTGGAGACCTGGCTTGCAACCTGGTTCTGTACCCTGGCTGGGAATCGAACCTGCAACCTTTGGGTTCGCAGGCCGGCACCTTATCCACTGAGCCACCAGCCAGGGAGGGATTGAATCTTTATGAGATCTTTTTACTCATATAGTTGTCAACCTGAGAAGATAGAGTTGTACACCTTAACAAATTATCCTATATTTCTTTAGAGGAAGGCCCTTTTTATGAGAAGAAAGGTGTAGGTTTTTGATTCAGGGGAAAGCTAAGGAGCAGAGCTGCAGCAGCCTTTCATCTGTGTCCTGGGCAGAGGTCTGTGTGGCTTGGGTGGAGGTCTCTGTGTCCTCGGGAGTAGTCATCTCACCCTGGAGCCAAGACGGGTCGTTCCAACAGCTCCTGAAACAATAGCTTTTTACATACATTGATTACTAAGCTTGTTAGCTACTACCTGGCACTAAAGTGTTCCAATATTTGAGCCCCCATCCAACCCAGGACCTGCCCTGTACCCCCCGGGGAAACTCACGCAGGTGGGCTGTACTTGTTCCAAGTTGTGTCAAGTCAAACTCTCAGGCGCGCAGGGCCTGGTCTTGTTTCCGTCTCAGGGCCACAGTGGACAGTGGTCCAGAAGGGTGCAAAGGGGTTGGCCTGGGCCCTGCAGGCTGCCTGAGCACCCCTCCCAGCAGCCCACCTCCTCTTGGCACCCCAAGGGTCCTGGGGGCTGCCCTGTCATTCTGCTCTTGGCCACTGCAGGCCCAGCCTTGCCCGGGCCCCTGTGCTGATTCCTACTGGTCACAGGTCAGGAGGCCAGAAGGTCAACAGCCACGTTTATGGGACACAACGCAAGGGCTCCTGGGCTCCCTCCCAGCCTGCGGGGAAGTGTGTCCAGCCTTGGGTTCTTTGCCCTTGACCCAACCTTCCTCAGGGTCCGGCTCTGCGTGGGTGCACTCAGGCGCTGTCCTCGGTGGCTTCCGGGTCCCTGCTGTCAAGAGTTACAGCTTCCAGATGGGCAATGATCTTGGCCACGTCAGGGTCAGCATGACCTCTGCTGTGCGAGAATGTGTTTTCAGGCTCTGCCGCTTCGGGTGGAGGAGCTGGGAAGAGAAGGCACCGGAGGAACGTTCGTGCTACCTCACCTCCCACAGTCAAGGTAGCTCCCTGCTCCTCTGCGCCCCATTGCCTTCTCACTTTGTTCTTCACGGAGACTCTGAAATTGCACATTGCGTAGCGTTCCCCCTGATTAAAACTGCTAGGGCTCCCTGTCTCACTTTAGGTGAAATTCTAGACCTTTCCTCTGGGCTTTCTGGCTCTGAGTGACCCTTCATCAGTCCTCTCCCTCTTGCTTACCCTGCTCCCACCTCAGGGCCTTTGCACGTGCTGTTCCCTCTGCTTGTCATGCAGGCCCCAGGCCTCCCAGAGTCCCCACCGCAGCCTGGCGAGGGTGAGACACGGCACGCTGTCCCCAGGCTTCATTGTTTTCTACAGCACTGGCGTTTCTCGGAAAGGCTTGATCGCTTTGTTTGTTGTCTCCAGTCCCTACTGGACTATGATCCCCGGAAGTGGGGAATAGTTAGGACGTCTGTCTCTCAGGTGAGGGTGTGTCAGGAGGCGTGAACCATGGAGGGAGGTGGCCACAGCGTCATTTCTTGGGGAGAATCAGTAGACTAAGTGACAGGGTGGGTGAGTCAGAAGAGAGGAGGGGTTTCATGTTCTGGAAGGTTCCAAGGAGGGGCAGTGGCACAGGCGTGTGGCCTGAGCAGGCCTGTTTTTCTCATCCTCAGGGTAGAAAGGCTGGCCTCAGGGTAGAAAGATGTGACTTGTGACCTCTACATCTTCTTTACTAGGACTCTGCACTACACCCCTGGATTCTGGGGAGCGGGGGGCTTATGCCTGACTGCTGGATACATGAATGAATGAATGAGAGAGAGAACATTCAAAGGCCCCACCATGTCCCAGGCTCACCTGCACCCTCTGCCGGCTCCCCAGGGTCCCCGCTGCTGTCCTCAGGCCCCGAACCTTCTCCTGGGCCAGCTGTCCCCAGGCCAATGTGCATCCTGTTGCAGTGGCCAATGATGGCATCCTCCAGGAAGCAGGACTTGATGTGGACCTTCTGGATTATGTCCCTGTCCCCCTCGGGCTGAGATCCTGGTGCAGGCATTAGAATATCGAAGCCAGCTTCCGGGTCAGCGGTGGTGGCAGAGGCTGCGGGTCCGAGGAAGAGAGGTGCTGGGCAGGGCCCGGAGCCAGACCCCCAGCCTGGCTTTCAAGACCTCCCGGCCATCTCTGGCCCCACGGCGCATGGCGCCTCTGCACGGCCTCCTGCCAGCCCACCCACCCCAGCTTGCACTCACGTCTGCCTGCCGCCCAGCTGCCCCGCCCTCCACGCTGTCCCCAGGACTCAACCACCCCACGCTGCCGCCTGCCCCTCTGCCCTGCTGCGGGCTGCCCAGCAGCTCTAGAACAACGTCCCCAACTTTGGTTAAAACCTGCTCAAGACCCTCGCCCAGTGCCCAGCCCCAGCCTGGCCTGAGCCCCCCCCCCACCCGTCCTGCTTCCGGCTGTCCCACCTAGACCTGGAAAAGACGCGCCCATGCTGGGTCTCACTTCCTCACGCTCCCCACGTGTCTTCTGTCCCCTCCAGTCACCACTGAGCCCTTGTTGCTGGACCCCGACCTCGTTGACCTTCCCCTTGTGGAACCTGCTTGCCCCTCCCTCTCAGGCCCCTCGGCTGGCACTCTCCCCCCGCCTGGTTCTGGATTATTAGTGACGGGGGGACACAGCCTGGGCCCTCTGGTCACCATTAGGTGCCCTTCCAGTCAGCCACTTCCTCTGACTCCGCTCGGGCTCACCAGCCTCTGCTGCTCACGCCCAAGGACAGGCGAAAACACTGTGGTTTCCAGGGGTGCAGCCCGGCTGGCAGCCCGAGCGCCTGCTCTGAAAGCCCCACCCGCTCCACTCGGTGCTGCGGCGGATGGAAAGGAGTTTCCCATCATGCCTCTCTGCCTGCCAGTACTGGCTGAGGTTCCATCCGGTGAGGAGCCATACGGGGTGGGATGGGGCGGGGTGGCTGTGTGAGCCCGTTACCTGGGGGGCTGACGGAGAGGCTGCTGACGGGGGTGCCCTGGTTGGGGCCCGCAGCCCCGGGGCCATAAACGTTCATCTCGTTGCCATGTCCCAGCTGCGCCCGACGGAGCATTGTCTGCTCTAAGTAGATGTCCTGCGACCCCCAGGGTCCAGTCAAGGAATCCTGAGTCGAGGGATCTGCTGGTGCCGGGGGAGGGGGGCCGAGGGGAACCGAGGAGCCTGGCAGGAAACACAGCAACGTGACCTCTGACCTCTACTCTCCAACCCTCCCAACCCCGCCCACGCAGGCAGTGTGGCCACTTTCGGGCTGATGAGCTCACTGGTGACGGCCAGCTGGACGGAGAGGTCCCCCTACCCTCTTACCACAGTGCCTGGCCGGGCTGTGCGCCGTCAAAACTAGGATGTCCCTTCCCTGGCTGGGTGGCTCAGTAGGTTGGAGCATCAGCCCGTAGACCAAATGGTTCAGATTTGAGTCCCGGTCAGGGCGCCTATGGGAGGCAACTGATTGGTCTTTCTCTCCCTCATCAATAAACATATGCTTGGCTGAAGATTAAAAAAAAAAACAAACGCCCTGGCTGGTAGCACAGTGGATTAGGTGCCAGCCTGCGAACCCAAAGGTCGCAGGTTCGATTCCCAGCCAGGGCACAGAACCGGGTTGCAAACCAGGTCTCCAGCCAGGTCTGTAGCTGGAGGCAGGTGAAAGGCAACCATACGTTGATGTCTCTCTCTCTGCCTCTTTCTCTTTCCCCTCCTTCTAAAAATAGTGAAATAAAATCTTTAAAAAAACAAAAAACTAGGGTGCCACTGGTGAGATGCATTCCAATTTCTGAGATATTAAAATGTGGGGAAAAACAGTGGGTCTGGGGATACCCAAAACCCTCCCTCGAGCCCTGGCGACATCCTACCGAGGGAGAGGGAACTGAACTGCCTCCCACGGGACAGTATTGGGCAGCGTGGAAAACAAGGTAAAAGTCATCGGAATGAAGGGACATCTGGAGGATTTGGGTCCAGGCATAGGGACCGGCTGCCTCATTCTCAGGAGGCCGGGAAGGTGGACCGCGGTGACCCGAAAGCCACCCTCCCAGCTGCCCCCAGAGGCGCCGTGTCCTGGCCCCTCGGGGGACGCACCGTGGTCCCCAGGGGCCGGCTGTGTCATGATGATGTTCCCGTGCCCGATCTGGATGGCCTCGGAGTTCTGGATGGAAATGTGGCTGTTGGGTGCATTCTGACAGATCATGTTGATGGGGCTTTGCTGGAAAATGACCGAGGGCCGCTGCTGACGTGTTTCCCCGGAACCTTCAGCAAAATAAAACTCCAATCAACCCCTTTGCCTCTTTTGGGGCACAGGGGTTCGCAATGACAGCCTGCAGCACCAAAGTCTCCTGGAAATTTTGGGGACAGATTTCCCAGGTGCCCGCTGGGGGTGCTGCGTTGGTGGGCCCCAGGTGGCCCCCAGGCACCGGCATCTTGGATCAACCTCTCTGGGACATGGTCCTCTGCCACCTGTGTGTCCTCTGCCACCCGGGGACCTCACTGCTCACCCTGCCCTCTGCCCCCTCCCTTCGAGCAGCTGTATGCTAGCACTGAGCTCCCTCTAGCGAAGGCTGCAGGGGCCAGTCTGTGGGCTGTTTCTGGCCACCAGAGAAGCATTAGTGGCCTCACAAGTCATTTTTAAGAGTTTGAATTTCTCACCGGTGTTTAAAATCCAGCTGCGGGCACTGGTGATCATTCGTAGGATGCTGGGACCCCTTGGGGGTCTTAGTGAGCGAGAGCACCCACCCCATGCGGGCCGGTTGGCACCCACCTGGGGCTTCATGACTCCACACAGGGGGCCACATTCCACCTTCAGGGCCCCCTTCATTCATTATTAAAATCTTTAAAGTGCATGCTGTGACTGCACTGGGATAGACATATAATCCGGGCGAGAGTCATTTTGGGCTACTCATTATTATAATGGTTGTTTTGTCCTGATTTTAAGAGCAGGTAAAACATTTCTTAGGCCTGTACAAGTGCTGTGGGCTCTAGGCCCTGTGCCTGCTGCCTCTGACCCCAGGGCCACACCCTGCAGCTATCTGAGCTCACTCTGGCCTCTCTCAGAAGCTTCAAAACCTCAGGTTGGGCAAAGCGGTTGCAGAAAACTATTAGCCGAGTCGGACTGAGCCCTGCCCCCGGGGCTGATACAGTCAGAAGTGGGCCACCCGGTCCCAGCCCCTGGCCTTCTGCAACGGTAGCCTCAGGCCACACCTCCAGGAAGCCCTCCCTGGTTACTCCCCCCAGCATGCTCCTCGTTCCTGGACCCCTCCCTAGGATTGGTCAGCACCTCCACAGTAAGCTTCTGGGAGGTTCTGAAGGCAGAGCAGGCCAAGTACCGGGCCAAGAGCTCAGCAAGAACCAGGTGTGGGACGGTAGGGTGTCTCCTTCTCGGCTCTACCCAGGTGTGGGAGCAGGTAAGGGCCTACCTGATTGGTAAAGCATCCAGGTTCTGGAATTGTCATCATAGTTCAGAATGTGCTTGTTCCTCAAGGCGTACAAGTCGGACTTGACATCTTTTGACCTCTTCATCCCCAGGGACTGGGCAATGATGAGGGCGTTCAAGGGCCCCTTGTCTTCCAGACACCTGTAGATCTGCTCCTCTGGGGAGCAGGGTGGCACGTGGTTAAGGAGGCCACCTCAAGTTAAGGGGTGTGAATCTGCTCCCCTGCATCCTAGCCCTTGTTGTGTGACCCCAGGCTCCCAGCGGTGCCTGGTGCCGAGGCCACCAGCTCTTGGGCAGAGGAACCAGCCCTCAGGCAGTTAGCTTCCTCCGCTTCTTCAGCAAGTGCTGCCCTGAACACTTTGTGGGAGCCTCTCAGTGGGTGCGCCATGGCCCCCGGACCCTTGTAACATCTCAAGTGGCCAAGGAGAATCTGGGGGGTCAGAGGATATGGGCCCCATCCCCCAGGATCTGAAAGGAAATAGGGTGCTTACGCTGCTCACTGAGCTGGCAGCCAGGTTTCAGCAGAATTGCAGTGGTGACTTCCTGGGACCTCTTCACTGGAGAAAGAAAAATGAGCTGGGGTGGGGGACCAGGAGAGGGGACGGGGGCTCCGCCAGCCACAGGTGGGCCACTGGCTTTCCAAACTCTGATTCTGGAGTTCAGCGGACTTGGCTTCAAATCCTGCTCTTGTTCCAGCTTCTCTGGGGAAGGGGGCCGGATCCCACCTCCTACCACCCAGGTGCACCATGGTAAGCACTTGACAAATGCCAGCGCGGTAGGTCTATGGGCTACAGAACTAGCAGAGAGGAGCTCAGCTGATGTTCAAGTCCTTCTTTTGTTACGCTCATGACTGTTGTTACTTCCTGTTATTGTTACTACAGTTCGCTGATCACCTATTACGTGTGGGCTGTTGCTGGGACTGCCTGTGTTGGGTCCCCCTGCCCCCCAGGGTGGCTGGTTACCAATGCTGCTGGGCAGGGCCAGCTCTGTGGAGACCGGCTGTCCAGTCCCGGTCCCACCCAACTGCCACACAGCGTTGCCAACTCGGGCCACTTGTGACTGCTTCTCCATGCGGTAGAGAACCTGGTTGAGTTTCTTTTTGGTCACTTGGCATGTCTTCACCAGCTGGGAGGTCTTCACAGGGGCACCAGCCTCCCTCAGCGCCTGGAGGATGCTTTGCTCAAGGTCTGGGAGAGGAGAGAGGGCCAGGTGGAGAACTGAGCGCCCCACGTTGGAGCCTGGGTGGGGGGACGGGGGAGGGAGATGGGGGAGGCCCCAGGAGAGGGGCTCAGGACAGAGACCAGACAACACCTCTGTCCAGTGGGGGGCACATGGGCTGGCCAGAAATGCCCTTGGATGGACAGCCTGGTGGCCGGAGGAGGCTCCCAGGCCTTTTGTGTGTCCTCTGACTTCTGTGAGTGACCGGAGGGCAGAGGGACACTTAGCTCTCAGGTGCCCTCAAAGCAGAGGGGAGGGGAGTCACCCCTGCCAGGAGGCATGCATTCTGTTCCCAGATCCCAGCCCCCTCTCTCCCCCCAGGCTTGACATCCCCCTGAGCTGCAGCCAGACAGCTAACAGCACCCTGACAGGTCTCTGCCCGAGACGCCCCACGCACAGAGCCCTGGAGACTGCGTCTGCCTCTCCCCAGCCTCCTCTTCCCCTCATCCCTGCTGCCGCCTCCTCCCGGGCAGGGTCCCGCAAGCCTGGCTGGCCGCTCTGCAGGCCCTGTGCGGGCAGCAGGTGTAGGCAAGGCAGCCCAGGACGCGGGGAGCCCCGAGAGCCATGGGAGGCAGCCCAGCCCGCCACCAGGAAATGCTGGCCGCCAAGAACCCCGAGGAAAATGCAAAGCAGGGCCCTTCTTGGGAAGGTCCGGTCCCCTTCCAGATGGGGGCAATGCCAGTGCGGGCTCCTTGGTGGCCGTACTAGTCGGGGGAGGGACGGTCCAGCTCCGAGCATACGGCGTGCAGGTGCAGCCTGCCTTTGGGGCCGAGATGTTTTTGTCCCTGTGATAAGAGCACCTCTCCACCCACCATGTGCAACCACAGGCAGTCACCAGCCTCCTCCAATCGCCAGCATGCTTGGCTTCTCATCTTGAAAAAGCTTTGATTCTTGGAAGGCCTGCCCTGGGTGAGCCTCCCCAACTTCCCCACTTTCCCCTAAGCTCCCCGACCACACTGAGCATGAGACCAGAAATGTGGAAATGCCTCTCAGGGAAGTCAGAAGCCAGGGCTGAGCTGGTCTGGGCAGAAGAGGGGGTTGGGGACAGAGTCCTCCGGTAAATGGGAAGTTGTGAAGCGGATGGGGGCTAAGTGGCAAGAAACACCCACCAGGGAAGAAGTCAAGTTTGGTTACCAAGTGCCCTCGACTGGCACCGGCCTGGCCCTCCTGAGAAAGTACCAGGTGAACCTGGGAACCGGTCCTGGTCTCGGGGACACACCCTGCCGTCCCCCCTCCCCAGCACACTGTCTTTCCCTCCCTTTTGTTCTCTGAGGGCTGGTTTCCCGAGTGTGAACCCAAGCTGTGCCACCTCCTAGCTGTGCGAATGCTGCGAGACTCAGTTTCCCAGTCTGCAAAAGCCGCTACTTCAAAGATTGTGGTGAGGATGACGTCAGCTGACATAGAGCAACAACGAAACCCGCCCCACAGCCCACAGCTCCTGGTGGAACACAGCAGAGGTGGGAGGTGACCCCCGTGCCGTGTTACTCAGGTGGAAGGACGCGACAGGGGGAACTGCCTTTTCTCTTTTCTTTTACCAAAACCACAGCTGCTGTTCTCAAAATGCGTGTGAAGCTGGGTGCTGAGCCCCAGCGTCAGCCCCGTGCCCTGAGCCCTTCCACCTCTCAGGCTTTTGTGACCTGGTGGGCAAAATGGAAACATCACCACTGAGCTGACGGTGGGGTTCATGGCCAGCGTGCTGGAGCCCAGGCCTCGCCTCCTGTTCCTGGAGGCTGCCTGCACCTGGCTGTCACCTGGCCCAGGAATGCTGGTCCCCTCCCCACCCTCACAAGGCTCCGCTCCTCCCTGGAAGCAAGAGTACCTGCATCGCTGGAGCCCGCAGACGCCTCGGCCATGGTTCCCGCAGCTGCTGGAAGCCCCAGGAGACTTGAGGGTGCGGTGGGTGGGCTGGGTGTCCCTGTGCGACCAAGCCTGGGGAAGCTGCTATGGGCGACCAGCTTCCAGAGGCAGGTGTCAGCTGCCCACACTTGAAAACAGAGGAGCGGCCCAGAGAGCCCAAACTGATTAGCTTGGTGGAGAAAAAGAAAACGAAACTTCTGTGTGCGGCTTTCGAAAGAAACAAAATTGAAAGCACAATTGATGAGCAAGCGGGAGTGAGTGCTTCTGACGAGACTCTGGTGGGGCAGAGATGAGTCAGGCCAGAGCAGAACCCTCCGGGGCCACGGAGTTCCTGGAACCTCCAGGGACCAATCAGCGTTTCCCTGCCCTGACACCCCCACAACGAAGGCTGAGCCACCTGGGCGGTGGATGGGTGGCCGCCATCTCGAGCATGTCAAAATGACAACGCTCTTCCACGAGCATCTACTATGTGCTTTCAAATCTCACGTGCCCCCCACCCCCGCTAACTCACCCACTGGTCTCTTTTCTGAGAGGGGAAACTGAGGCTCGGGGGAGCGAGGTCCCTTGCCCAAGGCCACAGAAATGCTTGAGTTCTGACTCAGCCCCTCCCCACACCTTTACTGGCTCTGTGACTTCGGGCAAGTGGTTTAACTTCTCTGCACTCCGTTTATTCATCCGGCCACACAGACAGAGACCTCAGGTGGTCAGTCAGTCGTCACGAGGACCGAGGACTTGATCCAGCTGAGAGCTTCAGTGTCATTTAGTCAAGAGCACAACTGGGGACTCGTGTATTTCAAGGTGGGGGGAAACCCCATCACTTTCCTAAATGCTCCCCAAGCAGGTCCAAGCCACTGTTCTCTTTCAGGGGAAACTGAGGCCTGAGGCAATGAGGGGTTTGGTGTGAGGTGGGGAAGAGAATCAAGACCAACTCAGCCCAGGACGTCCATAGGCTCCAGGCCCAGCCGCAGTGCCTGGGGGCTCAGGGAGGTCACAGCTCCCTTGGAGGACACTGGCCAGCAGCACTTTTGCAAAGGGGGAGCTGAGAACAGCGGCAGCAGCAAGCGGAAAGGGGCCTGGGGTCCCCCAGAGCAGCGGCCTTTGCAGAGCGAGCAGGGGGCGTCCTGCAGCCTGTCCGCGTCTGGGTCCCTGGAATCCAGCTCCCTGTGTCTCCGGTGATGCCATTGCAAGTTGCAGCATGCAGAGTTGGGCCATTCGATGGCTTTTGTTCCTCTTTTACATGAAACCGAAGGAACGTGCATCTCTAGACGAATGGATGGTATTCATTTTACATGCAGGCTTGTCTTGAGTGTTGCGGGAGATTGTAGGACATAGGTGACCCTGGGAGGCACCCTGCCAGGACTGGCCACCAGGGGGCACCTGCTCACCAACCTGGGTGCCAGCCCACCTCTGTCTGGGGCCCCTGATGGAGAAGGGGGGCTCTCACCCATCATCTTCCCCTCTTGACCCAGGTCCCTGGCCTGGTGGGCTTGCAGGACTCAAGTGTCATTCTGAAGGTGAGGTTGGCTTCTAGAAGGACCACTTATGAGTGGCGAAGGCTGGCAATGTTGGGATGGCCCCTCCAGGGTCCCATCCTGAAGCCACATGTGGCCTCCCCACTAGCTCTCTGGGGGGTCCCCAGGGACCTGCAGCCGGAACCACCAAGCTGGGAAGGCCCAGCGCCCTGGCAGGTGTGGGAGACCCTCCCCCACTGAGGGTCACGACCTCTTGGAGCCTCAGTGTCTTTAACTGTCAGGGAAAATAAAGAAGAAAAAGCGTATCTTTATGCTTAGGAGGTGCTCACAAGTCAGAAAATGTGCCGTGAAGTGTCTACAAAATAACCTCAGGCGCTAGGCAAAAGGAAAGAAAAATGGTAGAGAGAAAGAGAAAGAAAAATCAACTTGATTGCGGGGTTGGGGAGTTCCACCTCCCCTATCAGTGCAAAGCATGCCTGGAATGCATGGAAGCCCAGATGGGATTCTTTCAGATTTGGGTTGTCCTTTCAATTTAAGAGATTATCAAGGTAATTTTGACTTTAAAGGTTGTCTTTACCCCAAATATCAGTGGTTTGTCCCATCCAGACACTTCTTTCTTTCTCCTCTAACAGCTCAGAAGACAGTCAAGGTTTCATGAGGCCCACCTTGGTGTTGAGACCCAATCTCCTTTTATCTTGTGGCTCTGCCGTTCATGGTCTCCATTCTGAGGTTGGCCTTGTGGTCCAGGGTGGCTGCTAAGTTCCAGCCATCACGTCTGCATTCCTTCCGGCTGGAAGGAGCTAAGAGAAAAAGTGTGTGTATCTCCCTTTTAAGAACACTAGCAAGTTGTACACACACCACTGACCTCCCAGTGGCCTCACATCCGGACAAGGGAAGCTGAGGGGAAAAAAATGGGCTGTATTCTGAGCTGAAATGCACGCAGCTAAAATCCAGGTTTCTGTACTTAAAATAGGGGACAACAGATATTGGACAACAGATATCGTTGTCCCTTCTATTGTGAGGGTCTGTTGTTCCTCCAAGGAGGGAGCAAGATTGCCTCTTCTGGGCCTTGGGTGTGGCCACTCAGAGGGCCTGTTTGTTGGTCAGGTCCAAGGCTGAGTTCAAGGGCAGTTTCCACACTCTTGGAGCCTGTCGCCCAGTGTGGAAGGCAAAAGGGGAGAGGAAGGGAGGCAGGGATGTTGGTACCCCCTGAAATTTCTTTTTCCCTCAAAAAGCACATGCGTATTCCTTGGCTCCTATTTTTCTGGAAAGGATTAGAACTCTCCGCCCCAACCAGATGATAATGACATGGTACTGATCCTGAGTCTTTAAATGTCTTTCTCTCTCTCTTTCAAAAGAGGTATTTTTACCGCACGCTGTGTTGGCGAAACCCAGTCTCCTTTCTCCCAGGCAGCCTGGATGTTATTTTCACATTTGCTCTGTAAATTCGTCTTGGGAGGGAGCATGGAAAGGTTAGAAGGTACCCAGAGTGGGGAGTAACATGTCTTGGGTGGAGGGCAAAGGTCAGAGAACCAGAGGTGGCCGGAGAGGGACAGAGATTTGGCAAGGCTGCAGGAGCTATTGGGGGAAGGAGAGGAACACAGGCCAAGCCCAACTGCTGCATCAAAGGTCCTGTCTGCTGCTGCCTTTCCAGGCAGAGCTCGGTCATCTGTGATCACTAGGGTCATGCAGACCTGGGGCTCTGGTCCTGGCACCCCCACTTTTTAGCTCTGGGCCTGGGGCAATCCACTGGCGTTGTTGCAAAGGTTAGAGATCATGTCCTGGAAGATGCTTGCAGAGAGCACTGAGCATGTGGCATGTGACCCCAAACAGGAGCTGCTCCTAATGTCATTGTAGGGCTTCCAGCTGACCCTCTCTGAGGTGACAGAGTAGTCTCCTTATTCAGCTGGTCATTCACCAAATTTCCAGGGCCTTAATCCCAGGCCACATGCTGGGGTCTGTGCTGCGCAGGGAAGGGGGAAGCAGGAGAAAGGCCCCCTCGCTGGGTCGTGGTTCCACTTTCCGCTCGGACTGCAGAAGGGGCCGAGTGGCCCAGTCCAGGGATGGACAGGTGGTTCAGGTAGAGTCCCCGGTTCCCCCCAGCTCTTAGCATGACCGGTCAGTAAAGGGGACCTGGGCAGGTGGGCTGAGTGAGGGAGCTTGGTGGGGATTACTTAGCCCTGGCAGTAACTTGAGATTTTTCCTCGGGGCAAAAGGGCCACTGGAGAATTTTCCCCCAAGGGGAGGTGGGGACTTGGGCAGGTGGCCCTGGGTGCCTGAGACCAGTGGCAGGAGGGTGGCAAGGGACAGAGGACCTGGCCAGAGCTGGGCTGTCTCATAGCCTCCCTTCCCCACATCCGAGCAAATAGACATGGCATGAATTCACATCTAACTTTTATATCGATAATCGAATGATTTTAAAAAATCACTTTGCTTCCAAAGTTAGCTGCCTGTAAGAAAATTCATTTAATTACAATTGGCCACCAATTCTTCATGGAGTGTCCAGGAGTCTTGGGAATCCTCTCAAAGTGAGACTACTTTACTTGCAAATTTGTTTCCAGTATAATTAAGTGCCATGAAATTTTTATGATGACTGAATGGAACATTTAATGAACTTGACATGTTAGGTTTTATAGGCCTTTAATTAAACATGTATTGATTTTGATTGTGCGATGTTTTCCTGGTCATTTGGAGCTTGAACATTTGCAAAGGCGTCTGGAAACCTGAGGTGCTAAGACTCCAGTAAAATGAGTCGCACCCCAACTGACCGGTGCCCCTCCGGGTCATGGCCTGCAGTGAGTGTGGGTCGCTGTGGGTGGTGGGTGAGGATTCGAATCCCAACCAATCGCTGCAGAGCCAGCCCCAGATCCCATGCTCTGCGGCTTCTGCTGCCCACACCTGTGAAGACAGGGGAGCGGAGTCGAACTCCATGAGTTTAAAAAAAAAATCTAGTTTTCCAATTGCTCACTCAATCAAGTTAGATGCTTTTAAAGACAAATGTAATTATTTTGAGCTTGGTGGAAAGCCTTTTAATAAAGCTTTCGTGATTTCGGCCTTCTCTTTCAAGGATGCCAGTCCCGGCCTGGGGTGGGCGCAGAGGGGAGGGAGGACGCAGTGGGGGAGGAGCGGGGGGGGGGGCAAAGAGGGCCAACAGGCAAACACGCGCGCGCGTGCACGCGTACACCCATGTGCACGCACGGATGGATATTTATTTCAAAATTGTACTTGCATCCTGGAACCTCTCGTTTGCTCCCAATCGTCTGACGGCGAAGCTTTTACAATATTTTGTTTTATTTTTAGAAGGCGTTCTTTTTCTTCGGAACAACTGCACAGAGTGTTAAAGAACCTGCGACGCCGACTTGGCAGACGCCGGCGAGTTCCCGCTGCCTCGCTGGCTCGCACGTTCCCCCTCCCTTGGGCGGCCGGCTAGGCCCGCGACAGGAAGCCAGACACACACGCTGCAACGATGCCAACAAACATCAACTCAGCACCAACTGGAAGCGCTGCTGCAGGCGCTTCCGCCTCCCGCCTCGCTGCGAAGGCGCCGGAGCCCGCGCGAGGGCTGCCCTGTTTGTAAACAGCGTTCTCGGTCGACGCTGACGCATTCACTGGCCCCGCAGCAGCATCCGCTGTGTTTGGCTGCCTAGCGCCCGACCCGCTTCTTCTGCGAACATCACCCCAATCTTCCTCTGCAGCATCACCTCTCCCCGCTTCCATCCAGGTGCCTGGGAAGAAGCTGACCCCGCCTCCAGGTTTAGGGCGGGGCAGGTGGCCCAAACCTGGCCAATCAGAGCACTGCCTTCTTGTGGCGGCAGTGATTGGCTCAGGGATGGGCACGTGACCTAAGCTAGGCCAATGGGATTTGACCCTGGGACTTTCGGTGGAAGAATGGAGAACTAATTTCTGCTCATCTGGTTAAGACTTGCCAGCAATGAGCCCGGCGAGGAGGCAGTGCCAGGAGCGAGCAATCAGTAAACAGAGGAGCAGTTTGATGGCGGGACAGGCCTCTTCCTCACATCCCCATTCACATCTGGACGTGGTGGCGGGTGATCCAGCCCAGCTCTGGCCTGATGCTTTTCAGCCACAAAACCTAGCAAACAAGCTCAGCACAGGGTTGCGGGAGAAAATATCATTCTGTGCAAATCAAGGGCATCCCTACAGCACCGCAGTGAAAAGTTCGGAGGTAAAATTTGGAAACCGATTCCCTTTGCAACAGAAGCCAACAGAAGAAATTACTCAGACATAAATCTAGCAAGGCAGCATTTAAGATTTGCACACGGAAAACAACAGACCACCACTGGAAGGAAAGTAAGTAAGTTTCATGAGTGGAAAGGTCTCCTGTGTCCAGGGGTTGGAAGGCTTACTGTCGTTAAGACAGCGGTGGTCCTCAAATTGATCTGCAGATCCAATGCACTACTTATTGATATCCCAGCTGGCTGTTTTGAGGAAATTAAAAACTTGATCCTCAAATTCACATGGGTCCCAGAACATGCAAAAGCGATCTTGAAATACAAAATTGTAGTAACTTTGTTACTACAAAGTTACAGTAACAGGCTGTGTGGAGCTGACATATGGAGAGGCACAGGTCAGTGAAATAGAATTGAGAGTCCAGAAATAAACCCATACCAGTATGGTAGATTGATTTTTGAGCAGCATGCTATAAGACAATTTAATAGCAAAAAGAAGAGTCTTTCATGAAATGATGGAAAAAATAAACAACAACAATAATAACAACAACAAAAAAACAGACATCCACATGCCAGGGAAAGGATTTGGACTCCTACCTGATGCCAAATACAAAAACTCAAAAATAGACTGAAGACCTGAATTAGAGTTAAACCTTATACCTCTTAGAGGAAATGGGTAGAAATCTGCAAAACCTTGGATTGAGCAACAGTTTTTTCAATAGGACATAAAACAAAACAAAACAAAACAATAAACCTAAATAAATAAGCTGGAATCCACTGTGGCTGGTGGCACAGTGGATAAGGAGCCAGCCTGCAAGCCCAAAGGTTGCTGGTTTAATTCCCAGCCAGGGCACATAACCAGGTTGCAAGCCAGGTCTCTAGCCAGGTTTCTAGCTGGAGGGAGGTGAAAGGCAACCATACATGGATGTCTCTCTCCCTCTCTGCCTCTCTCCCTTCCCCTCTCTCTTAAAAATAATAAATAAAGTATTAATAAAAATTAAAAAAAAAAAGCTGGAATCCAACATTTAGGCTTCAAAGCACACTGTCAAGAAAGGGAGACGACCACACAAACCACAGGAGGAGTTTTCTAGAAACTATATATCCACTAGGGATCTAGTATCCAGAATACATAAGTATTACAACCGAACCATAAAAAGACAAATCACACAACTTAAAAAAAAAAATTGAGTAAAAAAAAAAAAAGGGTAAACATTTCAATAGACATTTCCCCAAAGAAGGGACACAAACATTCAAAAAGCATCATGAAGGAAATGCAAATCAAACCCATAAGGACTTTCCCTCCTCCAACCCACAGGGGTGGCCTTAGTCTTCATCCCTTTGAAAAATAGAAATAGCCATGTCAGGGAGGGTGGGGGGCAATTGAGACCCTCACACAGTCTTGGTCGACTGTAAATTGGTGCTGCTGAGAAGGGAGACAGCTTGGCAGTTCCTCAAAAAGTTGCACATGAAACTATCCTATGACCCAGCCCATCAGTTCTTCTCCAAGGCCTCTATCCAAAAGAAATGACAACGCACGTCCGTGCAAACGCGTGTACGTGAATACGCATGGCAGCTTTGCTCACAGAAGCCCCGATGCCCGTCCCCTGGTGAACGGATGAGCATTCGCAGCAACCGGGACATACGATGCAATGTTACACAGCGGAAAAGAATCACTGCCGCTACAACAGCCACCAACCAGGAAGAACACGGGGCGAAGCAGAAGAAACCAGACACATGACCTAAGAAAAAGAGCTCATATTGAATGACTCCTTATGCGAAACGTTTAAAGTGGGCAAATCCGTGGACACGGAAAGTAGATCAGGGGGGCCAGGGGCTGGAGCCAGTGACCGAATGGGGGAAGCGAAGTTTCTTTGGGGAAGATGGGAATGTTCTGGAATCAGGGGGTGGTGATGGTAGCACAACTTTGTGCCCATACTAAAACCCACCGAGTCGTACATGTAAGAAGGTGAATTTTATAGCATGTAAATGGTATCATAACTTAAAAAAATTTTTTTAAATATTTTATTTATTGGTATTTTTAGAGAGAGGGGAAGGAAGAGAAGCAGAGAGGGAAAGAGACATCCATGTACGGTTGCCTTTCACCTGCCTCCAGCCACGGACCTGGCTGGAGACCTGGCTTGCAACCTGGTTATGTGCCCTGGCTGGGGATCGAACCAGCGACCTTTGGGTTGGCAGGCTGGTGCCTTATCCACTGTGCCACCAGCCAGGGCTAAAACAATTTTAAAAAGAGATAAGGGGAACTTCCATTTCCCGTTCTGTCCAGTGAACAGCCTGGAAGCTGTCACTCTTCTTATAAGAAACAGGTGAACAGATAAAAACTCAGCTGCTTTTCTTTACACACAGGACCCTCTCGCCTGAAATCCGCAGACGGTTGAACCCAGAGTCACAGCTGAGCGGCTGACGGTGCCCCGGGTGCCGGCCAGTGGTGGGTGTACAACAGCTGCTTAGGGGGTCGGCTGAGCCTCCGCCCTGTCCTCAGTCGCATTCTGATTACTTGTGGGATGTTCCTAATCATCTTCTCATCACCCCGCACCCCGTATCAGGCCTCACCCACCCCCTCCTCGCCCTGGTGCAGGGGGTGAGAGGCTCATCCTTCCCCTCTCTCTCCTAACGGCCCACTCCTGCCCTCCCCGTGCTGTGCTGTGGTCCCAGGTGACTTCCCTGGGGTCTGGGGCTGGGGCTGGTTTACTGGTACCCCCAGCGGCCTCTGCGCCCAGTTGAGCTGTCACCTGTCCATCACTTGCATCCTGCTTCTACCGTCACAGATGCTCAAGGCGCACCGGCCGAGGTGAGTTCAGGGACTATTCTGGATGGATACAGCCGTAGCGCCAGGCTGCACTCCAAGTGGGGTGAAGGGTCTCCATTAGAACTCAGGAGTCCATCTCCATCTGGGACAGGCTCTGCTCTGTCCTGACCCCCCAGGGGAGGTGGGGCTGTGCGCCCAGCCCAGGATGTCCAGGGGCATGTGAGGATGTGAAACCCTTTCCTAGGAGCCCATTACTAATAATTTCCCATTTGCGTGCAGCACGTACCCTTTTGAAGACTTGTAGGCATTACTTGATCGGACACCGGGTGCGACTGGCTCACAGGTACCCCCATCAACACTTTGCCCCTGAGCCATGTGGGGGCACAGTGCTGTGCTGCCCGCCCTTAGCACCGGAGAGGAATGAGCTTTTTAGTTTTCTCCCCAAGTCTCCGTAATCTCTGAGGTTCCCATGCACCAGAGAGGGAGCAGGGAACCCAGAGAGGGAACAGGGCACGAGGGTATGTCCTTAGCGCTGCCCCCATGAGGTGTGAGAGGTTTACAAGCCTGTGGTCTAGCAGCTTAGTATAAACTTTGTGACCAGGAACCAAATGGGTCATCCCTACAGGTGAGACTCTGTTTAGGCCACTTAAAAACAATGTATCAGACAATAAAGACATTAAAGAGAACTAAACAAAGAATTTCCATTGTGGGTATTGTGAGTGTTTCACTCAGAGCCCCTGGGACCCCTTTTGGGGTTCTGTGACCCACCTCTGCTTGTCCGCTTCCCAACTCCCCCAGCGGTCTCCACTGGGAGACAACCATGACCCATCAGACAGGGGCATGTCTCAGAGTGGAAAAACCTTACCTAAGAAAGTTTTTCTTTCTTGCAGGTCTTTTCAGTGCTTTGGTCAAGTTCCGGTGATTAATGATTCTCTAAGAAGGAGGCCAAGCCGGCAATGTGTTGGAAATTCTTCTAACCCAAGCACCACTTCTGTTGGTAAAACCACCTGCTGGCACCAGGGCCCCTCTGCCTGAAACAGAGAGGGAGAGGCCCTTGGCCCAAGATGCACAGCAGCTCTGAATGATCCTGGGGCCGTTGCTAAGGGTGGTGGCAGCAGAGCAATGACGGAGAAATAAAACAGCCTCCTTCCAAAGAATTGCAAAATTTATTAAGTATTGCAGCTTTTCAGGATGCCATTGCCATAGATGGTTATTGATACACAGGAGGTGACTGCATCAGGCCTGTGGATTGGCTTCCAGACACCGAGTCTTATGCACCCGTGACGCAGGCCCTGCAGTCAGCGTGCCGTGGGGTTTACAGTTTAACCGAGCTAGGGACACAGGAGGCAAAGGCGACCCCAAGCCCGACACCGTCACTGTCACCATCAGCACAGCCACGGCCATGTCCTTCACTCTCAGCTCTACGGTTCAGCAACATTTGGTACGTGGGTTTCGGAGACAAACATGTCCTTCCTCACCATCGGAACGGCTTGTGGATCTGGAAGCTTTATGTCGCAAGCAGAGAAAAAGAAATCTCTGAACTGTGTAATTTGCAGAGAAGACGGACAAGGGCAGGGAATGGATTGGGTGCTCGCGGGCCAGGGAGGAAACGTTGCGTTCAGCTCTTTGCACAAACATGGGGTTCGGGGGGTACATGGATGGCTCCTGGTGGACTTCTCTGAGTCCGGCTGTGTGGGGCAGGGCCAGAGGACGTGATGACGCACAAGCCGGGAAACAATGAGCATTAGGACAGCTGAGCTCTGATACCTTTCCTGAGGCCAATCTGGGCCTCCTCCAACCAGCCACTTCCGAAGACTCCCCAACTCTGCGGGAAACAGGGGGCTTCCTGAGAGATGCTTAAAGGCTTTTTAAAGATAACATGACAGCCAACACCTAACGAACGCACCTCCCTGCAACCTGCTGGGGCTCAGGGGTCCACAGAGCAACCAAGAGCTTAGCTATGGCGCCATTGCCACCAACCGCCCACCGGTTTTCTGGAGATGCGCTCTGACTTCCACAAGCCACTCCGCCACCTGCTTCTGCAATCGTCCTCTGCCGGGCACGAAGCCCAGGACCACCGCAGCCCAGGGGCCTGGCCTGCAGTCCCCGGGTGTGTATGGAGGAGCGGTCCCTGTCCTCAAGTCAGCTGAGGCCAGTCACCCACTCCGGCTTCCTTAGCTCTGAAAACGCAGCAGATACAGACCCCCTACCCTGCCCCCGCCCGCCTGCAACCAGGCCCAGAGTTGGGCGAGGACCTCAGGATGCTGTGGACTGACGTTGGTTGACGCTATTTGCACTGATAAGGTCCACGTCTCAGTTTCTGACCCAGGTGGGCAGGAAGCATGGTGCTTGACAAAGGAGGCTGGGAGCTCGAGGGACAGGACAAGACAGGGTGACAGGGACGTCTGAAAAGCAGCAGCAGCCCTTAGCGGGCCAGGAGCAGGAAGGCCAGTCGCAGGTGAGCCAGGCTCCGTCCAGCAACACCCGGCCCGGCAACCAGAGCCACGGGCTTCCTCAGTAAGGCACTAGGGAGACACTTCATGGAAAGATAACATTTTTTAAAAAGGTGATCTCTAAAGGTTTCCCCGTACCTTTCAGGGCAAACTAGACCGATTTCTCGGCGCAACCTTTAAAAAGAATCCTCCTCAAGGAAGCAAATTTCCGGCTGAAGGCCCCACGGGGAGGTGAGTTTGATGGTTAATAAGGTACAAGCACTTCCTAGGCTGTCCTGTGGGCACTCGGGCGACCGGTTCATTCATCTGTTGGTCCCTAGATCCGTGAAAATGTGTCTATAAACAGAGTTCGGATGGTCAGACCTTCAAAACTGTTCTCAGGTATTTGTTCTTCAAGTAATAAAAAAAGCTGCTTAAGAACCCTAGTTATTGCCTTATACCTTTCTTCCGTGTGAGTGGGCTGGTTGGCATCCTGTGGAAAATGAAAACAGCCCCGAGTGGTGGGGTTGGGGGCTGCTCTCCCAGCTGGGGTGTCACCCACCCCACGGAATATGAGCAAGTCCTCAGGGGGAGGAGGACCTCCTGCTCCAGCTGCTGTCCCCAGCAGATGCCAAGGGACCCCCACTCCACTTCCTGTCATTCATCTCCACTTGCATACACGTGTGTCAGTGCACACTTCTTCATCACCTGCAGCCCACCACAGAAGGGTGTCCCCACACCCCAACCTACTCAGGAGAATCCTGGTGCACAAGGGTTGTGTCTGAGGAAGATGCTCATGAAAACACACAGGAAGAAACACATGGAACAGGACTGTGGGGAGGAGGAAACAGAGAGGGAGAAAGGAAAAGGGGAGAATTCTTTCTCACCCCGACCCTTCCGCATGGCCTGGGAGTGTTTCTTTTTCATCTCTGGTCTTCTGTTTACTGGCCTGTGGAGTGAGAGTCGAGATGCAGTACAGAGACAGAAGGGACAGGTCACATCCCTAACGCTACGGGCCAGTCCTATATGGTAGCGGACGGCACTGACCTTTGCCAGCTACAGCGGCCAACACATTCTGCGCAGACACCCCTCTGGAGTGTCTTTCGTTGGCCACCCAGCAGCAGGAGCATCGTGGTTTAAAAACAAAAAAATAGGAGGGCAACTTAAATTCCTTCAGTTGCAGTTTATTTTCATTTGGAGAAGAGCCAACGTCACCCTTGCAACTGGGTGCCTGGGAATAACTTTCTTATTTTGTGCGATTCAAAAGCTGATCTGACCCAGAGGGGAAGAAAGTGTGTCCCCTTAGGAAGGGAATGTGTCACCAGGTAAAATAACCTATCAACGAGACAAAGCTTCCACTCCTTAGGAAAGCGGCCCGTCCAGATCCCGCCCTCAGAATTCCGCACGGCGCCCACCCCTCCGCCTGACATCGGAATTCGAGATTTCCACCTTCAAAGTCTGGACAGACACGACAGACGTTTCCATCAAACAAGCACTGACATATTTATATTAGAAAATAGTGCAAAAGCTCAACATTTATATAAATAACTCTACACCCCTGCTTTGTAATTGTTTTCTTTACAAGGTAATGCACACTTTCTGAGTTGGCACGCAAAAATGGCCACTTTTCTCGCCTAGTTCAGAAAACAACTTAATTTTTTTTTTTTTAATAGGACTCTTCTAATACAAAAATACTCCTGCCCTCGCACATACAGTTTCTCTTAACTTTATATATATATTTATATATATAATATTGCAGATCTTTAAACAAAGGTTTTGTGCAAATATGTCTTTAAAGTTAAGTGAAGTCATCAACAAAAGAAGGTAAGCATTCACGCAGCTCAACTAGGAACAGAAAAGACTAGGGTCGGATTTTTTGTTTTTCTCTTTTGCCTTCAAGACACGGCTCAACAAAGACACATTTTTTTTTTTTGGGGTGGGGTTTTTTTTTCTTTTTTCTTTTTTTTGCAAGCTTTCTTAGCTTGTGCATTCAGACCAGACAGAACATGTAAATATTTATACACAGAGAGGTGGGGGAGGGGTGGTGATGCCCGTGTTTCCTGCGGCCGCCCCCCTGTTTAGAAGTGCGGAGTGTTTCCCCTTGCTCTGTTTTATCCGCCGCTGCCCCGCCCCGGGGAGCCCCTAGAGAGGGTGTCCTTTCTGCTTATCCTTCTCCTGGCTCCAGGCAGCCGTGCTCTCCGGGGGCGCAAGGTGCGCGTGGTGGAGCCGGGGCCCCTCCAGCAAGGAGGGCGGCCCGCTGCTCTGCTGATGCTGGAAGGTGGCGGACCCCGGGTAGTGCCCGATGACCTCGCTGTAGGTGGGGGGCGGCCCCTCCATGCGCCCCCCGCCGCCGTAGCACGTGGCGCTGATGCCCGAGTTACTGCTGGGGGGGCAGGGCCCGCCCAACACGGCGCTGCCAATCAGGTCACTGTCGAAGATGGTTCTGTTCGGGGGCGCGCGCACCGACTCGCGGTTCAGCTCCAGCTGCTGCTCGGGGTCCCGGAGCTGCAGGGTGCAGGGGCCCTGGTAGGGGGGCGGCTCCTCCCCGTCCGACAGTGAGATGGTGGGCGGCAGGTCGATGTCGTGCTGCAGGTAGGGGTAGGTGGGCTGGAAGCGGTGGAAGCGGTCCCGCTGCGTAAAGGGGGGCACGGCCAGGCGGTCGGCGGGCCTCGGCGGGGCGTACACCTGTGGCTGGAGGGGTCAGAGCAGAGTGAGGGTCCCCAGAAGCAGGGCTGCAGGCAGAGACGGCTGCGGGCCACTCTGCTCCCGGGGGAAGGGAGAGAGGGCAGCAGGGTGGGGAGAAGCAGCTGAGCCTAAACCCAGCCTCCACCTGACCCCCTCCCTGTGTCCCCCAAGTCCTGGTGTGGGACACCATCACACAGCAGCGAAGGGGCGGCCTTTGGCCTGCCTGTTGCAGACTCTGTGGGCTGCTTCCTGGGGGTGGGAGTGGGAAGGGGGTCTGCTGGCCAGGGGGCCTTTGGGTCCAGGACAGCAGCTTGGGGGGCCAGAGTGGAGGGGAACTGGGGGGGCGCAGCGCTGGGGCTCACCTCTGGGATTCCGCTGCCCGACACGGTGCTGTCCGAGGGCCAGAGGCACCCTTCCTGTGTGGGGAGGAGACAGGTCAGCAGGAAGGGCAGAGTTCAGAGCCAAGGGCCCACCCAGCTCTGATCCTGAGATCTTCCACTTGGAATGGGACCTTGGGCCCTTCGTTCCTCCACATCCCCACCCACCGCCCCGGCCCTGGACACCTCTGACCTGACACCATGCCTCGCTGATCTCAGGCTCCCTCTCCCCCTGAAAATGCACCCTCTGCACTTTGCAAAACACACAGCTGACACGCGGGCCCTCCGGCACTCCCTGTGGGCCTGGAATAAACCCAAAGGCAGGCCTGAACTGAGAAAGCCGGGCCTATTCCAGCCCGCCTGGCCTTGACCTCCCCTTGCTGTGTCTCCCTGCGCAAGTGACTTAGTTCCTGAACTGAAGGAGAGGAACACGCAAGCCGCTTGGAGCACACGTGGCCCCCAGGGAGCCTACGCAAATGTTGGGGGCCCCCACCACTCTCTCTCCAGCCATGCTGACCACTCTGCGTGCACCTCAGGGCCACCCCGGGGCACGGCCACCTCCTTGCTTGTCCACTCCAGGGCCCCCTGCAGACTTCCTCCGACATCATCCAACAGCCGGCACCCACTAAAACACCTGCCATCCCATGATTTCCTTCACAAGAGTCGCCTTGTTTCCGTGTTGATTTAGCTGCGGACCCTGCTGTGAGCCCAGTTTACAGGCGAGGAAACAGGACAGTTAACACGCCAAGGGCCCTGCCTGGCTGCTCTGCCCCCAAATTGTTCAGTGAGTCACCTGATATGGATGTGGCACCATGTTCTGTGCCAACTTCCGGGCCAGGGACGGGGCGTGCAGCTGCCACCTCATGCAGCTTATGGCCTCTGCCCTGAAATTCTGGGTGAGGCCTGCAGCGCCCCCTGGAATCTAGGGGGCTGCTTCTGAACTCCAGTCTACCCGCTGGAAGCCAGGCTGCATTGGCTGCGTGGGGGGCAACCCAGTGTGAATTCCAGCCATGCCACCGGCTCCCCCACCCCTATGGCCACCTGTGGGCAGTGTCTGCCCTGCTCAGGCCACCCTGATCTGGGCCTTGGCCACTGGCTAGAGGTTACAGGCCGTGAGCCCACCCTGCAGAGGGGGCAACACTGCTGACCTCAGGGCCCTGAGCTCCCAATGAGGTGGAAACCGCGTGTGAGGCCCCAGGGACCTCCCTCAACCGATGAGATCCCATCACGGGGGGAGACCTGAGGTCAGGAAAGTGGGACCCCCCCGTGCCAGAATCAGTTCGAGGGGAAAACCTGGGCACTGGGCCTAGAGGGTGGGATGCCTTCTTTTAAAAATTAAAATAAGCTTCATTAAGGTATACCTGCCATATAATAAACTGCACATGCTCAACATATCTACCAGGAACCCGTAACCACAATGCAAATAACAAACACATCCGTCATCCCATTGATTTCCTGGGGGTCCCAGTTGAGGATTCACACCTGCGGTCTAGCGAGGACTTGCCCAGGGGCCTGCAATTCCCGCCGTGGTCACTAGGGGGCCCCATGCCTCTCAAAACCTGGGATGCACTAAACCCCGTTGAGGATTCTCTGGGGTCTCGCATGGTCCAGGTGGGGGATGCAGAGCGCCAACCATCGCTGCTACTGTTAACATGGTCGTGGATGACCCTTTCGTCACGAATGTTAATAATGCCGTATCAACTGCTGCCTCGGTGTCCGGCACTGTACTAGGCTTTTTAAAGCCCCAGTTCAATTCTCCCAAAAAAGCACCTGCTGCTCCCAAGTGACGCTGGGAGCCCGGGGAGGGGTGCCAGCAGCCAAGCCAGGATGACTCGGATGAAATGTGACCCAGACAAGCCCCTGCCTAGAACCCGCCATCCGAGGTCCTGCATGATATGGCCGCCAACACCTTTCCCCTGCGCCCCTCTACCCCGAGCCCTGAAAACACCCATCAGCCCCTGGCCGATGTGGCTCAGTTGGAGCATCGTCCCGAAAACCAAAAGGTGGCGGTTCAATTCCCGGTCAGGGTGCACGAGAGAGGCAACCAATGGATATTCTCCCTCCCTTGCCCCCTCTCTGATATATCCTCTGGTAGGGATTAAGAAAATAATTAACTTAAAAAACCAACTTGTACGCAGGGGCCTCACTGTAGACCTCAGAACCACCCACTTCCAACCTGTGCGCTTGAAGGTCACCTCCTCCAGGGAGCCTTCCAGGACCCACCCACCGGCTGGACACTCCTCCCGAGGCTCCCACAGCATCTGGGCTCCTGCATCAGCCTGCCTTGCTCTATGAAACTCACCATTCAGCTGGCTGAGCTTCCACCAGCCCAGAGGCTGGGTCTTACACACCTTGCTCCCCAAGTCAGTGAATGGCCCAGACATCCTGCCAGGTGCAAACGCCAGACCCCCGGCGTTGCTCCCAAACGCTCCTCCTTGCCCCCACCTCTCCTCAACACTTCAGGCTCCATCTGGCTCCTTTTCTTCCTAAGAGCTTCCTTGCACCGAGTTCATCCGGCCGGCCAGAGCTTCCCCATCTAGACCAGGGGCCCAAACTGTTTCCTTAAAGAGCCAGAGACTCAAGTACTGTCTGTGCTGTGGGGTGCTCTGTCACGTCACTGCCGAGGCTGCTGAGGGCAAATGCTGCCACCTGAGAAGAGGCCAGGGGAGTGGCTGCGTGCCAAGGAGGAAATACACCCCCCAGGAAGTCACCTTGCCAAGGGGCTGAGGCAGCACAGCAGGCCAGGGGCCAGCCCCGCCGCAGGCGACAGCGGCCAGGTTCGGGCCTCTGGGAGGTCGCGGGGCCCTGCCACCCCTCCGATGTGCCCTGTCTAGCACAGGGTCCCCAGGGGAGCTGCCAGCTTACAAGGCTGTGCTTGCCCAGCAGGCGTCCCCAAGGGCCTGTGCAGGTGGCTGGGAAGATGGGGTGGGGGTGGGGTTCGCTTCCTTCTCGACTCGGGTACCCTGGAGCTCGGGCTTGAACCCTCATCCCCATCTGCGCACGAAGGCGCTGCCCACGGAGCCACCTTCCGCTCTGAAGCAGGGCTGTCGCCCGTGGTGTCTCCACGTCCTGCCCCTGTTCTTGCTCCCCACACAACGTCACACAGTTGTCCACAGGGGGTGGCAGGAGACAAGCCAGCTCTACTCACTCTGCAGACGCTCACCCGAGGCTCAGAGGGGACAAGGACCCACCCTTTGTGCCAAGTGCCCTTGCCGGCTCCAGGGAGGACAAAACAGGGTGGGGGGGGTCTTCAAACTCTCCCTTAAAAGCTGGTGGCCTCCGGCGAGTGTTCCCACCTCTGCTGCTCCTCTGTAAAATGGGGTTCCCAAGCTGCTGCAAATGGGGGAGCTGGTGCGTGCGGGCACGGCTGGTGACAGCAGTGACAGCTGCGTGTGGGCGAGCCCTGGCCATGGAAGTGCAGGTTCTTTCAGAGCAGCCTGGCCCCCGGACACATTTTAGGTGTCAGGCTGGGCACTCAGTGTCCCCATCAGTGGGATCAGAGCCGCCACTCCTGGCCTGGCAACCCGGTGACACACTGAAGCCCTGGTCTGACACCAGAAGGGAACCTGCTGGGACAGGCCTGCCCGCTGATGCAGCTCAGCCTGGGGCACAAAGCACTGCCGTCCACACACAGGTCCCCGGGATGCGGGGAGGCCACACCCAGCCCTGCCTCCTGGTCCTGCCACTGTCCTCCCACAGGTTCAGGGATGTGCGCCGCCCCACAGCCCCAGGGGCCCCCACCTGCCACCATCTCCCTGCTCCCGGCCCGCCCACGGGACCTTGGCTTCTGTCTCAGGCTTTTACACAGAGTGGGGACCGAAGCCCCAAGTCACGGGTTGGGGGCTGTTCTGAGGGCACACGGCTGGGATCAAACTCGGCCCCAGGAAGAGCCTTTCCCGCTGCCTCCAGGGCCCGAGTCCTTGGCCGTGACGCCTGCAGGGGGCGTTGGCTCATGGGAAAGCGCCCCCAACCCCGCTGCCTGTCTGGGTCACCTCTGCGGGATCTGGTCCCACCCGGTGGGAGCGTTCCAAGGTGGGGGCACTCACTGAGGACAGGGCGTCTTCTCTCCTCCTGCCCTGGCTGTGCCGGCCGATGAAGGAGCGCGCGGACAGCTTGTAGTGGCTGAGCAGGCACGTGATCACCACCACCATGACCATCACCACCACCACGATGATGGTGATCTCAACGAACTCCAGCTCCGCTGCAAAGCCGAGGGCACACGTGAGACCTGGAGCCTGCCTGGGGCTGCGCCCAGCCCTCCCCGGGACCAACTCTCGTGCCCAGCCCACGGCCGGCCAACACTCCTGGACCGGACACGCCCCAACACACGCACGGGTAGCGCAGTCACGCCACACGCACGCGCCCCCGCCCCGACAGGGTGGGAGTGAGTAAGGACCCCTCGGCTCAGGAGGCTCTGGGGTGCCACAGTCCCGGGGGGCTGCAGGTACTGCAGTTCTCACCCCTGGTTTCTGCTTTCATTTCGTCTTCCCCGTGAAGGCAGAACAACTCCCACGAGGAAGGTGATTCTGACGCTGCCCAGCTGGGGTGGTTTCTGCTGACCCCCCATTGTCCCAGGCGCTAGTGACCTATCCGCCGAGGGCCCCCCCCAGGGCACAGGCTCCAGCTCACAGCGGCTCAACTGGGGTTCCCCTTCCCCCAAACAGAGGAGCCTGAGGAGCAAGGACGGCCGCAGGTGAGGCGGGGTGCTGTCACCCCCATGCTGGGCCCATCCAAACTCCAAACCCTGCAGGGCGCTCCCTCCTGCCTCAGTGTCCCCAGGAAAGCCACACCTCCTCGGTGAGTGGCCCCGTCGGGACAGCGAGGAAGTTTCACGCGAGACCCTCATCCTCCTGGGGCCCCTGGCCCCTTTGTTCTGCCCCCCGCTCTCCAGGACGCCTCCCGTCTCACGCACACATGCTCGCCCAACTGCGCCAAGTTTACTTGGCACCCGAAGTAAGTCGGGCAAGTCTGCCCCCCCCCGGGGACATGTGACAATATCTGGGGACGTGAGTGGCTGTCACAACAGGGCCTCCTATGTAGACAGGACGTCCCACAACAGAGAACGATCCAGCCCACAGTGGCGAGGCTGAGCGTCCCTGCGCAGGGCTGAGCGTGTGTCCCAGGTACAGTTGTCATCCCAGCTCAGAGGGCAAGTGACAGACTCACGGAGCCCCAGGGCCTGAAGCTGCAGGCTCCTCCCACCCCACCGCCCACTGTACCCAGGATTGCAGTCTGGAGTCTGGGCCTTGGCCCACGGGTGGGACTGTGTCCCCACTTTGCTCTGCAGAGTCCAGGACGAAGGACGAACTGGCACGGGACCCTGGGGACATGCTGAGCCTCTGCCGCCCACACGACGCCCTCATTTTCCTGCCAGGAGGAAGGGCCTGGGTTGCCCAAGTCCTGGCCTCCAGCCTCAACCCAGTCACTGTGGCCACACCGCCCGCCCGCCTCCCAAGCCAGGCTGGTCCAGGGCCTGGTGGCCTGGCCTGATGTCACAGGGCCCAGGTCCTGTCCATGAGGGCCCGGGATAAAGCCACCCATTCAGGGGACACAGAGGCTGCTTTGTGCACGACCCACCAGGACCTATCTCTGCAGAGGGGGCTGCAGCCGCCCCCCCAACCCCATGCACTCTTCACCCCAGCCAAGGGGTGGGCACCCCGCTGCCCCTCCCCTGTCTCCAGGGCCCTGCCATGCGGAGCCTGGAGGGAGGGGGCGTTGTGGGGCTGCCTTTGTCCCTGTCCCAGGCGGCTTGCAGGGCCCAGGCCAGGCTGTACCCTCCTCCAGACAGTGGCTGAGGCTTCAGAAGCAGGGATGGGGGGCCGCCGGGGAGCACGAGGAGGCGCCAGCAGACCGAGTGGGTGTGAAGACCCCCCCACAGCTCCGCAGCCGAGAGGGGCTCGCTCTGCAAGCTGAGACCCCAGCAGCCACCCAGCCGCGCCCCGGGCAGCCACAGCTCCCCATTTCTCCAGGTCCTAGAAACCAGCAGTGAAGCTGCCGGGCCTCTGGGGCCGGCAGCACCTTCGAGACCAGCGGGCAGGCCAAAGCAGAGGGCAGGAAGGTTCGGGACTTCCGGCCCAGAGAGGAGTCTCAGACCACCCAGCTGCTGATGGCAGACGTGGACCTGGCCTCAGTTTCCCCAATCTGACAGACCCCCCGTTGACCCAAGTTAAGGGCTCTGCACGGGGCATGCAGAGGTGAATCCTACAACTGTACCACACCCACCTTCATCCCCAAATCTCCGGTGACCACGAGACTCCCAACCAAAGGCTGGTCACAAAGGGGATGGAGCAAGAGGAGGTGGGCGGGCTGGTCCAACGCCCCAGCTCACTGGGCTCCTGGCAACTCCTCACCGCACTCGCGATGGTTCTGCAGCCTGAGCACTGGCCCTGCCCTGTCTCCACCGGGTCCTGAGATTAGCACCACCTCTGGCCCCAGCCTGCAGATCAGCAAACTGAGGCTCGGAACATCGAGAAAAGGCAGGGCTGGGTGCTGGACCCAGAGCCTCTGACAGAAAGGGCCCCGCTATGCTAAGACCTCCTGACCTCCTTGCAGTATTTGCTGGTCCACCCCGCCACCGACACCTCTGAGGATACCGTGTCCTCAGTCCTGCCAGCAAGCAGGTGTGGGAACAACCCCGGGCACCAGGCCCTGTGCCCCCGTTCACCTGCAGAGCTCAGCACAGGGCAGGAAACAGCGGTCACTGTTGTCACAATTCACCACACCCCTTTGGGGACTAACAGCTTCCCTCATCCGGGCCGATACCCTGGAGATGCTGGGTGTGCCCAGCTGGCTCTGTCCCGAGATTGGGAATCTGGGGCCAGGTCCTCCAGAAAGGTCACCCAGGGTGGCAGCTGGATCTGAGGCCACCAGGGACCAATGGCCACAGCTCTTCTCGGGGTGCTACGGTAAGAAGGGAGCCTTTGGGAAAGAAATGTCACTTTTCCCTCCTTTTGCTCCAATGTCATGGGAGGGTACAGCTCTGTCATCGTCCTCTGTGGTTCCCCGAGTGGGGTGGGTGATGAATGCGGCAGGCTGCCAGGGGACCAAGCCCACCTTCCACGTGCAACGTAAGGTCATTCTAATTCGATTTCGTGTCCTCTTTCCTCCCTTGTGAATAATTTCCAATCACAGGAGGGGGCTGGCCCTCCCACTTCTATCTTCTCTGCCAGATGCAGGCGCGGTCGCTTTGAAACATGGGCGTGTACGTCTCTGCCCTACTATGCGCCAGGCAGGGCCCGAACCCTACGGAGACAGCTTTAACGAAGCCTCACTATCGTTCGGTGACTTACACATTAACGTGACCTCCTTCCCCCTTTACAGATGAGGAAACTGAGGTTGAGGGGTGGTGGGACTTGGTAAAGGCCGTGTAGCCCAGGGGTACCACCCCACACCCCACAGCACTTTGTACCACCGCCTAGAAGGTCAGAAACAGCATGGGTTCAAGCAAAGGGCTTGTGTTAAGGCGACGGGTCACCAGGCAGAAGCACCATCCACCACGTGACCCGTGAAGCCAGTCTCTGCGGCCAGCAGTGCCCCGTCTCCCCCGACAACACAGAGGAAAATTGCAGGACAGACAGGAAGGAACCTCTGGCCAGACTTGGGGGAGCTCCCGAACCCAAGGCTTCCAGGCCCCGGCTCTCCACCTCCTCCCAGCCCGGGAGCCTGGCGGCCAAGGGCGCCAGCAGCTCGCTCAGAATACCATCTTGAAAATTAAATTAAAATTGTGGCTTAAAAAGGAACCAGTTATTTCAAGAGTTATGCAACGCTCCACCAGATTTGTGATCCAGGAAGCACACACAGGATTACGTTCTTGACTCGGGGATCTGACCGCATTAAATACAAGCGGGCAGATTTCCACAGGACGCGAGGCTCCTGGTTTCCACTGGTGACCAGCCCAGGTGCCGCTGAGGCTGCGGAGGCCACTGGGGCCTGGAGCCCGGGTCCCAGAACCAGGGACTGGCGGGAAAGATGCGACTCTTTTGAGACCAGGAATATGTGTCCCCCTCTGGGGACAGAGCTGCCACCCGAACCAAGTGCAGAAACCTAGGCCACTTCCCAGCTGTAACCCGGATGGGGGCGGGTGGAGTTTGCTAATACGCACAAAAAGCAGGCCCGCAAAGACCATTCAGGTTTTGGGGAATAATTCGAGGGGCAGCGGGGTGCTGGGGCTCCTTTCTCTTTCTGTCCTCAGCTGGGGAGCTGGTGCAGAGTTCACCAGGCTCCCGCCAGCCCACAGGGGGTTTCCAGGCCAGACGACCCCCCAGTGTCTGCTGCGGGCGGAGGGGCAGCCAGCAATGCTTCCTGGTTAACAAGCAGCCGCACTGGCTGCCCTGTCTGGCCTCCGGGCCTCGCGCGCTGGAATCAGGAACTGGCACTGTCTGAAATTTATGAAAATCTGATCTTGTTAGGCCTGCGTGGATGAGCCCCACCAGCGCGGGCCTCATTGTCATTCCGCGGAGGCCGGCCCGCCTGGGGTTCCAGCCATTTCATGTGCAGACCCTCCTCCCTCGCCCACCCCCACTGCATTTGAATGAGAACCCCCTCCCCCCCACCCCCACCCCCAGATTTTCAAATAAAATTGAACCAGACGGCAAGGGAACAACTTTCTGATCACTCCCGGTGCCCTTTCCAACAGCCCCGTGGGCGCATTCATGGCTCCGGGTAAGATCGTTCATAGGTTAAAACAAATGTGGAGGTCTTGCTCTTGGGGTTGGGGATACAGATGGCACACCAAGGCCAGTTTTCTCATTTCTTAAAAGCAGACTGACTGTACCACCGCTTTTCAGGTCGTACACACGACGCTTTTCACACGACGCACGCAGCTGAGTGCTGGCGCCCATCACCGGAACACGTAGCTCTGAGATGTCCCCGGAAACAAGTCATGTGCTGCCTCGACCCGTGCCTGGCACCAGGGCCTGGGGCTCCTCCCTGCACTGCTGCTCATGGCAGAACTTAGGGTGCAGGTTAGGAACACGAGGCGTGCCTCCGATGCTCCTGTGTCTAAATCCCAGTTTTGCCAGTTGCTGTGACCTCAGGCCAGGCACCAGTATGGGGAGAAGACACTGTCTTCACACCATTGAGGACAGAAATACACAAAGCCTTTTAGAGCCAGCATTTCCAGGAAGGGTCCCTGGATGTCCGAATCCACGGCAGCCAGGGAAGGCACAGCAGTGTGGGTGCCTTCTGCCAGGGTGGGGGCAAGCGGACAGTGTAAGCTGGGAGTTCGTACTTTCGTACCTCTGTAGAATGAAATAATGCCTCTGACCTCCCAAGTGTGAACCCCTGACCAGGGAAGTTCACCCTGGGCATTGATTTCCATGGGTATGTCTCCTAGAATTCTCTTTCACTCCCAAGTCTTCTGTGAAAGGACGAGGCACCGTTTGACCTCAGGGCCTTTGCACATGCCCCACATGCTGTCTGCATCGATTGCTCCCCATATCTGAGTGCTTGCTACCTCTTTGCCTTCCCATCTCTGCTCCAAGGTCACTTGCCCAGGTTGTGTCCCTGAGCACCCTGTCTGAAACACTGCTCTGACCCCAGCCCCAGGACCCATGTCCCGTGCCTGCTCTACTTTTCTCAGAGACATTAAATTTGGAATAGCATTTGTGACCTGTCTAACCATTCATTTCCTGCCTCTCCCTCCTAGAATATTCATGGAGCAAATGAACACCTGAAGCGACTCTTTGCTTAGTCTCTTGTTCCAAGTACCTAGGACAGCGCCTTGCCCAGAGCAGGTGCACAGTCAATACGTTGACTAAATGGTCACTGGCAGGCGTGGTCACCGTGGGAGGCACCTGCAGGGATGGTGCTCCACAGGACAGGCACTCTGCCCACACACACAATTACATTCATAATAAAAGAGGAAAAAAAAAAGATGCAAGCGGCACCTGTCAGTATCCAACACAGACAGCGGCTCCCCACCAGGTGGTACCTTGCGTCATCTGCTACCTGGTGCCTGCCAGCACTTGCAGGGCAGGGTGTCAAGGCGCTTGTCCTGGGGTGCAGGGTGGTGAGGCTCTGGTATCACGTGGCCTCTGACTGGCCCTGGGAATGCCCTTTCAGAGCAGGGAGGGAGCCTGACCACCCCATCAGGTGTCCCTAGCTGGGGAGCACCGAGTGATATCCTCTGGGCCTGCCCCACCTCCCGACCTGGAGAGGGGGAGACCCCTGTGGCCAGGCAAGCAGCTTGCCTGGGCTCCAAGGATGGGCTGTCTCCACCACACCGGACGGGGCTGAGGGCCACTCCAGGGAGGCAGGCGTCCTCTGAGTTGCTGGAGACCACATGTGACAAGAGAAGGCAGTCCAGGCTCACACCGTTCCCTCTGCCTGAAGGCCACGTCCAGCCTTCCCTCACCTGACTGACTGTCTCCCGCTCCCTCTCTGGTCAAACACCCACAGGCACACACGTGTGTGCACAGCGCACTTCCCTGCTGTGCTTCCGAGCACGCGGACACCATGCCCTGAATTCCGACCGGAGCGCCTCTCAGGGTGGGTGTCCAGGACTTGGCTCAGTACTCTCCGCCCCATCAGAGCCTAACAGAGAAGGCACCACGCTAGGCTGCCCCAGCACATCGGGGAGTCCAAGAGACCACACACAGTAAAGGCGCATGAATGAGACAGTCAACATGGGACCAGGTCAAAAAGATGCTGAAGATAAATCATGAATTCAACGTACCCTTGTGGCGTGTATGTCTCCTTCCCACCTTGCCTCGCTGCTGGTGAAGGACCACCCAGAACTGATTCTTAGGCCCAAGTTCAGGGGCCTCAGCCCCTAAGTCCCGGGGTCATCCTTCGGGAGGTGGCCTGAGAGGGGACTGCCACTGCAGCCACGGTGGGACAGCACGCATGGGCACTGGATGGTGGGAAGAGCAGGAGGGACAGCAAAGGACCTACGTAATCATTTTAGAACCTTGTGATTAAACGCGCCTTCAATAAGGAAAGACAAAGCGGTGCCTTTTATCTTTCCTGCTATTATCCAAATGGAAAGAGCTAATGGGGTTTTTATTCTACTGTCACTGACATCGAACGTCTTTAAACACCCACTGTCAGCACAGTATCAATCACCATTCGAGAGCTATTGGCAGAACGGAGCGAACGCGCCGAGGGAGAGGCCCGGCTCTGTCAACGGACCCGTCGGAAGGGCAAGGGAAAGTTATTGAAAACACACCCCACGCACCCCGTTAACTAAGAGCAGGGGACAGATGGGGACGGGGTGGGCTGTCGTCAGCCAGCGACAGGGTTGGTGGCCACAAGCATCTTTTTGGAGGGCATCTTGGCAGCGCCTGTCAAAATTAAAAATGCGCGCTACCACCCTGGCTGGTGGCACAGTGGGTAAGGCACCAGCCTGCGAACCCAAGGGTCGCTGGTTCGATTCCCAGCCAGGGCACATCACCAGGTTGCAAGCCAGGTCTCCAGCCAGGTCCTTAGCTAGAGGCAGGTGAAAGGCAACCACACAGTGATGTTTCTCTCCCTCTCTGCCTCCCTCCCTTCCCCTCTTTAAAAAATAATATATAAAATCTTAAAAAAAAAAAAAATGCGCGCTACCTTTCAGCCCAGCGGTTGGTTGCAACTTCCACCATCCTATCTCCCAGGAAAGGCACAGATGCATGAAGATACCACTGCAGCGTTTTGTTTTGTTGTTTTGTTTTTAAGTGAACAACCAGGGACCATCTAAATCCCACTCAATAAGCCACAGTACATGTCCCATCACGGAATATCATGTGAAAAGACACATTAAATCGGCAGCAGGGCCTCTCAGCACAGAGGCCGCCTCCCTCTGTCAGGGGGCCAATCGGTGGCTCTCACCCACCAGAGGCACTGTCCTCCCCAAGTTGTCACAACCAAGTGTCCCCGGGGGGTCAGAACTGCCCTGGCTGAGGGGCACTGGTCTATACATTCGGTGGATGGGTATCAGCCACCACTGCTGGGTGGAGACAGTGAGACCGGAATAGGCTGGAACAGACACACACAAATCCATTTCTAGACCAAGCTGAGGGTAAGTACCCACTTGTTCATGATGGCTCCTGTTAGCAGAGGGTGACTGCACTTCTTACTTTCTGTGTGTCTGTACTGTTTGCCCTTTTGGTCACTTTACTGTAGAAACCACCTTCATTAGCATACCAAAAAGACTCAGGCCTGTGTGTGTGTGTGTGTGAGACTCACATACAGCTGAAGAGAGGCACACTTGCGTCCGTCACTGGGGAGTCACTGGGGAGGCGCCGTGTGCTCTGCAAACCAGCAGATGTTTCTTTCTCTCCATCACCAATCTTCAAGAGCCTGGTGTTTCCCAACACGAGCCGGGCCGGCCGCGCCAGGACACAGGAGGTGAGCGGGGTCCATTTCCAAACCTCTCAGACACAAAGCGCACTCTGAATGGGACAGCACAAAGCTGTCGCTACTCAGCCACTTCTCAAGGGCCCCTCCGCCGACCGGCCGCGTGCCTCTGAGGCCGGCCGCTGTCTGGAGGGGTCTCCCTGCTGACCCAGGGTGCCCTTCCCTTTCAGGACTGAGACGGGCCCCGCTTTTTGGGTCAGAGCCAGGGCAGAAAGCAGAAAGGGGACTGACCGCCAAGGCCGGCCATCAGAAGAGGCGGAGGAGGCGGGGAGGGCCGGACCGGCTGGCTGGGTCGGGGAACTGAACTGAGTTCTGTACCAGCAGGGCAGAGCCGTGTCCAGTGGTTCTCGGGGCCCTGCAGCCGGCCTGAGGGATTCAACCCCAGCTCCGCCGTGGCCGGACATGGGGCACAAGGCACTTACTCCCTTCTCCACGCCTCAAGTTCCAAGCCAGGAAGAGAGGTCTCGACCAGACCTTCAATGTGCCAGGACCTTGAACCTGAACTTGAACTTCCAGCCTCCAGAAGAGTGAGAAGATAACTGGCTGTGGTTGAACCCTCAGGCCTGGTGTTTTGTTAGAGCAGCCCGAGTGTGAACAGACAAGGGGGCCATATGCGAGGGGAAACCAGCCCCAAGTCCCCGGGGCAGGACCTACGGAAACACAAGTGCCCCACTAGGACAGGAGGACAGGCAGTCAGTCACGTACATCTATCCTGGGCACTTGCCCGTCCCACCGTCATTGAAGCAGGGCATGTTGGCTGTGCACCTACTGTGTGTCAGGGGCTGGGGGCTGAACCCTGGGAGCTGAGAAAGCTTTCCAGGGCCGCTGCAGCCCTTTCAGCCCTCCCATGACTGTCTCCTGTCGGATTCGAGTTTGTGCCCTTGGCTGGGTGTATTTCCAGGCAGATGACCAACGATCTGGAATCTGCAGGCACCTTTCTAATAAGGGGTGACTAATAGGACACACACACTTGCCACAGTCCCTGCCCCGGGTCAGAGGTCTCAGTCATCTCATCGAACCTTCCCAGCAGCTCTCCAGAGGGTCCTGGTCCAACTGTCCCCCTACTTGAGGACCAAGGAGAGGGAGATGCAGTGCGAGCTCACGCAGGTCATGTGGCCAGGCCTGGGGATACCTAACCTCCATTGTCTCTCGTGACAGAGTGGACGATGACTCAATCCAGGGCCACAACCATAACCTGCCCCTCCTGCAGCCTCTCGATGGCTAAAGCAGTGACTGTCCCTTCCTCTGTTCTAGGCCCTGTCCATCTTGTAAAAAGAGCAGCAGATGGCAAACGCCTGAGTCCCCCGGAAGCCAGACTGGGCCGGACGGTCGTGTATCTTTGACACAGAGCTGCCTTGCTGGTCCCCAGGGTCCCAGCCCAGGGGGCCCTGTCCTGGCCCAGGATGGGACATTCTTTGTCACCAGTTTGTCTGATACTTTTGTGGGGAAGGTGCCAGGGAACAACGCTGGACACCGTGACATCGGGCCCTGCAGAGGCCACCTGGTGGGCAGGACCCAGGGAAGAGTGCAGGGGGAAGAGGAGGACGCTGGTGCAGCGAATGTCATCTCTGTGTCTCTGGGGGCCTGCGAGTCTGGGTCCGTCTGAGGGCAGCTGTGGGTCTGCCTCCTGCCTGTCTGTGCACATGTCTCCTTCTCTCTCGGGCTGTTTGTCCTTCTGGTGTCTCCCGAGTGTGAGTGACGGTCTGGGGTCTATACTGTCTATGGTCTTTTTCTGACGCCCTGTTTGAGCTTCTCCCCTTTCTTTTTCAGGTGACAGGCCAAAGCGAATGCCAGGGGGCGGTCACAAGCCGCCCAGACGCCCCAGCGCCTCTCCGGGGCCCCGCCCCACGGCGAGACAGTTCTAGCCCTTTATCACTTCCTTCCGACACAGCATTTTCCAGAAGCGGAACGTGCCAGACGCCGGAGAAGCCCACGTTCTGACCAGCGATTCTTGAAAAGAGATGCAGAAGCGCCCAGAGGCGCCTCTCCTCCGAGTCCCCAGCAGGAGGCACGTGACCCAGCCCTGAAGTCAAACCCTGCCTTAGTTTCCCCACCATAAAGCAGGGATCGACAACAGCATAACCTCCCAGGATGGCTGAGCAGTCGCACACGCGCTCGCCCAAAACTAGTGGGTGCCACCCTTAGGTTCGGGGCAGGCAGCCCCAGCTGACCGGGCAAGGCTTGTGGGCCCCAGTCCCATCAGCACTTTCATTAATGACCTGGGGTGGCTGATGCTGAGCAGGTACATCCAATTTACATGGTAACAACTGACATCAGCAGAGGGAGAAGAGAGAAGCAGCCAGAAAAATCGAGAAACCAGAAAAATCTGTCCAGAGACTGACCAACATGACAAAACAAGGCCCAGATGCAGATGCCCAAGGGGGTGGGGGGTGAGGGTGCTTTCTCCCACCCTGGCAGAACAGGTCAAGGCACAGCAGTTTAGGGGCTCCAGCCATGGAAAGACCTGGCCCCAGGTTGTACTGCAAAGGGTGCTGACCACCCACAGGGGTGTCCCCAGGCTGAGGCAGGGGGAGACTGAGGAGCCAGCCCTCAAGAGCATAAGGCATGCCCACGGGTCCTCCCTCATCTCCCTGTTTCCTCCTTTGCATACTGGCTCCCTTTCCCGACCTGTTCTGCACCTGGCAGCTACAGTAATTTTTTAAAAACATCCACTGAATTACCGACTCATGCTCCAATGAAAACTCTCCAAGGCCCACTCAACCCCACATGTGCACCTCCCACCAGCCTTCCCTTGCTCACCCCTCTCCAGTCCCACTGGCCTTTTCCCTGTCCCTACCCCGGGACCTTTGCACATGCAGTTTTGGCCTGGGATCTCCCTGGATCCACCTCAGGGAGGCCTCCCAGTCACCCCATCCCAAAGGCACTCACCTCTCACCCCACTCGGCATCTCCTGGTGGCCTGTCCTGGCCACAAGGGCAATGCAGTGTTCGGTGAAGGGGCCTGGACGATGGTTCTGTCCCATTTTGGTCTTTGATGCCTCTGTTGTTGTGTTTATTTTTTTGGTTTGTTTTGTTTTATGTGAACCATGGTGAAAACATTAGCTCCACCTCCATGGCCTGATGGAAGATTGTCAACTACCTAGAAAGCGCCTGGTGTGTAGCAAAGCACCTCTGTCTGTCTACTACGAGGAGAAACTACCTTCTTCTTCAATGTGCTTGCCTGTTTATGACTGATGTCACCTCTCTGGCCAGAAAGCACCGCCATGCAAGGGCCTTGCTTACCTTGCTCTCACTGTGTCCCAGGTGTTTAACACCAGGCCTGGCACAAGATGCTGCCCTTGGGAAATACGCCAAGTCCCAGGTCCACTCTCCAGGACTCCCATCTCTACCCGGAGGGCAGAGGGCGTGGGGGTGTTGACGAAAAGTGAAGGGTCTTTCACAAAGCCAAACGTGCAGCAACCACGTGACCCTACCACCCAGCCAACAGCGCACGTGGGCTTTATCCCAGAGAAACGAGACTTCCATCCACGCAAGAACCGGGGCAGAAAGGCTTACAGCATCTTGCTCTGTAACAGCCCCAACTGGAAGTGGCCGGATGCTCTTCAGCCGGCGGCCGGGGAAATGGACTATGGCGTATGCCTGTCAGGAAATGGGACATCTGAATAAGGTCAGTGGGTGGTAGCAAGTGTCCACTCGCCAGCCGTGCGAGATGTTACCAGAGGGGTAGGCTGGGGGGTGTCCACCAAGGCTCTCTCTCTATTTCATTTCTTAGAACTGCGTGCACTTCTACAATGATCCCCAACTAAAGTTGTTGGTTTGTTTTTAAGTGAAGCGTCCGGAGGGCCCCGTCCCCTGGGACCCTCGTGCCACACTGGCAGAGGTCACCGCTGGCAGCCGCGCTCGGGGTTGCAGCGCAGGCCTGGCGCCGGGAGGGCGGCTCCCTGCGGGGGAGGGAGAGCACCGAGGCAGAAGTGGCCCGCCCCCGCCGTTCTGCGCGGCGCAGCTGCCATCTGGCTCCCGCAGTCAGCCAAATGAAACCATCTTTCGCTGTCATCTTTCAAACTTGCAGGTCTGGCTCCCAGGTTTGAAGATTAAATTCTAAACATGCCATTTAAAATTTAGAAACGAAGGAAGATGATTTTAAGTGACCTCGAAGCATTGGCTCCTGTTGGCTCCCTGCTGAGCCAGAAGGAAAAGAACCCCCAAGGGGAAGGACAGCGGGGTTTGGGTTCTCCCAATAAAGGATCATCATGCCGCCTACAACCAAATACCCCCATGCAACGTATCCAAGTGTCCTTGTATCCCCAGCACAATCAAATACCCCCAATACAATGGATCGATGTGTCCCTGTATCATTACCAAATATCAGTGTTTATCGACAACAATGAAGAGACCAGATTCTCCTGTAGGTGACGCGGAGCCCTGAAAGATGGGGGAAGCTGGGGAAGGGACACCCCTGGACGCATGGATGGCCAGTGCAAATGCCCTGAGGTAGGGACGAGGGAGTGACAAGGAGTTAGCAGCAAGTGCGCACGCGGCTCTGGGGGTGCCTGTGTGTGGGTGTGCACACACCTGCAGCGCAGAGAAGGTAGCTGGGAAAATACTGTTGCTTCTACTGTCCGGTGTGATTTCCAAACAAGGCCACATGCCAGAACAGCTGTGGAAGCTCCTTAAGTGCTACGCACGGAGCCCCAGGCCCCTCACGTCCAACGGACTGGATGAACACCTTTCAGGGGTGGGCCCAGGGACCTGCAGGATTTGGTATTCTTTGCAAGAGGCCCGCCGCAGATTCCACGGTCTCTGCCAGGCTTTTGCTCCTTCAGCCGAGGGTCTACCTACCGATTCACGTAAACTCTCATGCTGTGGTCCAAGCAAATGCTGGAGTCTGATATTTAAACTCCCATGTGGACGCCTGGCACCTCTGATGGCTCAGAGATCCTTGGAGCAACCGGACCCCTGAATAAGCCTGGGAAAACAACCAACCTGTTGGGTGCTGGGTCTCTAGGGGAGGCAGCTGCTGGGGAACCCCCTGACAAGGGTCAGATGCTAAAAGGATAGGACCAGACAGAAAGCAATTGCTCTGAATCACAGAACCGCCCGGGCAAAGCTGGACAGCCGGTGCCAGCCTCCATCCCCTGGGGACTGGCCACTCACACTGGTGTCCCTAGTTAGGGTCAGCGTGACGCACCATTTGGAGGGCCAGGGCCAGGGCCTTGCCTATCTCTGCCAGGTGTGTCTGGCGTGGAGCATGGAGCTCCAGGCACCTGACTGGACAGGGGAGTGGCGGAGTGACTTCTGCCCACCAGACACAACATGGGGAGACTTCCAGCCACGAAGGGCTGTGCTTCCCATCATCCCAGGCTCCCAAGCAGCCACTGTGGGGAGTCCTGTCATCACGTACGTGTGACAGATGAAGAGGCTGCCAGCCTGCCCACACGCACACAGCTACGTCAGCGGTGGGCCTGAGGTTCTCGCTGAGGGCGATTCTGCCCACCAGGAGCCATCTGGCAACGCCTGGAGACGTTTGCGGGGCCCAGTGTCCGCTGTCTGCTCCCCCACTAGAGACTGAGCTCCGTGCGGCCAGCCCACATTCCTACATTCACCACCACCCACCTCCAGCTCCTTCAGGGGCCCAGGGCAGGAGCTAAATTACTTGACGAACACACACCAGGACCACCCTCCGTCCCTGCACACACTGTCCCCAGGCTGCATGTAGCTGGAGGCTACGGACAGCGACTTTGCAGCTGGGTCCTGCTTCCGAGGCAGGAGACCACATCTGCCATCCAAGTATCCCATGACCTTGGGCACGCGTTTTTCTCCTTGAGCCTTCTCCGTGTTCCGATCTACAAAATGGGGTGATGGCTCCCAAGTTCCCTCACAAACCACGGCACCAACTCCCCACGGACGAGGGGCCCAGGTCGTGGGACTCCCTGGAGTGTTGGGAGCGCTTGCTGCTTCCCCAGCGGGGTCTCCCCAAGTTCATCCTCCAACTGCCTCTCCTGACAAAGATGTGATAACATGGTGGTAAAACAGGGGTCTTTAGCCAGCACCCCTCACATTCAGAAGACAAGACCCACAGAGAGGGTAAAGCTGGGACCCCCATTCCTCCATTAAAAAATGTTTAAATGCCCTGGCTGGTGGCTCAGTGGACTGATCACCGGCCCTGCAAATCCAAGGGTCGCTGGTTCGATTCCCAGCCAGGGCACATCACCAGGTTGCAAGCCAGGTCTCCAGCCAGGTCCGTAGCTGGAGGCAGGTGAAAGGCAAACCACACGTGGATGTTTCTCTCCTTTTCTTCCTCCCTCCCTTCCCCTCTCCCTAAAAATAACGAATAAAAATTTTAAAAAACGTTTAAGCCCACTGCAACAGCACCCACTGCCTAGACAAGTTCCCGTTCCAGTCCCAGGCGGAAATCAACCCCCGCTGGACAAAGGAAAGCCGACGGATAGCTATAAATACTTCTGCTCGCTGCTGCCGGGGAGCCGGGCTTTCGGCACCAGCAGGCCCCCCTGGAACGCAGGGCGGCTCACCCGATTTGTTTCGTGTTATGAAAATAGATGTCTCCTGGCCACATCTGTTTTGTCTGACAAACGAGCAGCAATTTGCCTCCTAAATCAGGCAGCGCACCAAGGCCGTCCGTCTTGAAAGTCTGGCTCCCCGAACTTTTCGGAAAAACAGAAGAAAAGGCGGCCCAGGCCTCCCAGATGAGGGCTTGAAAGAGAAGGTGGTTTCCCTCCCCCCTCGGAAGGCTGAGGGCTCGCGGGGCGTCCGGCCTGCCTGTCCTCACCCCACCTCTCCCCACGCCACCCAAAGCTGCCGGGCCCAGGCAACGGGGGTCCCCACTGCTCTTGAAAAAGAAACTAACCAGGAGGCACGCAGTCAATTATTTAAAAAAGTGCCCCCCAAACTCAAGCCAAGAGGAGTTCTTCGTGCGCTGAGAAAGGCCAGTTTTGGGAGGAAAAAGCCACCCTCTGTCAGTGCCACGGGGGCGTACTGGGGTTCACGCCATCATGTTCCTTTCATTCCCCCCAAACAGACCCAGCTACAGCGCAGACGCGTCCACCAGCCTGAAGCTCCACCGGCCGCCCACCCATCCTGCCCAAGGGCCATTCTTGCCTGAGGACGTGGCTCAAACCTGGCGATGCTGTTTGGGTCGCTCTCTCAAGCTCCCTTAAAAAAGGAAAAAAGGACCTCTAACCCTCAAAATCTTACACTTAGCTTTCTCCTTAAAGGTGTGCCATGACAGTCCTGGGGAGTGGGGAGAAAGCTCAATGCGTGTGACACTCCAAGTATCACAGGCCCGGTCACCTGGCTTCTCCCTCCTGGGGAGAGGGAGTGACAGGTTTTTAGGCGAAAACAATGAAAAGGCTCCGACCCCAACCTCCCCCAAGCTCTCTGTCTCAGCCACAGCCCAGGGTCAGGGGGCCAGTCGTAAGCCCCCTGCACAATGGATTTGAATGATTTTGGGGGGAGAAATCAAAGGACCAGGCCAAGAAACCCGGAGTGGTTTGAGACATGCCTCCCTGACCTCCTGTTTGGTGCGGATGACAGAGGGAACGTCCAGTCCCCGACCCAGGACTGCCGAGTAACTCGATTTCCCTGGTCCGGCAGCAAGAGACACCATGCAGGGATCCCAGAGGGCATCTGGTCAGCACCTGCCCCCATCACCCCACCTTGTGGGCCCCCTACCATGTAACACTTGGGCGGGGGCGGGGGGGGGGGGGGAAGGTTAATGACTTTGGAGTGGAGAGTGGAAATTTATGGCTTTGCAGCCAGGTCAGGAGCAATGACAATAATTTTGGGGTGGGGTGGGGGGAAGAGGGGAGTCTAGCTGGAGGGACGTCTGGGCAGGAGCATCTCTCTGTTCTGCGGCTCCCGCTCCAGAAGGGACCCCTGAACGTAGAGCTGGATGGTGAGCCCAGCTTCCGGAGTCCACCGGCTTCGGGGCTGCCTCCCATGGGGAGGGGGCGTAGGGAGGGAGACTCCCCACCCACTGCTGAGTCCAGGGAAGCCTGAAGTCGTCCCTTTCCTGGTCACCAGCAGGGCAAGGCCTCTGCAGGCTCAGTTCCTACAGGACGGCGTGGGGCGGGTGGGGGGCGGGGAGACCCTCGGCGCCCTACTGCTTGCCCATTTTCACTCCAGCATCACATCACCTAGTCGCTATGGCAACGAGGTTAATGGATGCATCTATTTGGAATAACTCAAACCTCAGACCCATTCAGGTGGCCTCAACACTCATCTTTACAAAGCCCACATCCGGTGTTTTATTGGTCTCCGTAGGACCCCGCCTAAAAAACAAAATCGCAGAAGCGTGATAAAAAGTGGGGAAAGTTTGCCAACAGGGTGAGGGGACTCTGCCCTTGGGGAGGAGGAAACCTGGATCTCTTTCTCTTTTGGTGACGGTATAAAATTAGCACAGTCAAGTCAACGTGTTATCAACACAAAGGCTGCGCCCAAGAGTTGGTGCGACTTCATTTCAGGGAGGGGCAGACCCCGAGGAACGGTTTTTGGGAAGGGGGTGGGTGGTATCTGCCGCTTTCCCACTTCCAGTCCCCTCAGCAGAGGGAAAGGCCAGGCCCTGAGAACTCGCATCTGCAGGGCGTCTAGACGGTCATTAAGAGGACAATTAGAGAAAGAAAAAAGCTGCAAGCCGCAGTCCCCCTTGTCTGCCCACTCCTGGCAGGGCACCCGGCTGCCACCCACGCCCGCTGCCCCGACAGGCGGACCCGTGTGGGCCCGGGGAGGCCGGCCGTCTGGGCCGAGGGCAGTTTACGAGCCAGCGTTTTGAACTTCTGCTTTAAATACGCCCGGTAAATGAATTCAACCTTGTCAGATCTTTCTCCCTCGCGCAGAGCAAATATCCCGCTGGCGCGCTGTCTAGACACAGATAACAAAGGACTTTTTACAGCGCCCAGAGACACGCTGACAAAGTAGCCATTTAAAGACGCAGTCCTGCGCTCTCCGTCGAAAACGATTTGTCAGATGGACTTAAATGAAAATGCTAAGTTATCGGTCTGGTTTGGGGTCCGCCGGTGGATGGGGCGGGGGAGGGGGTGTCAGGCGGCTGGCTGCTGCAGAGAAATAGAAAACAGATCACCTCCGATCAGGCTGTGCTCCAAGAGGCTCTTAAAATAGGGCTGTGCGTGGCTGGCCGGCAGATAATTCTTGCTCTTCTCCTTCTAAGAGGTCGGCCCTTAACATGTTCCTAACACCTGGTGTAGGTAGGTAGCGCCGTTCGATTTTAAAAGGGGCCAAAGGGTTAAATTAAAGTGCAGGCGGGTGAGAACCTGTCTCCACCTGCCCGGGGGCGGGGCCCTGGGAAAAATAGAAGGAGAGGAGGAATTTTGTGTTACCTCCAACTCTGCAATTTGGTAGGAGGGGCTTGTCCCGGCTTTTAGAAAGGGTCCAAACCGGCTGTTCGAACAGCCTAGGAAGCGTAGGGGGTAGGCTGGCTTCAGGGGCGCATCCCTGGGACATACTGTGACCCCAAACATGACCTGAACCAGGCAATGTGCCCCTACTCAGCCCGGCTAGACCTAATGGAAGAGTAAACGCAGCCATGAGTTCCGGGGCCACTCTTGGACCAGGTTGCAACTTGAGGGTCTCTTCATTTCGGGGCTGCCAACTTCTAGGGCAAAGCCTGGCACCCACCAGGTGCCCAACAAGGGGTATTCTTTCCACCAGCCTTCACTGCCTTCTCCGCCCGGGTGCTGGCCACACTGCCCCTGCCTGGGGGATGCAGCTTCGGTGGGAGACTTGCCTGCTCACCCCCACCCTCCGAGGTCACTGGAGCCAGACAGACGCTGATCAAACTAGCTCCACCCCTTCCCGGAGGCCCAAATCAATCAGTGCTCTGAGCCTCAGTTTCCCCAACTGTGAAGGGTCCCAGCCACTCGCCCCGGAGAGCTGTCATGAGGGTTCAGTGCTCTGCTACCCCTCCCCCGCTCTCCACCCGCATGGGCTGCCCAGCACCCCAGGGCCCGCTCCGAACACCCCTAAGCCCAACAGCCCTGTCACTAACAGGCCCTCTTCACCCGTCAGCTGCAGCACCGGCAGCCGTGAGGTCAGGAGGCTGTGCCTCAGGAGGACACCTCCGCCCTGAGGTGAGCTGTTTCTCCTCTGACAAGTGCCGAGGCCTGAGTCGGTGACAAGTGTCATAAACACCCCAGTTCTGGGGGCTCTCCCCTGCACAGCAGAGCTGGGAGGAGCTTTTGGTGGAAACAGGCCAAGGCCAGGTGCCTGGCTGCCTCACAGAGCAACATGTCCCAGCCAGAGGTGACACCTGTCCTGGGCGTGCCCCCGCCTGTCCCCTGCATTTCTTTCTGACAAGCAGCCAGAGCCACCTGCTATGGCTTTGCCCGGCTTCTCTACCGAACTCACCAAGGAGGGGGTGTGTGCCTGTGTCTTTCCTGTCCATAGACAAAACAATGTCACAGTGACTGCATCAAAGGAGTGACCACGTTCACTGCCAGGCAGGGGAGGGGGATTTTCTTGTGAAATCCCCACCCTGGTTCTCCAGATGGGGATTTCCAGTGGCCATTCATGTGCCCATTTCACAGATGAGGCAGCTGAGGCTCTGAGAGGTTGTAGACCTTGCAGGTCAAGAATCGGGCCTGGAACCTGGGCATCACGGAGACCAGTCTGTGTCCCTCCTTGGCTTGTGCCAGCTCCCAGGCAGTGAGGCCAACGGCCAGGGGACAGATGGCTTTGGGGTCCACCACGGGGAATTTGCTGTCCACTCTGCCATTTCGGAAGCGCCGGATGTGGCATGTGTCCCTGAGCAGGGCAGCGGGACGTGGCCGGCAGCATCTCCTCGCACAGGGTTTCCCGGGCTCCGCCTGGCTGGCCCCTGCGCTGGCCAAGACCCACGGGCACGGGCGGCAGCTTTATTTAGATGCTGTCAGCTGAGCAGCTCTGGGCGCACAGGCTGGAGTGGGCGTCAACCTGATTGGGTTTCTGGGCACATTTCTGTCGGGAGCTGCCCCTGTCATCACAAATCAGGGCATGTTTGGCGGGCAGGGCTGGTGGCCGGCCGGGCTGGTGTACACAGAGGCTTCGGAAGCTGCTGTCCCTTCATCCACCCCACCCCTTCCTTCTCTCCAGGGAAGATTTCTCTTCTTGCCTGGGCCCAAATCCCACTCTCCGGGGCTGCCCCCCGCCCCTGACCCTCCAGAACTAAAGTGAAGCCTGAGGGCCCAGACTGCCAGCCTGAACGTGAGAAGGGACTCTGTGTGCCACGAAGGGCTGCCTGGCCTCCCAGGAGGAAAGGTCAGGGTGCTGGGGGGGTGGGGGGAGGGAGCGCTCCCTGGGCCCACTGCCGCCTGTCCCTCCTGGGACAGAGACATGGCTGGAGCCCAGCACCTGGACTCCAGCCTGGGCTATTGCCAAGGCTGGACATGCCGTCCCCAAGGAAACTTGGGGAATCCTGGGCTGTCACTGCAGGAATGGATTCACAGGAAGCCCTCAGACCTGAACTCAGGTGAACCCAGGCGGTATCTGTGATTGTCAGCTGTTTCATGGTGATGCTCAGTTTAGAAGCCTCGTGTCTATTCTGGGTTGACAAGGGTGGAGGGTTCCCCACAGGGACCCCGGGGTCTTCCTGTGTCTGGAAGGCCTTGCTCTGAGCAGGGGACACATTCCTGGACACCTGGCCGTGGCTGCCGGCTGTGTGACCCCTGGCCCTCAGGCACCCTCTCTGGGTCTCAGGGAACCTGTCTGTAAAGAGAGGCTCGAGTCGGATCTGTGCTTTTTCAGACCTGTTTTACCAGCAGGGGCCTTCCATGGATGCTGAATGCAGGTCTGACCCAGGAGCTCAGGGATCAGGTGGATCGAGGCCGCCCTGCTCGGGCTGATTCGGGCCAAAGCACGTGATGTGGGCAGGGGCCGGGGTGGGGGCCCGCATCCATCTCCCTAAAAACAGGCGGTACCAGCCCTTTCTCAGCCTGCAACGCAAGTGCCTGCAGACGGGTTTTCGGAGAACCGATCAGCTGAATTCACTGATCTTCTGACGGGACCACGGGCATTTTTTGCCTTTGTCTTTGCCATTTATCAAATTCTTTGAATTTTGTTTAAATAAGGAGCATATGTCATTTTTTACAATCAGAAGAATCCCTCTGTTCTCATTGTGACGCAGGAGGCAAAAATGCTAATGGTGTCTTCAGAGGCGGTTCCGTGGCTGCAGGTGGCCAGGCCCTGTGGCAGGAGGCCCACAAGGGGTGAAAGGGCGAAGGGGCGTGTCAGTCCCGGGTCCCCAGCTCCGAAGGGATAGAATACACAGCCCCTGGGCCATCAGGATCTACAATCTGGGGTTCTTGAATCTGCTTTTCCTACAACAGCCCTAAAAAACGCAGGGTCCTGGCCCAGCCCAGGTCCCCGGATCCAGAGGGAAAACCGTGAAGCCTCTGTGTCTCTCTGTCTCTGTCCCTCTCGGAAGTTCCATATCCACGATCAGAACCCCGCGCCTGACAAATTCAGGTGCAGCCACAGCGTGGGACCCGGGTCCAGGTTACAGGTGGGTGGAAAAGGGGGTCCTGCCCACCTCTCCCTGCCTGTGTCTGTGTTGTCTGTAGTTCCAGAACATTAGAACCAACATGCAGTAGATGCCTAATAAATGCGTCAAATGAACTCAGGAATGAAGGAGAAGATGGAGGAAAATGGCCTTTCAGTGAGGTTCCCGAACAAATACCAAAGTGCACAACCCACCCCCGTGCGCCAGGCCCCCCTCATGGGACCAGGGGCCCCACCTTCCAAGCTCTTCTTCCTCCTCAGCACCCCAGAGCAGGGAAGACCTGGGGCCAGGAGGCCGGGTGTCTGTGACCTCCCTCACCCCCTGTCCCTTGCGAGAAAAACCTCCCTACGCAAGACCCCTGCCCCAACCTCAGGGCCCAGCCTGACCCTGCCTGCTGGCGCCCCAGCCACTGCCCTGCGGGTCTCGCAGGGAGGTCCCAGGGCTCCTGCATCTCCCTCCTCGGTGCTGGTCTTGCCTTTCCAGCGGAACAGGTTACATTTCTGGGCACATACAAGGCACCTGGCACGGAGCTAGGCTCGGGGTCTCCCATTCAATCCACACCAGAAGTGGGGGACAGTCCCCCTTTTACCGAGAAGAAACAGGCTCAGAGAGGGGAGTGGCCCCAAGGACACTCTCTCAGAGGTCACTGGGCTCCACACCCGGCCCCTGCCCAACCCCAGGGTCCGGTCTTCGGCACCCACTCACTCCCACACGCCAGGCCTGGCCGTGCCGAGGGGCCAACGGACTGGCCGGGACTCCAGAGTAGGTGGGCCCGTGAAGTCACGGGAGGCAGAGGTGGGAACCCAAGGGCAGTCAGGAGAGAGCTGTGGAGCCCCCAGTCCCAGGTGCCCGCTGTCCCTGGACCTGGTCCTCCTCCCTGACCCCATTCTCTGCTCAGGCTCTGCTCCTGAAGAGAAGCCAGGCCGGATCTCCACCTGGTCTCCAGCCGGCAGGGGACAGGCTAAGGGGAATTCCTTGAGAGCCAGGCTGCCAGATGGAGAGAGGCGGAGCGGCCTCCCCCCACCCCCCACTGGCCCGCAGGCCCAGCAGCCCACTGGCAGGGCGGCCTACAGGAGCAGAAGATAGTCTGGGACCCAGGGCCCCTCTGCCCACCCCCCTCCCCTGATCAGCTCTGTAAGGAGCTACAGTGGTCCCCTGGACAATAAATAAGGGAGCACGGCAGCCGCCTGCTGGGGTGCAAGTCCTGGCTCTGCCAGAACCGCCCTGAGACCCAGGCAAGTGCCTTCTAAACCTCAGTGTGCACATCTGTACAATGGGACTGATGGTCCCACGTACCGCCAAGGGTCCTGGGAAACACACGTAGGGCCACCGTGGGGCTGTGTGAGCACGCAGACCCCCAGGATCACTGCCCAACCTTCCTGCCTCACCACGAGCAGCTGTTGACTCGTGGCCCGAGGTCTCAGGAAGGTGGTCAAACCTAGATCTAACCAGAACCAACCAGGCAGAACCTGGACACAAAGCCCAGACAGTTCCCAAAGCAGTGGAGCCACCAGGCCACCTGTTGGGCCAGGTGCTGTTCCTGCCCAGCTGCAAAGCCTCTGCGGGCTGCAATCAACATTCCCAGACAGGGAGTCAGGTAGGAGGCAGGCCTGGAGGAGTGGGGGCGGGAGGCAGGGGAGTGCGGGCCCGGCGCTCCGCCTGCCCTACCAGGAAGGCCAGTGGGTTGAGGGAAGCACCTCCCTGCCCTTTGCTCTCAGTTCCCGGGACCAGACTCAGGAAGGTCACCGAGTCCTCACCTGGGCCAGACCAGACTCACTGGCTGGTCCCTCCAGGGACCTCTGCCGCTGCTCCAGAGGTTCAACTCCAGCCTCACTGTGGGGTCCTTCAACTGCTCCCCACAACCCCTGTCACCTGCCAACTACTTTGAAAATAGTTATTGTAGAAACAGAGCACAGCTTGGCCAAACCCCAATCCAGACAGGTGGCCACACGTCCCCCAGGACCTCTGCCACCGGGGTCCTTCCCCGCAGGGACCAGCGGCGGTGGCGGTGACGTGGGAGCTCAGGCAGCCCCGGGAGGCTCCCGGCCCGGACGCACCTTTGCTCCCTGGCTTCCCACCCTGTCTCCTCCCCGCAGAGCCAAAAGGTACGTTAGCCGGCGGGCTAATAAATCACAGATCTGTTCTGCGAAATAGCAAACCACATCAGGCGCTAAGGCAATTAAAGAAAGGAGACTTTTTTCCCAGGACGAGAACAGGACGTCGGGATGCCGGTTAAAAGGCAGAGGGCGGGTGGCGCGCAGCTGGGACCAAGCACAAGGTAGACACCCCCCGCCAGCCGTGAAGAGCCCCGTGGGGCCGGGAGCTCCTGCCCCATCGTAAGTGCCGTCCTGAGAATTCGGCTGGACCCTGTCCCCTGCAGGAAGTCACTCTGGGCTGAGGGGCTGCGGGGCGTCTGGGAGATTCCTCTCCATCTGCAACGCCTGGCCTGTGCCTTTCCCGCCGGGTGCCCGAGAGCGGCAGGACCCCACGACCTTGATCTCATTAGAATCGAGTTGACCCTGACCTTCAAACGATGCATGGCCTTAGAAGGCCAAAGGGTGAAGGGCTCCCGTGCCGCCAGGGGTCCCCGGAGTCTGTAATTGCTGGTGAAAGCCCCTGAGGACACCTGAAACGTCACTCCGGGCCAGCCTGACCCCTGTGCTGCCATTTCCATCACCCGTTAAGCCGAGAACAACTCCTCGGTGCGTTCAAGTTTCCAACAAATGTGCAGTTGACTCCCTTTTACTGTGGGACCACATGTCGTCCCTAACAGCGCAGAGACGTCAGAGCCCTTACTAACACCCCCATTTGATAGGGTATCAGCGAGGACCGGGGGCCACGATGCAAGTAAGGGAGGGGGCTGTGATCCTGAGCTGCGTCCTGACCCGGAAACCGCTCTGGGGTCATCGTTTTGTTCTTCAGAGAACGCGAGCGGGGTGGGGACCGCAGCCTCGGGCTCCACACAGGCATGCGCACCCCGCAGGTCCCTCCCCCGGTCCCAGCCTGCAGGACCGTCAGCCTGCAGGACCTCGCGCTCACCGCCTGTGAGTAACTGCCTTGGCCAGACATGATTCATACCTGTCTGGAATCACCCACATCCTCATTCCCCAAAAAGGAATGCAGGCCAGGTGAGCTGACCCCGCAGGCCCGGTATGCGCGGCTGGCTGGCGGGGCGGGCCAGGCGGTGTGGCCCTACTGAGCCTCCTAGAACTCCGACCACCACCCTGAGAGCCCCCCCGGCGGCGGCTGGTCAGACCTGTGATGAGGCCCAGATTCATCCTTCCCGGTGGAGGCGCCTGGAACGGCTCCATGAGCCAGTCCCTTCTCTGCACCCAGCCTGGCCCTTTCACCGTCCCTCAGCCCCTGGGACAACTCAGAGTCCGAAAGGAATCGCTGCTGTACACGCAGCACAGGTGGACCTCAGGGCCGGGAGGCAACAGGAGTGGACACAGGTGCGATCCTACTTCCGCAGGTCCTGCCCCAGACACCGGGTGGACACCCTGGTTCTGGGCAGTTGCCCCCCGCACACGCCTGCCATCCCAGGGCGCACTTCCGGCTGCCCATGCTGAGCCTGTCAATTCTGCCTCAATGAGCCACCCACACAGCGGACACGCGGGATCCAAGAGGACGCTGGACAGTAAGGGAAGTGAAGGGACAGAGTCTCTGCAGTGTCCATTTTCTTCTCCCAGGAGCCCTGGGCTCAGTTGTGCCCATTGTACAGAGAGGACTGTTGAGAAGAGAGGAGGGGGAGATGGCAAGGGAGACAGAGGGGAGCCTCGTCGGGGACAGCAAACTTCACACCCAGGACCTTGAGCCTTCGACTGGGGCCCAGCCTGGTGGGGTTCAACTCCACCAGACCCTGGCATCGCCCGGGGAACTGTGGAAATCACGGCTGTCCCAGCCCCAGGAATCGGCCCAGGTGCAGCCTGAGTGTCAGAGTTCGTGGCCAGCCAGCAATGAGGAGGGCCCTCCGGCCCTGGTGACTTCTGGGCTCCCCCCATTCCCTCCCACAAGGCACGCCCAGGGGAGCCCAGCCCCTCCCCAGCCCTGCCCAGGTCACAGTGACCCCTTTCTCCCCCCCCAATGCAACCTGATGCTGGGCAAATTCTTGCTCTGTGCAGCCTTAAGCCCCGGGACCATGGCCAGGTGACCCTTCCAAGAAGGGGAGTGTGGGGAGGAGGGGACCAAAGAGGACACAGGCCCAGCTGGAAAAGGAGGAGAGAGGCCTGACATCAGCCACACCCTCCCACGGGTGACAGGTGGTTCTGAAGCTCAGGGGATGGACGGCGGGCAAAAGCACAGGCTCCAGAGCCCTGCAGCCCAAGTTCAAATGTGGCTCTGCTCCTGGCTGGGTGACCGCGGCAGCTGTGAGCACGTGCCTTAGCTCAGGAGGTGCAAGGAGGCGGGCGTGTCGCGCTCAGTGAGCATCTGAGAACCTCGGGAGGAAGAGCTGGGGTTCGAGAGGCCACACCATCATCGTCATCACCCCCCTGCCCCCCGCAAACACCAAGACAACGATCAGCAGACAGAACTGCTGGGCGTTGGGTGCTCGTGCCTCCAGGCCTCTCCCTCTTCCGGAGCCCGACCCTCCGAGCCAGAGTCCGTTCTGGGGAAAAGGGTGCAGGGCTCGTTCTCACTAGAGTGTGAAGGAATGCCACGATGGCTTCGGTCTGGCTCAAGTCATCTGGGCAAGAAGCTACAAGTAAAATGGGGGCTTCCGTGGCACTTGCGTGCATGACCCCGATTTAAAAAGGAAGATGTGAAGTACTGTCGGGGGGCTGAGTACAGGCGGAGGGGTCTTATGCCAGATCTCGCCATGAACCAGCCTGCGGATCCTCGGGGAATCCAGGCATGACAGCCTCCAAGGTGGTGGCCTATCCTTAGAACTTGCAGAAGGAACTGTCCCTGACTTGTCAGGCAGACCCCCCCTTCCCCCGCCACCCCCCAGTGAAGAGTGGCAGACAGGGTGTCCTGGTGGCTACAAGCAAGGGGCCTCTCTCCTTCCAGGAGTCCCGCAGCCCCCACTGCCCACCCCGCCGGCAGTTCTCTGCACAGACAGCGTCCAGTTTTCCTTGTGAGGATCACTGACAAGGTGACTGCAGCGCCCGAGCCCACCCTGGGCCCGGAGCACCACCTCGGAGCCCAGTAGAGTGGGTGTGGGGATGGGCGAGCCACCCGGAGGAGGCGGCCGGGAGAAGTGGCCGCCGGAAGCCGGCCCTGAACAAAACACACAGCTTTCGGACGTTGCATTTGCAGGCAGGACCTGGGTGCACGTGGGACCGGGGGCGGCACTCCTAATTACCCTTCTGGGCCAAGTAGCACGCTACGCTGACGATCCTCTCAAGGGGAGCACGGTGACGATTTTATTTAGAGTCCAAAGTCACAAGGCAAGTTAGGGGCACCAGGCAGCTCTGCGTGGAAGGTCACGCACTTCACGGCTAACGGCAACGACCTGTCAACCGCGTACATCTGACAACTGTCACTGCTCATGGGGAGTGGCCCCTGACCCCAAGCAGAGACCTGTAAACGGCTGCAAGGCAGACCCAGCTGGCCCAATTTTTAAAAGGCAACAGTCCCTCCTCATCGGTGGCTGGGAAGCCTGCTCAGGGTCTGACGGGCCCGCAGAGACCGGGACGGTCAGCGAGGTCTCCCCCAACGACCCGCACAGCAGATGGAGTGCTATTTAAAGGGCGGCTTGGTGCTATTCAGTCAGTTAGATTCACTAATGTAACCGACACCCTCTCCGTCACCCCAGCAGACGCACCTCCTTCTGCCGCGCCGGACGTGGACGCGGGAAAAAGGGACATCGTCCTCCGACGGTTATGACCCTGGATGACTCACGCCTGGCTCATGCCGACGGCACCTCGAAACAGCTGAACGATCGCAGGGCGGCACAGACACCCATAAATGAATCATGCCTCCTGCAAGTCCAAACCTTCGGCTTCTCCAGACACCGGGTTACAAAGTAGAAAAGGAAGAACAAAGAAATTATTCAGGGTGTTTGTGCAAAGTTGGTTCACAGGTTACGGAGTGATTACGGGCCACAATGTTTCAGGAAGGCAGTTAGCACTGCGGCAGGCTACGGGCCCCGCAGCCTGACGGCTTGGGCGGGCGCCCACTGGAGCAGGGCGGGGCGGGGCAGCCACCCAATTCCCGCAGGGCTCTGGGAGCCCCCGGGGCCCGGACGGACCCTCCGTGCCCTCCTGTGCTCTTCTGCGGGACGAAGACCTCACAAGAAATGTAAATTGAGCAAACACATCTAGGCATCACGATCTGTTTTGGTGAAAGTCTTGGCATTCGCTTTCATTTATTGCATTTCATTCGATGTAAGGGCCACAGTGGAACAGAAAGATGCCCTCCCCTCTCTTCCGAGGCTGTGGACACCCATGACGTGTAAGAACCCAACTTGATGCCCCCTCTCAGCTGACGGTGGAGAAGGAGCGTTTGCGGTGGCCTGAGGCCAGCCGGGAACCTTCCTCCGAGTTCAGCCGGCGATGAATCACCCTGCTGAGCTCTCAGAGGCCCCAGATACTACCAACTACCTGGACGATCACGGGCAGAGCAAGGCTGGTGGGTGCGCTGTGGTCTCGGTCCACCAGAGAGGAGCAGGGGTGACCAGGTGGCTGAGACCACCAGGGCGTGAATACCTCTTCTGGGAAGGGTGGTCGGTTTGGCCTAAACTTGGCTGGGAAACTGACTCAGCTCTTCATATTCTTGCTTCTGATGATGGGGCCCCAGGACCCTAGTCTCAGTGGCCTCGGGGAGCCCCGGGCAAAGCCAGGCTCGGTCCCGGTCCCATCAGCAGGGACTCCAGTTAGGGGACCTCGGAGAAGCCTCCAGCCCCAGAGAGTGGAATGCACACCTTCAAAATTAAGTCTAGCCCTGGCTGGTACCACAGTGGATAAGGCGCCGGCCTGCGAACCCAAAAGTCGCAGGTTCAATTCCCCAGCCAGGGCACATAACAAGGTTGCAAACCAGGTCTCCAGTCAGGTCTGTGACTGGAGTCAGGTGAAAGGCAACCATACATTGATGCCTCTCTCCCTCTCTCCCTTCCCCTCTTTCTAGAAATAATGAAATAAAATCTTAAAAAAAAAAAAAAAAAGCCTACATATTGGATGATAAAACATGGGTTCGTATTTTACATATGTACAGATATGTGGTTCTGTATGTAAAAGCACGTATTCCTATATTCTTAATCACTGACACACCAACTCATCCATGGTCGGATTGATCACTTTTTACCCCCACCTCCCAAGCCAGGGACAGAACATTGGCTCCTGGATGCCCAAAGGACCCACAGAGAGAGACTGTCCCACCCTTGAGGCCTGCGAGGCCCGCACACCAGGAACCGATGACTCCCCACCGGCGGAGAGACAAGGTGACAGTCAGTCAGGCCCATCTCGTGCCGGCCGCGTGCAGGACGTCACGGGCAGCTCCCCGCAGCCACGGCGGACACCCAGGGACCCCATTGCTGCCTGTCACCCACTGCGCCCCAGTTCACTGGACATCGACTTGGTGATCCTGCCCAGGAGCCAAATGCCACCCCTCCCCCATCACCACCAAAGTCACCTGAGGGACAAGGGACGAGCGAGCGGCGACTTCTCCAAGCTCACAAGGCAAGGTGGTGCCTCGCACCTGCGCGCGGCGGTTCAGAGACTTAGGCCGAGTCTGTCCAGCCTGGGGGAGCCCAGCGCTGGGCCCCGGGGCCCCGGAGGACTTGCTAGGATTGGCCTGTAGAGCCCAGAAGAAAACTTTATCCAGATCCCAGGCCCACTGAAGATGTTACACTTGTTACCAAAGAATTAAAGCGCTCCTCCCTGCCAGGAGAGCCATTCCCCCACCCGCTGAAACAATAACAAATGACTGTAACTAAGACGCGGGTAACGGGAGCACTGGCCGGGCGGCTTGGCTGGTTGGAGCGTCACCCTGGGCACCCAAACTGTTGCAGCGGGTGCGGGAGGCAGCCGATGCTTCTCTCACATCGATGCTTTTCTCCCTCTCCTCCTCTATCTCGAAATCAATAAGCAAATCATGTGAAGACTAGGGAACAAAACATGAAGGAACATCAGGGTGCCCTGTCCCAGGGCTCGGACACCCAGCAAACTGGGTGCAGGCTCTGATTCTAAGCCCACCCAGTCCTCTCCGCCCAGCCGAATTCCACCGACACCAGGGGGGTGCCTTCCCCACCTGCTACGTCCAAAGGTGAGTCACCTGGCTGCCTGCCTCCTTCCAACACGTGGCATCTCACCGCCACAGCACGCAAATGCCAGCTCCACCCTCGGGTGTCAGCGGCTTGGAGAATAACGGAAAAATGCCCCAAGCCCGGGGCCAGTGCGCACAGGAAAGAATCACCCTAGAAACTTTCCCTCTGGGGAGAGGGCAGGTGCTGGTGAGGCGTTTTTGTTACCTCAATGTTCTTACCAGCACCCAAGCGATCCGGAGAAACCTGGGCGTCTCCGGGGCAACGCAGCTGAAGGCGGGGGGAGTCACGTCTGCATGGATTTCTGCATCAGCCCCCTTCGTGCGGCTGCCACCTGTCCAGAGGCTAAGGGACAGCCTCCGGCCCCAAACAGCGGCCCCATCCCTAAAGCACAAATAACCCTCTGTGCCCAGGTACTTCTGTCGCCCAGGCAGCAGCCCCGTGCAGCCCACGGAGGGGCAGGGGAGGCTCGGGAGGGATCTGCACATGCCCCCAAAACAGAAGGGTTTTCAGAGTCCACATCTTGCCTTCCTCCTCTCCCGCCCGGAATCTTGTCTGCCCACCCTACTTCTTCCCCTGTTCTTACACTAGTACGAGGTAGCTACGTGATGTCACGTGAACCCCTCAGGGCTGGGTGACCAGGAGGAACGGGTACACCACACCAATTACACAATATTCAATACCGTGGGACAGGTCTGACAGAAGAGACTCACGGTGTGCTCTGGGAGCCCCAACAGAGTGACCTGTCTGGGGGCCCTCCATGAAGTCACGTTTTCTGTGAGTTCTCACTAGCACGGCTGCTAGCGGGTGCGGGGTTTAGCCTATGATGTCCCCTGGTGTTACAGGGCACCCGGAACAGCACTCGGAATAGCCAGGGCAGTGCCAGAGTGGGATGGACACCACTCACAGCCCTGAGATTTGTTCCTGTCCCTCCCTGAAGACTTGTGGCCTTAGGACAAATTCTAAATACAACTGCAACATCAGGTCTGGCAAAGAGAACACAACACCGGGCGCGGGGAGTCGGTGCGGCATCCCGGGGAAGTGAAAACAGAGCACCGGTTCCTGGCTGTGTGACCTGCAGCAAGTGTCTTACCCTCTCTGATCCTATTTTTCACATCCCCACATTGGTGCTCGCCGTAGCTCTCCCACAGAGTTGTTTTGAAGACTGAGAAAAATGTGTCACTAGTACCTGGCATATAATAAGCTCTCTGTATCCAACTAGGAAAGGGAGTGGAAGCAAAAATCTATCAGTCACCCTGGAAACAGAAGAGCGAAGCCATTTTGTGGCTCTCGGAAAGCTGGGGGGTGCCCCAAACAGTTCCAGGCCCACCCCAGGGCACTGAAACCCCGCACTCCTGTTGTCCAAATTCCCCCTCTTTCTCTCCAAGGGGGAGTGCGGACTATGGCACAACTGGTAGGGGAAATGCGTGCATGCCCTTTCTTCCCACTTCTTTTTTTTCTTAACATGCCCAGAGGTTGTAACCATTCCCCACCAAAGAAAAGCATCAGGAAAGGCGGAGGGGTAGCAGCTGAACGAGTGTGTGTGTGTACACACATGTGTGTACATGTGTACACACGAGCACACGAGCAGGCATGTATATGCAGGTGTGCGCAAAAGCAATGCCATATATTCTGTCTTGATAAAGGCCAAGCTCAGCCCGGCCCTGGGCCACGCCAGGCAGTGTCGCTGACTCACCCCGGACCCTCTGCCGGGCCTGAGGTTTACTCAGCTGCGATTCAACCCCTAAGTGCACCTCGACCTAAGACCCAGCCGTAAAATGCTGTGGGTTGAAAACCCCGGTTGAGGGGGCCCCCAGGGAAGCACGGCTGGCCCTTAACACCCGCCGTTTAACCCAAATCCTGACATACTGACTTTTCACGGGGGTCAGCCTCTCCTGCAAATACAGGCACATCCACGATGAAACTAAAAACCTCACCCGGAGAGCCTGGTCTTCCGCATCCAGCGGCCACGCAGTAAGAGCCAGTGAGTGGTCCGAGGCTCTTCCTAGAGACTGATTTCTGAAGGGAACTGGGGCTCTTCAGGGGGCTCAGATCTGCCCCCCTCCCGGCAGGAACCAATAACCGATGAAAGCTGCGGTTCTCAGCCAGGGGTGAGGTCTCATTGGGCAAAGTCTGCAGAGTTTTGGTTGGTACAACTTGGTGGGGCAACAGATGCTATTCCTACTGGTGTCTAGTGGGGAGGGGGGACCCTGCTAACACAAGACCACCTTCCCCTCTCAACGAGGAACCACCTGGCCCAGGACTCCCTGGTGCCAAGGCTGAGACCCCTGGATTTGGGTGCTGCCTGTGAACAGCACGTGTCGGGCCAACCATCAGACCGTCGAATGTCTGAGAGCTGTGTCGAGACTGCTTGTTTGGAACCAGCTGGAAGAGAGGAATTGGCGGGTCCATGACGCTGGTGGTGGTAAAAACCTACACTGCAGATACTGCCTGCAGGGGTGCAGGGCGGGCCTGGGGCAGGGGGCACCTCCCAGGGCCTTCAAAACGTGTGGTCACAAAAGCCTACAGCTGTGCGGCAGGCAACTCAGTCTGTCCGGGGAGCAGTTAGCTTCTACCTGCCTCCCAGGGGCTGAAGCTGATGAAGAAAGACAGGGTCATTTCTGAGAGACACGGCAGAACTAAAAAGAGGTCAAGAACGCCAAGAAAATATGCACCAGGAGAAATCTTTTCCTCCAAAGGAGGCAGAGTGGACTTCCCTCCCTGCGGGCTGCTGTTGGGGGTGCGCTGTCCCTGGGGCCCCCGATTTTAAACTCAAGACCCCTGCTTTTTAGAGAAGGGTGTATTTTCCTTTGGGGTGTGTTTGGGGAAATGACTTGCCCTCACATCACCCCTCACCCCTTGACAATCAGAAAAGACCGGGGCCCCTGGAATGTCTTGGTCAAGTCAAGCCCATTCCTGATGTCTGACTTCCTCAGAATCCTTCTACTCCCCTCCTTCCAGGGTGCAAAAGCGTTGCTGCTCATTTTCTCCAGCCCCCCAAGTTCAAGGTGACCTACTCGGGGTGCCCAAGTTCCAGATTCAAAGGTAAGTGTCTGCGACCCACCAGGGAGAACCCTGGGTCTGGGTCTAGCGTGAACTGGGGACCTGGGGCAGTGCTCCCCTTAGCCACCTTGCCTCCTCTGTAAGATAACGGCAGGAACCCTGCATGGGCTCCCCTAGGTCTGAAAGTGAGGCAACTGACGACCACACGGAGGGCCCAGCCCTGTCGGACCAGGGACCCCTCCAGCCAGAGTTTGGAGGGCAGAGGCCCCATCTCCAAAGACGGTAACATTTCTACCTCATAGTCCCATTTTTCAGGTGAGGAAACTGAGGCCCAGGCAGTGAAAAGGCCCTAATAAAGACAGTGTCTTCTCACAGAATCACAGCCCCCCCCCCCCCAAGGCCAGGGCCTGGTCGCCCGTGTCCAAAACCATCTGCAGCGTTCCCAGTACTATCTTGTAAACACCCAGTGGCCCTATTCAGTTTCTTTCCTTTCTTCCATCCTTCTTTCCCCTCTTTCCTTCCTATCGCTTTATAACAACTCCAGGCTCCGGAGGCCTCCGCAGACCCTTGGGTGAAATCTGATTAGCCCTTGCCACAAACTGTTACATTATACCTGGGTTTTAAAGCTGCTTCCTCCTGCCCTGGGCTTCCTTCCAGTAATTAGGGGCCCTGCGTAAAAAATACACGGTGACTAATGGGCCACCCCCGGGGCCAGCTGGACCGGCAAGGGTCCCTACAGGCAAGGGGTTTGTCGCGTCAGATGAAATACTAGCCAACGAAGAAAGAGGCAGCAATAAGAATGAGTGTTTTTAAAAAACCCTGAACCCAAAGGAAGGACAAGAACGGAATGTCTGACAGTGACCAGCCCTCAAGGCCACAAGCTCAACACAACGGGGGACCTCCCCCATGTGCGGGGGGTCCCCGAATCTGCAGCTTCACAGAAGGAGGGGCGAAGGACAAGGCACAGGGGCCTCGAGGGGCGATCCACTTAGCAGCCTCCAGACTCTGCAAACCTGTGCAAACATATTTTCATAACATCCTCGCGCATTTCATTAGCCTCCCGAGTTCACCGGGGGCCTTTGGGAAGCAATCTGGTTTAAATGCAACTCAATTCCGCAAACGCTGGTTCTGGGCAGGTTCTCCTGGCACCTCGCTGGCCTGGCGCAGGGCTACCGGGTGGGGGCGGGGCCAGCGGCGCTTCCAATTCCTGGACCGGGAAGGGGGGAGGTGAATGGCAGGACCCACCACCCAAGTCCAGCCAGCCTGCCCCAGCAGGGCCGGTCATGGGTTATTTTTACCCTTTGAGCCTCACTGTACAAGCTCAGAGGCTGAAGACGGTGGCAGCCGCCTGCGGAAACTGGCTTATGAGTCACCTAGTGACTGCCCTGGCTGGTGGCACCTGCCTCTTGGCTCCTGGTCCCGGCTGGAAGGCTGGGCCTAGCAGGGAGGGCTGTGTGCCCCCTCGCCTGGGCCTAAGGGGCAGGATGGGGAAACAAGTTCAGAGGCAAGGGGTCCTCCAAAGGGCGGCTGGGGGAGGAGCAGCGCCTAGAAGGCAGCCTCTTCACCATCCAACCTACCTCCACCTGGGTGGGCTCTGCAGGAGGGGCACGCGGGGGAGTCAGGCTGAGTGTCCAGCAACCCCCCCCCCCTCAGCCCACCTCCCTTTGGCAGGGCAAGGCAGCCCCAAACACAGACAGCCCCAAAGTTTGCCTCATCTGGAACCTGCGTCCCAGTCAGACTGAGCCAAGCTGTCCAGACAGAGGATATTTATAGGTGCGTTGGGGACACAGACACTCACACAATGACACACATACTCAGGATCCACGCTGGGCCAGACCCACCGGCGCTGCGCCCTGGATTCAGCCACCTGGACGCAAGCGGTCCCCAGACCCACGGGAGAGGAGTCACGACCAGGCGCTCGGAGACTCGGAAACACGTCCTCCTGGGACCGACTGCGACCCAGACAGACCCACGTAGACAGCGCGCGGAGACCCCGAGCCCCAGACGCGCACACTCCGCAAACGCACGGGAACCCACGCACAGAGACCAAGACACACCGCACCACGCACGCTCCAGACACCCGCCTGGAGACCAGACACCTCGCAGGCCAGACAGTGTCTCACACGCCGCCACCCCCCTCCCAGCCAAAGTTGATCGAGAGCCGGCCTAATTGCTCCTTCGCTACGGCCCCTTCGGGAAATAAAATGGAAACTTCACGCATCCGCCCGCCCCGAGCCCTCTCCCGCCGGGCGCCCCGCAGCCCTCCGCCGCTCGGCCCCGGGTCCGAGACCCCGAGGGCGGGGCGCGGGCAGCAGGGACTGTGCCAGGCTCGCCGCGCCGCGGGACAAAGCCGGGCCGGCCGCCAGCTGCCGCGAGCCGGGAGGGCGCGTCCGGGGCGCGGCGGGCGCAGCCGGGGCGCAGGGCTCACGGCCCGAGGGGGCGCGCACAGCCCGGCCCCCCGCCCGCAGCTGCGCCTCGACTCCGGGTGTGAGCCCGCTGGGGCCTCCGGGGAGGGGGGCGCGGGGTCACTCACTGATCTCCATGCTCTGGAACAAAGAGCGTTTGCAGTTGCACGTGCAGGAGACATTGGGCTGCCCCGCGGCGGCGGCGGCGGTGCTGTTGACCCCCATCAAGCGGTGCATGGACGGCGTGGCGGCGCGGCGCGGGGCGCAGGGGGCACGAGGGCGGCCGGGGGGGGCTCCGGCCGGCGCCCGGTGCTCGGGCCCCGCATGCAGAAGGCGCGCGGCGGGGAAGGCGCGCCCCGGCTCGCCGGGCTCGGGACGCCGCCAAGTTTCCGGGGCGCCGCGAGACTCAGTAAGCGGGGCCGCACTTCCCTGCGCCCCCCGGCCGCCCCTCCGCAGCCCCGGGGGCGTCGGAAGTGCCCGCGGGTGGCGTCCGGAAAATGGGCTGGCAGCCGGGGCGCGCGGTGCCGCCGGGGCTGAGCCTCTGCTGCTGGCTTCCCCCAGCCGAGCGCCTCCTCCTTCGCCGCCGCCGCCTCCTCCTCATTCAAGTCCAAGGAGATCGGGTTTCGCTCCGAGACCGCGGTCGGAGGCAGGCAGACGGTCTGACGTCAGCGCTAGACGGGGCTGCCGGTTCCCACCGCGCGGGGGCCGGGGAGAGGGCGCGCGCTGCGCCAATCCCCGCCGAGGTTCCCCCGTACCCCCTCCCCGGGCCGCGGGGCGGGGTGACAGGGAAGGGGGCGGGCTCTTAAAGGGCCAGAATAAGGCGGCTCCACAGACCAGGGACCCGCGCAACGGAGGGCTGTTGGGTCCCCTTTTCAAAGGGGTCAGTTTGGGACCCGGGCCCTGCACACCCTGGTCCCGAGGAAGCGGAACGCGGTTCCAGCCGCACTCGCAGGAGTGCGTTCTCCGCCCCCTTGCCTCTTGACCTAGACTCTGGGGGAAGCTTATCCCCCGCCAAGGGGCATGAGGTCCGGGCGACTCAGGGCAAGGGAAGTTAGGGAAGCGGGGGGACCCTCCAGATCATCCATTACCTGACTTCTCGGGAAACTACCCGCCTCCAGGTGGGCAGTCCCGCGAGGCCCCTAGCCCACTGCGCCCCGGCGCACTTGAACCCGACCCCGGCAGGGTAGACCGGGGAAACTGGGGATCAGGTAGACACGCCCCCGGCAGCGCCGATGAAAACCCGGAGCCCTTGCCAGGGAAACAGTTTGGGAGGGTCCACACTACTTGGGACCATGCTCAACCCACGTCCTGGGGCATCTGCCCCCACCCCGCCCACATCTAGTTCTTTACATATTCACATGTCCCTGGGATGCCGGGATTTTTAGTATTGAGCAGAGGCTATTTTTGTTTTCAGGGGGAAAGGGGGCTGAGAAGTTATTATTTCCTTTTAACAGGCTGGAACCAACTAGAGCTGTTGAACTCAGAGGAAGCCAGCCTCCGAAGTGGGTGAGTTCCCTCCGTGCGCGCGACCCAAGGATGCCTCTGCTTTCCTCCCAGGGCAGGCAGGAAACTGGTTTTCCGGTGAGGGAGTAGGCTGGTAGGAGCATTAGTGGGGAGCCCATCAGTGCCCGGTACACAGGGAAGTTCAAAGGCACTGACCCTCCTTTGTTTGGGGTGAGAAGTTCCATCTTAGAGCTGGGCGCAAGCCCGGAGCCCCCAGAGCCCACTTCCAAGGGCACCCCTTCTGCCAGTGCCCCCTTCCTGGAGGAAGGCGCAATCTCACAGGCCGATCCGCAGAGCAGGTAGGGAATAGGTATTGTTGCTGTTTACCTCTTGCTGCTTGGAGAAAAAGTTGAAGGGGGGCAGGTCCTTAGGGTTCCTTGGGTAAAAATGTTGGTTGGGCCTGGGGATGACTGACTATAGGTGGGTCCCACTCATTTCCTAGGGCAAAGGAGACCACCATCACTGCCCCTCCTTTCAGCTCTGCCTTCATTCATTCAATCAACAAACCTTCACGGAGCTCAGGCATTGAATGTGGGGTGGTCAGCCCTGCCAGGCAACACCCCTGGCCTCCTGTGAGCCCCTCACAGACAGCTGGCCCTGCTGGCAGGGAAGAACAACACACGTTGATTGTCTTGGAAATGAGGAGGCATTTATACAATCCAGGTTAAACTACCAGCAGGCAAAAATCACCAGTTAATTCAGTGGGAGAAAAAGAAAAAAAAAAAAACAAAACGACTGACCCACATTGAGCTCTGGACGGCCTGCCTGAGGTGAGAGCTCCGGCCACGTTTATTGAGTGCCTGCAACGTGACACCACGGTTCTGCTGGTGGCACCTGGGACTGGTTAGTGGTCTCAACCAGTTCCAAAGTTGGCTGTGGCTGGAGGCCTGATGCAGGGGGTCAAGCACGGTGGTCGCAGCTGTACCTTCGAAGATGTGCGCCAACTACCTCTGGCGTTAGGGCCAGACCACCTGTGTGGTGTAGCGGTGAGCCAGCAAGGGGCACAGGGCCCAGCCAGGGTCAGGCCATGCGCATGATGCATGACGAGGTGTTAACGGCCTGGGTGGGAGGGCTCACGTGGTGGGAGGGCAGGTGCAGGGGCTAGACCACCTCGGCAGGGCCAGCCTGCACCCTTGGAAGGGAGGGAAAGAAGTTTCCTTCCTGCAGTCGGTAAATATTATGCTCCCTGTTCAGGGCCAGACTCTGTGCTGGGCCCTGGGCACCCTGTCCTCATGTGACACCATGAGGGGCAGGGGAGACTCACATGCACACCCACATGCAAACCCACAGCTCCGCTAGGTCACTTCAGACCTGGGAATGATGTGCTAGGGGCGTGGTGGGCAGGGAAACCCACCCTGAGCAGGGGGCCTCTGTTTTTTTCACTCATATGATTGAGCACCTGGCTAGGGACAGGTACAATTCCCTGCCCTCCTGGGGCTCCATCTTGTGGGTCTGTAAACTTGTAAGTCCAGGTGATGTCTTCGGAGAAGGACAGGAGCTGGGGAGAATACAGAGAGGCCTGGGCCAGCGCAGCTGGAGTCCAAGGGGTCAGGGTGGCCTCTTTGGGGAGGCCAGACAGCTGGGAGGGAGTTTCACATGGGGGCAGGGCTGTCCAGGCCAAAACCCCTAGTGGTAGAGGGGCCAAGGGGTCTTCCTGGTCCCAGAAAGTCTGGGATTTGGGACACATTGCCCAACCCAGTTACTTACAGGTCATGAGACTGTGAAAAGCGTGTGTGTCCCTAGGCGACTGCTGGGGACACGCCTTTCTGGGCTTCCAGACAGCACGTGTGCCGTCTGCCCTGAGTGTGGGTGGGGACTTTCAGAGAGAGAAGGTCTGGCCTAAGCTGGTCAGGAGGCCTCGCTGAGCTGGGCTCAGGGGCTGGCCCGCTGCACAGGGCTGTGACCAGTGTAGGTGCCGCACCCCCTGCTCAGTTGACTGCTCAGCTGTCACCATCTTGGAATGCTTAATTAATAATTTGGAACAAGGGACTTTCAGATTCTGTAGCCCATCCTACTCAGGTGCCAGGCCCCTCCCCCGATGGCAGCCAGCTGGGACCCTGGGGAAGCCACCCAGCCAACATGGTTGGGTGGGAGCAGTGGATGGCCAGCCTAGTCCTGACTGTGCCTGCTGCCCGGCTGAGTCCACAAAGGGCCTGATTTGACAGCGGGCAGTGGCACAAAGCAGCTGGTGGCCTCCTCATGTCCAGCGCAGCCGGTTTCCCCTCACCTCCTGCTGCCCCCCAGGCCAGCGGACAGAGCTGACTTACCCCTTTTGGACATTCCCACCAGCTGAGTCATGTTTTTCCCCAAGGTCCGCTGGTGTAGTCAGCCTGTCAGTGTTCCCAGGTTTGTATTGTTAGACTTCTTTTTTTTTGGTCTAGTTTTGCTTTTAAACTGTTTGAAGATCTAATGTTCCTGGGCCCTGCCTGGGTGCCAGGCCCTGCCCTAGTGCCTGCCTATTTATCTGCTTCATCATTCAACACTTGTGCACCGGGTCCTACAGCCAGCCACGGTAGCTTGGTGGATCCCCACATCCGCCCTGTGAGGTTCCAGCTACTATGATTCCCATTTGACAGATGGGGACACTGAGGCTCAAGGACCCGTGAGTGAGCTGGAGTGTCATGTGACCCCTGGTACTGGGGCCCAGCCTCAGGAGCACTGCATGCTTGTGCCAGGGTATCCACTCTCCATCTGCCCTGGATTGGCAACCCCAGGGGCACAGGGCAGCCTGACTTGTCCTAATGCATCTGAATGGGTGCAGTGATCGGGGTGCATCATACACTGGGTGCTTGGCAGACCTCTGGGGAGTAAGTGAGCGCTATCCACTCACGTAAGCGTGCAAGTCACATTTTGGGCTACCTTCGTTAGTGCTGATAATTCCGTCTTCCTTGCTCACTCCTCCATCCCATACATCTCCCTTGGTCCTGCCCCTGGGGTACCCACCTAATGACAAGCTTCTAACCAAGGATTGGAAAGCCAGGCACCTGGGCCAGCTCCCACCAAGAATAAGCATTTGCCTGGTACCAGGGCAGAGCCTAATGGAGTCTTAACTGTGAAGTTGATGGGTGTGTAGTCTGTGTGTTGCCGGTGCATGGGTGTGCATATGTGTGCTGTACACATGTGTGGGGTGTGTACGAATCGTGATGTGGGGAGTACGCTCGGGTGTTGATACGGAAGCTTAGCTCTTGGACAAATGTCACATAGTTGAGCTCTCCAGCATCACACCACGGAAGCTCTGCTACACTGGTCACACCCCACCCTCCGCCAGGAAGCCATCTCCTTCCCACCTCTCCAGTTTCTCTTTCCAGCAGGAAAATGGTTTCCACAGAGAAAATGGGGCTTTGGGACCAAGGCAGAGAGACGAAGGGTGGGCAGAAGGAAAAGACAGAAGGAAACACTAGACTCAAATCCGTCTTCTGACAGATGAGCAGACTGAGGCCCAGTCAGGGATAGGACTTGGCCAAGGTCATGCTGTTCTTATGGGGCTAAGGAACACGTGTTTCGGAGCCAGCTTCAAAGGTGATGAGATGTCACTGCCTTTTTGCAAGGGTCATGTCCTACCTTGTCTTGTTCTTTGCGGCACCCACAGCTCCTAGCACCAGCTGGCTTAATGCATATTCACTGAATAAATACCAGAGTGTTTTGCGATGTGAATTAAGCCCTAAAAATATGAGAGTCCTTGCCCTCTAGTTTTCTTTCTACAACATATTTTCAGGAAGTAATTAGAGAACTGAGTATTAAGGACAAGAATATTGATCTTACCTTTATTTTTCAAGCAAAATGGCAACAATATTAGAGGAAAAGCGTGTGTGTATGGAGGGGGAAAGTTAAAGAAAATTAAAGATACTTCAACAGTTAAAAATGATGCTTTCCACGATTATTGATAGCAGGGAGAAAGATTCTTTGTAAAGTTTAAAGTTGGCTGCGGAACTGATCCCAATTACGTACAAATAAAATTATATTAAAAACATAATGGTATCTGTCAAACCTAAACAGTAGTTGATTTCGTGTAACAGGTTAAATAGAATGTACATTTCTCTTACATTGTTCGCTGTGTTTTCCGCAGTGAATGTTAATTTAAACACGTTTTAAACGGTTACTTAAAAGCGCTTCTGAAGTACAGCATCTTCCCGGTGGTTCCTTTAACTCGAGATACAGAAGAGGCGGGGGTGCCAGACACTCCTGACGTCACTGGCAGCCCGAAATGACACAGCGGGCCAGCCAATCCCAAGTTCGGATTCCGGGAGCCGCCATTCGATTGGACACAAGTGCGGGCCACCTCGCCCAATGGCGGAAGAGGGGCAGGGGCCGGGCGTGCCGGGTGGCCGCGTGGGTTTTAAATCCACGTGGTGGCGGGAAGGCGGGGCGGCGGAGGCCGCCACAGCGGGGCAGGTGTGCACTCCCGGGACAGGCGTGCGTGGGTGCTGCCTCCGCGCCTCCTGCCGCCCGGGACCGGCTTGTATCGGCGGACATCTTACAGGATCTTGTGGGGGTCCAGCGGCGTTCGTCCATTCGCCAGACGTTTACTGAGCATCTACTCTGTGCCAGGCGGCGTCTGCTGGGATATGGCAGAACCCGCGGAAAACACAAACTCCCCCGCTTCTGTCTTGGGGGCTGCGGGCAAGTAGCCTCACTTTACCTCCCCCGGAGCTCTGCCTACGTGAGCTCCGCAGGGGAGCAGGTGGTGGCTGGGGGTAAACGCTGCCTGATTCACGTTCCACATACACTGATTATCTCAAAGACCAGGTTTAGCACAGGACCATTCAGAAACGGACATGCCTTCATGTTCAAGAAGTTACAAGTCTTTTCCTTCGGATTCAATATTCACACACACCAAGTTAGGTACTACCATTATTCCCTTTTACAGATGTGGGAACTGAGGCAGAGGGAGGCCCTGTGGCTTGGGGGTGGGGGTGGGGGGCTAGACTCACACCAGGTCTGTTTCCAGAAGAGACTCACTCTTCCATTTATTCCCGCAGTTCTCAGTCTTTCTTTTCTGAGAAAATCCCCATAAACCAGGCCTGTGCTACTGGGAAGCAGGAGGGAAGGGAAGCATACCAGGCCTCATGCTGGGCTAGGGTTGGGGGGCACTGGTGGGCGTGACCAACCCCTCCCTGCTGTGGAAACTGGCCACTGGTGACCTGGGGGCACCGGCAGGGGTGTTTCCACGGCCACCGGCGGAAGTTCTTCAGGTCAAGCTGAAGTCCACCTGCTTTATAACGGCTGTAAATCCATTTCAAGCTCCTCGCGGCATAAACGTGCGTTGCTTTTCATCGAAAAGTCCTTCAGACATGGAGGACCAAGCTAAACATCATGGCTTCCCATTCAAGACCCGCTTCGTCATTTGTGGAGCCCAAAGCAAACTGAAAATAGGGGGTTTCCTGTTCTGAAGGACTCAGAATGTCAAGGTGGTGACTGCAGAGCTGAGATCCCCTCCTGAGGGCAGAGTCCCACCCCCTGAAGCAGGCCCAGCTCGCGAGGGGCAGTTCCCGGTCCTGCTGTGTCCTCCAGAACCTTCACGGCTGGGTGGGGCCTGCCTGGATCCCGTGGGGGGAGGGGAGTTTCCGGCTGGGCTCGGGGAAAGGCACCGACGTGCGTGGTCTGTGACTGCAGCTCCCCTTGGTTCGCCAGCAGATGCGCACGGTGCTGCCCTCTCTGACCTCTGCCACCGGGAGACTTTCTCCAGCTATTTCTACAGCCGCCTGCTGCGGGCGCTCTCCCCCTCCACGTCCTGTTTCACGCCTAAGCCCGGGAGGTTGGTCCCCATTGCTGTCACAGTGGTTGTTCTTTTAGCTCTGCAGCGTCGGCGACCTCCTCGATGTCTTATTCTCCTGTTGATTAGCGGGCTGACTTGTGTTGTTTCCTGCTGCTGGAGGCCTGGCGCTGGCTGTGCACCTGTGCGCTCCTTTCCCTTGCCCACCTCCTCTGGGGCCGCAGGGCCTCCCTCTGTGCCAGCAGCTCTCTGCAGGGGAGCCTTCCCTCCTGCTGAGCAGGGGAGGCTCTCGGAGGACGGACAACGCGCTGAAAGCTCTCAGGGACTCCGGGTCTGGGTTGGAATTCAGATCTGTCTGGCTCCAGAGGCCGGTCTCTCCGCCCGGCCCGCTCCTGCGACGGGAGGACCAGGGAGCTAAGCCCTAGTCTGTCCGAGAGCCAGGGGCGTCTGATTTTTAAAAGCAGCACCAACGTCCTGTGGCTTCTTTCTCGCCAATCTTTTATTTTTGGCCTGGGAGAGCTAACGGGTGGCCAGCGTATCCAAGGAAACCAGGATGCTTGGAGCAAGCTGTACCAGGGCTCCACGCCGAAACCATCCGATGGCTAATTTGGGCCCCGCTAGTTATTTATTTACTTTTAGCCCCTCTGCCTCGTTTCATACATCCCTGACAAATGCCGCCATCAGATAGCTGCTTTCAGGGTGTGATGATGAGCTTGTTCTGTTGGGGCAGGGGGTGCTCTCTGTCCCTACTTGTGAGCTTCCCAGGTGAGGTGGGACACCCTAGGTCTCCCCTCTCACCCTAGGGTGGCAGACACAGAGTTTCAACCTCCGGTCTAGCTCTAGGTCAGGATTTCTCAATGGTGTCACTGTTGACGTTTGGGGTAGGAACACTCTCTGTCCTGGGGGCTGTCCTCCCATTCAGCAGCAGCCCTGGTCCCTACCAGATGCTGCTAGTAATCCCCCCAGCTGTGACAACCTAAGTTATCTTCAGACATCACCACATATCCGCCTGGAATAGGATTGCCTCGTAAAATATAGGACACCCAGTTACATTTGTATGTCAGCTTAACAATGAATCATTCTAAGTAGAATTATGTCCCCAATAGATGCCTAAATATGTCTCATGCAATATTTGAGACATAGTACAAAAGGATTCATTGTTTATTGAGCTTCCAATTTAACCATGAGCCTTGTATTTTTATCTGCTAACTCTGCCAACCCTAACGGGCTGGCAAAATTGCTCCAGGGTGGGACCCGCTGCTCTCAAGCTCTTAATCCTTGACCCCAGTCAGACCTCAGTTTTCTCACCTGTAGAATGGGTGTAGCATTAGCACCACATTCTCCACCTTCATTAGGGTGGCATTGATAGATAATAAGCTGTGCGTATTTAAAGTGGCCAGTTTGGTTGGTTTGGACTTTGTGCACCCCCTGGAACCACCCCCACAGGCAGGAAACCAAATCTCCATTACCTAAGACTCCCTGTGTCCCCTGGTACCCACCCTCTCCCGTCCCCTCCCTCACAGCCACCCCCAGTCTGCCCCGTCACTATAGAGGACTTTACATTTTCTGAAGTTTTACATAAATGAAATAATCCAGTATGTGCTTTTTATGGTCTCATTTTTTTCTGGGGGTAGGGGGGAATCTTTTTTTTTTTTTTTTCACTCAATGTAGTTATTTTGAGATTTGTGCCTGTCGTTGGATATGGCTTGTATTTCTGAGTGGTGTTTCTTGGTATGGCTATACCCTGCTCATTTACCTGCTCACCTGTCGCTAAATCTACCTCCTTTCCGCAATGCGAGAATGTATCAAAATAGGACCCACGTCGAGAAAAGCGCACCAATCGCACGTGGCTGGGTGAGTGAATTTCCACAAAGTGAACACACACCCTGTGTTTCTACCACCCAGACCAAGAACTGGGGCAGGGCCAGCAGGAGCCCCTGGGCCGCCCCTCGCGGCCACCTCCCCCTCAGGGGTAGCCCCCACCCTGTTTGCTAAGACGCAGAAGAAGCTGCTGGGTCTTGGGTCGTATAATACGTCCTTTGTTTGCAGCTGGCTTCTGCCGCCACATTCATCCCAGTTCCTGTGAGTGGCGGCAGCTTTTTCCTTTTATGGCTCAGTAGTATTCCGTTGTGCGGGGACCCAGGCTTGTTTACCCAGTCTCCTGTAGAGAGGGACGTCTGGGCTGTTTCCAGTGTTAGGCCATTATGAAAAATGCTGCTTCGAACATTTCTGCACAGATGCATTCCTTTCCTCCCTCCCTCCCCGCTCCTGCTCCTGCCCCGCCCCTCCTGGTCCTCTTTCCTGCTGCCTCCAGCCTCCTACTGGGCCCTAATCCCTTGAGGAGTAAGGCTGTCTCTTACTTACCTTGGTAACTGGGTACCAGAGCTGTGGCCACAGGCCCACGGCTGAGCTAAGTGGACGGGGGTCTTATTTCCGCTTCGCAGGAGAGAACTAGGGGCGGAGGACAAGGGCTCCAGCCCTGCACTGTCTTGCAGAAGCCCTGGAGGGGTCCCTGGGTGCGAGCTACTCAGGCGAGCCCAGGTGCAGGGCGCTTCCATTGCAGGATGGTGACTCGGGGCTGAGAATCTCGGTGACGGAGGAGGAATTTCAGACTCAGCTCGCGTCCTGGCCACGTTGGCCTGGTTGTGCTGATTCCGGGGTGTCGCCTGGCCCTGCCGGGCAGACCTCTCCATCGGAAGATAAGGATGGCTCAGCTCTCTGCTCAGCCACGTTGCCATGAGGCCTAGCAGGAGAGTCGCCCAATGAAACAGAGGCCACCCAGTGGCAAGTGAATTTCAGTTCGACAGTGGAGCGTTTACGTAGGCCCCGCACACGGCGGAAATCCAACCCTGGCGGGGCTCCCGTGGGTTTATTTGCTAACCCCGAAGCCTGTCTAGGGGAGCGGGGCCGCGGGGATGAATGTGTGAGCTCACCTTCGTGACCTGTAGCCGGGTAACAAACAGCCTCCCACGCTGTGCGGCCAGGAGTCTGCCTCTGCTTCAGGCTCTCGCCGCTGAGGTCCAGGGCCCGCCCAGGGCTGCGGTCTGCCCTGAAATCAAGGTGCAGGGCTGGAAAAGAACCAGCGGCACGGTCCCTCCAGCTGCTGGTAGAATCAGTTTCCCCATGGCTCTCACGGGCTTGTGACTACTTCCTTTACTACAGTAAAAAGAGCAAGCGTCTAGAGTCTGCTGGAAGACGGGGTCTATCAAGGTCATGTAATCACAGGCCTCATGCCCTCTTCTCGGTCACTAGGGGAACGGCCGAGCGAAGATCAGCCCCTCTGTGTTCTAGACAAGGGTGGCACTAACAGCGAAGGCTGTCACTTCTCTCTGGACCTGGAGAGTTGCCCCTGCGTTAGCCTTAAGCACGGAAGGCAAATTGCTCATTTTTCAAAATGTAAAATAGCTAAATCATTTTTTAAAAATTGAAATATGTTTACTGATTTTTAGAGAGCGAGAAAGGAAGGGGGAAAAAAGGGAGAAAAAGAAACATTGATGGGAAAGAAACCTGGATAGGTTGCCTCCCATACACATCCCAACCGGGGATCAAACCTGAAAGAAGAAAGGAAGGAAGGAAGGCAGGAAGGAAGGAAGGAAGGAAGGAAGGAAGGAAGGAAGAAAGGAAGGAAGGAAGGAAGGAAGGAAGGGGAAGGGGAGATGAAAAAGAAAGAGGCCCTGGCTGAGGCACAGTGCATAGGCCCCGGCCTGTGAACCCAAAGGTGGCTGGTTCGGTTCCCAGCCAGGGCACAGAACCAGGTTGCAAGCCAGGTCTCCAGCCAGGTCCGTAGCTGGAGGCAGGTGAAAGGTAATCATACATTGCTGTCTCTCTCCCTTTCTTCCTCCCTCCCTACCCTGGTGACTGGGTCAGGAGGGATGCCAGTGGGAGGAATGCATCCCCTCGCACAAGAGCCCAGAGACCTGGATGTGAGGCGTGAGAGCATTGTTTGAAAAGTCACACTTCAGAACCGACCTAAATGCCCTTTGACAGGGACCTCGGTGAACAACAGTCCAGCGGCACAGTGGACACCAAGGAGCAGTCCGCCAGGGTGGGACTAGAACAGGGAAGAAAGCTGCAGACCAAGGGCCAAGTGCGGCCTGCTGCTTGTTTTTGTAAATAAAGTTTTATTGGAACAATGCTTTTGCTTACATTTTATCTATAGCTGCTTTCCAGCTACTTAAGCAGTTGCAACAGAGACCAGGTGGCCTACAAAGCCTGATATTTACTATTTGTCCGTTTCGGAAACATTTTGTTACATCAGTACATGCCGGGGTGGAAGGCTCTCCATCACTTAGTCCTACAAGAGGAAAAGGGAAACTAAAAGCAGGGAGGAGAAGTGCAACAGCCTAAAGATGGCGGTTTTTGTTTTGTAAGAACAGCGAAAGACAAACACAACTGCTGCAATGTGGGTGTATCCTGTAGGTGCACAGAAGTCTGAAAGGATATGCCCCGACCCTCTAGGAATGTTACCACTGAAATCTAAGAGGGAATATGCTTCATGGAGCACGGATTGCTAAGCACTATGCTGAATACACGGAGTCCCTCACTCTCCTTACAAGGAGACTGCGAGGTAGATGCTATTCTGATGTTCTTTTCACAGGTGAGACAATGAGGGCACAGAGAGGTGGAGTCACTTGCCCAAGGTCACACAGCTTTCAACTGGCAGAGCTGGGATTTGAGTGTGGGGGAGAAGGGCAAACATGTCTTACTTTACAAACGTCTGTGTTGTCTGAAAAGCATGACTCAGTTTACACAGTTGCCATCGGGTGTGTACCCTCCTGATTGCAGGTCCCTCAAAGACCCCCCTCCCGGGGCGTTCTCAGCAGGGTTCAGACGGGACCCTCGGCCTGCTCCAGTGATGGGTAAATGGCTGGGCAGCAGCCGGTTCTGAGCCCTAGGAAGGAGGGGCCCCCCTTTCAGTGCAGGTCTCCCGAGCTGAGGACGTGTTTACAGGGCAGCTGCTCCACCCCGATTTTCCGAGGCATTGCGTTTCATGAACGTTATCAAATGGTGACATTTCAGAGTGCAGATCATGGGGTTGCAGTTAATGCTGATTTAATGGTGCTAAAATGATTAAGTGGGGCAGGCTTGTAAAAACCGTGGTTCATAAAAGGTGTTAATAACTCTCAAGTATTAAGATACTCCTGCCTATCATAAAGTGCTCCCAGTTAGGCCTCTTCACATCCCTCTACCCAAGGGGCGAGCGGGGAGTTGGCTGGAAGGCTGGAGGAGGCTTCTGGTGCGTTCTGGAACAAGGAGGAGCCTGCCCAGTTTAGGGAAGTTAAACAGCAAGACGGAGGAATGTGCATGAGCTGCCTAAGGGGAAAGCCGGCCTCAGGCTTTCTGGGAAGTGGGAAGAGAGACGTGGTCCAGAAAACACACTGACTGCAGCGAAGGAAGGAGGGCGTGGGGTCTCAGGGCCTCAAGGTCACCTGGAGTTGTGTCCTGCTGGCTTCCCTCCCTGCAAAACGCAGGCAGCAGGGATGAGTGAGGGTGGGGTGGTGGTGCTCAGGGCGGGGGGTGCCTGATGCATCCGAATCTGGCTCAGTGACACTCTCCAGGTCATTGTGAGACACCTGCCTTACTCTGTGGGTGTGAGACACAAATGCCCGGCCCCTCACTCAAGAGTTAGTGAGAATTTCAAGATGGGTACAGCACAGCATTGAGCCAAGCAGGCAGCCTCACTGACCTCAGTTTCCTCATCTGTAAAATGGGCTTAACCACAAATGTAAGTCAACATGTCCTAGTAGTCACCTTCAAGAAGTAGAGACAGAGGATGTTACTTGTAACAATGTATTTAAAAGTGATATTTAACCTAATTGTATCCAAAATGTGACCATGCTGACATACAATTGAATAAAAAATTAGCCATGAGATACTTTATATTCTTTGTTTTTTGTTTTTATTTTTTGTCCATATCACCCTGTGGACATCCAGCAAGTGTTTGACACGTACAGTCCGTCTCCTTTCAGACCAGCAACGTTTCCGTGCTCAGTGGCCAGCCCCCGCTGCTGCACCAGCCTTGGCAAATGCTCCTGTCGAGTACCGATGCCTCTCCTCAGCCCAGTGTGCAGAAGGCGTCCGCTAACCGCACCACGTCATAAAGATGGAGAGGAAAGGATACGGCCCGGTATACAGTCGGTGCTTGGTAGAGCGCGGCTACTGTTGCTACGTGTACGTCTTTGGCTTCTCTGCAGCTCCCTTCCCCTTCCTGTGAACGCCTCAGGTCCCCCCCTGTAGATGGGGGTGACAGCAGTGTCCCCCTGATCTGGCAATGCTAAGACTCCTGGGAAGATGCCTTTTCTCTCTTATATTTTCAGCTTCTAGAACAACCCCAGATTGCAGGAGGTGCTTGGGGAGTGTTAGTTAAAAACGGAATGAATGAATGAATGAATGCATGAATGCTCATGGGAGGGAGGCCTGTTGTTGTTTGCAGTTTGAAGCTGCGGTAAAGAGCCCTGCTTGGGAGGGTTCAAGGGGACAAAGGTGGAGGTTTGGGGCTCTGGGTGGGGATGCTGAGGCCCCTCTGGCCTTTTCCTGATGGGCTCATGGTCTCTGCTCTGTCGGTCCCTGCGGCTGCCTCCCAAAGCCCTGAGCCCCTCCGGTCTGTCCCAGCTGCATGGTGCTCTTTTACACTATTATTTAACCCTTTTCATTTTTAGCTTTCACTTGTTTCTTTCTTAGAGAGAGGGGAAGGGAAAGAGAGAGAGGGAGAGAGACATCAGTTGCCTCTTGCACCCCTAACTGGGGACCTGGCCCGCAACCCAGGGGTGAGTCCTGGCCAGGAATCAAACTGGCGAACTTTTGGTTCACAGTTTCACTGGCTGGTGCTCAGTCCACCAGCCAGGGCTATTTAACTGTTTCCTTAAAACGACTTTTTAAAAAACACTTTACATAGCAGTAAAGAAACCCCTTTCCCAATGGAAAATTTCAAACACACAGAGACACAGCCTGAATAACATAAGGTACCCGTACTATATAATAGGTAATATATAATATACAAATAATGTATTATATATAATTATTTATTATAACACATTGAACTATTATTTATATAGTTTCATGTAATCTATAACATAGAAAAAAGGTTTAGATTATTTATGCAATTCTATATAAAGACATATATTGCATATAATTTTATGGGATATAATAGCCATCAGCCAGCTTCAAAAAAATCTCAACTTGTGGCCAGTCCTGTTTCTTCTATATTCCTACCCACTGTCGCCACCACTCCAGATGATTTTGGAGCAAATCCAAGACATCCTGCCATTTCATCCATAAATATTTCAGTGCCTGTCTCAAAAAGGTGCAACTAACTTAAAACCCTATTTATCTTAAAAGTGAACTCTGCATCCCTACCTTCAAAGGAAAATCTGGGTCACTTTCCATAAAGGTAGACAGATACACCCAAAGAGAGCCCTTGACCTCTAGGTGGTTCTAGCCTCGGCTCTTGCTTCTCAGAAAGGGGAACCACAGGGGCTGGGGGGCTGGGGGAGCTGCACCAACGAGACTTGCTCCTTGACAGTCTCGCTAGAAAACGCTGAACAAGGATGGAAAGGGAAGAACCACCTCCATGCAGTTTGCTGGGATCTGATGCTGGGTCCAAGGACCCCGGTGAACCTCACCCCTACCCGCACCCCTGCCCGAGGGAGGCAGGTTGCTGTCTGGGGCTGCAAGGCCCCCACTGGGCTGAGGGCAGCCTGGTTCCGGCCTGCTGTACCCCTTCCTGAGTGTGCGACCTGGGGCACGGGACCAGCGCCCCAGGCCTCAGTTTCCTCAGCGGTAGGTTAGGGCCAAGAATAGCTTGCCCTGGTGGTCGCCAGGCTCCAGCGAGACGTTCCAGTCAAATACACAGAACAGGGACAGACAAAGTGAAACCCAAGGGACCATTGTGCCACAAGGCCTCTGCGTCCGAGTTCCTGAAACCTTGTGCCACCTCAGGGCTCCCACCGCCGTGCCCCTGAGCCCAGCCGGAGAGCCTGAGTCACTCCTGCCGCCTGGGGGAAACCAGCCAGTTCAGAAAAGAATCCAGACTCCCTTGGGCATCCCCAGCTGCCGGCTCCTGGGGGCAGAGCCACCCCCCACCCTCATCCCTGCCAGACAGTTGGGCAGGCTGCCAGGTCTGCGATTCTCACCCAGGACCCAGCAGGCGGCCCCCCACCAGAGGCGCGCAGCTTTCTCCCGCGCCCAGGCCGGCCCACTCTGCTCTGGACCACACGTTCATTTTTAGATCTCAGCCTCCTCCCTCCCAATCTCCTGCTTCTATTCTCAGAAAGCAAACTGGGATGTGCTCCGGCTTCCGGGGGAAGTCAGACCGAAGTTGGCCCACGTGCTACGGCCGCTGGAGATATGCAGGTTCACGGGCCATGAGGCTGGGTTGGCTGCGTGTGTTGGTTCAGTATGAACTCGTCCGACATGTTGAGCTGCTGAGAGATTTTTAATTAGGTAAATACATTTTAAAGGGTCTAGGAGGAGGGCTGCCTTCAGGGATAGGAGCCACTGAAATATGCTTTGTCTGCAGAAGGAAGGAAGGAAGCTGATAGTCCTCAGCACCAGCCCCACAGTGTCAGGGTGGAAGGTGGGGAGAGAGGGAGAAATCCTGGAGTGGAAGGTGCTGCTGGAGACGTAAACACCCCAGAGGAAGAACAGGAAGCCCAGGGGACTGTGAAGGCCTGGATTGAGGAGCCAGCCTGCATGCATTCAAAATTCTGGCTGTGCAACTTTCCAGCTGTGTGACCTTGGCAAGTCGCTTAACCTCTCTGTTCCTCTGGAAGGTACAAACTGTGCATATGTTATCTGTACAGTTAGACCATTGATCACAACAGTGCTCCTAAGTGAAGACAAAGTGCTTCTGCAGCATCCAGCACTAAGTAGTGGTTATTAATTAATCTGAATTTATTAGTATTATAAAGAAGACTGATGCCTGAGATGGGAACAGAAAAATGGGGACTTCGATGTTTGAGGGTAACAACTCCTCCTTTCTGTCTTGGCCCAGCAAATCCTAACGGCATTGAAGGGAGGAGGGGCAGGTCCTATCACAACTTACTCCTCTTGCTAAAGAAGCAGGTGAGACCACCCAGAGGGACCCGCTCTAGGGCCTCTCCTCCATTGACTCAAGGAGAGGCAATATTTTCTGAGAGCCCAGGTGCCTCCTCCTCCAGGAAGCCTTCCCTGATGTCCAGTGACTTTAGCTGCCCTCCTACTGGCCTGGGCTCCCCTTTAGCACATATCACATTGTATGATGTCTCTTGTTTAACATTTATGTTTTATTCCCTAAAACATCTTTATAAATAGTTTGCAAACATTCTCTTTATAAAAAAAGTTAAAAATTCCAGAAGCAGGAGGAGTAAAATGAGGGGGTCTTAACCACACCCTCCCCAATCCTGCACCTCTTCCTATGGTATAGTGTGTGTCCTTCTGGCTTTCAGGAGTGCGATTGTGGGTGTGTGTCTGTGCATCACTTTGCTCTGTCTACAAACACGATTGTGCTACACTTACTGAGCCAAACAAGTGAGCATCAACAAATGTCTTGGTCTTGAAATCTTCCCATGACAGTGCTTATCTAACCTATTATTTTACTTTTAGTTTTGTTTTTCTTTTAAGATTTTATTTATTTATTTTTTAGGGAGAGGGGAAGGGAGAGAGGCAGAGAGGGAGAGAGACATCCATGCATGGTTGCCTTTCCCCTGCCCCCTGCTACGGATCTGACTGGAGACCCAGCTTGCAACCTGGTTATGTGCCCTGGCTGGGGATCGAACCAGCGACCTTTTGGTTCGCAGGCCGGTGCCTTATCCACTGTGCCACCAGCCAGGGCTACTTTAAGTTTTTATATCTTTTCCTTGGACCTGTCATATAGATACATAGCAGGGGGGAAAATGTGCCAAAGGGTAGCAAGTGAAAATGAAGTGACTCTCTTTTTCCTGCATTAAGACGCTGCAGGGGCGGAAAAGAGGAGCAGTGGGTTAGCCTAAGGCAGCCAGGAGTGCCCCCTGCTGCATTAGTTTTCATACCAAGTCTCTTGTCAACGTGTCAGAATCAAACCAACATCTGTCCGTCCATTTGATGAATCAATCGCAGTATTAGTTATCTAGTGCTACGTAGCACACTGCTCCTAACTGCATGGCTTCAAACACCAAGCATTTCTTATCTCCCCGTGTCTGCAGGTCGCGCCTGGCCTGGTGGGTCTCATAAGGCTGCATCAGGGTGCAGGCCTGGGCTATGCCCTCTGACAGCTTGACGGGGGCTGGAGGGTCTCCTTCCAACCCGGCATGCTCAGCGCACCTCTCCATGGGACTGTCCACGTGTCCTCCTGTCAAAGCAGCATCTTATCCTAGACTGAGCGCCCCAAGGGAAAGCCCAAGGAGAATGCCACGTGCCTTTTATGCTCTGGTGACTTCGGCTCTGTCCCTTCTGTGAGGAGCAAGTTGAAAAGCCCAGCTGCCCCTCAGGGAGAGGCGTGCAGCCCTGGCCTGCAGGGAGGCAGGTCTATGGCATACCTTGACGTCACTGCAGGGCTCACCCCTCTCAGCCCGTCCGCTGCTGAGGTCCTGGGCAGACCTGCGGCCACAGCTCTGTGCTTGGTGCTGGCATCCCACCCACACAAAAGCGCTACCCTTTCTCTGGGTCCTGGTCATCAGAGAGGACACTCAGGAGCCTCCTGGCATCTCCCAGGACACTGTCTCACACAAAGCCACCAGAAGCCCAGTTTTGGAGGAGATGTGCTTGCCAGGAAAGCACTGGAGAAATTCTTGAATGAAGTGCCTCCCTTAGCCCAGTGATCTTGCACATGTCCCTCTCCGGGAGGGACGTGGCTGCTGTCACTAAAGAAACTGAGACACACGGGTGAGAAAACCCACCCAGGGTCTGCTGGTTGATGTAATAAATACCAGTCCTGTCCTCTTTCCTGTCACAGTTTCTACATGGCCCCTCTTTAGGGAAACATCTAAAGGAGTTGATCTTGTTCAAATTAGCATTGTTAGAAGTGGGACCTCACTTAGACTGACAGGCCAAAGCGGAAACGATCCATGGCACCTCCTGGTTTTCCGTTCACCGCCCAGTGATCTCTCCCATCTTGGCGAAGGCGGCAGCTCCGAGCTCACGCAGAGAGGCGGACATGCTGCGGCTGGACCAGGAGCTCGGCTCTCGTCTGCTCTCTGCCAATGGCTGGAGACCACCAACGAACCTCCGTTCATTTATCGGGCACCTGCTACCCCTGCCCCGGAGTGAAGCTGACATCCTGCCCCGACCTCATGAATTCACATTACAGCAGGTGAGACAAATAAACAGGCTGCCCATGCAGTCATTGCAGGTTGAGATCCGTGCTCACAAACAAGCAAACATGCATGATAATCCATCTTTAGAGAGCAGAAGCGGGGAGGGCTTTGCTGAGGAGATGAGGGTGAACACGTCAGCTGGAACAGCATGTGCAAAGGCCCTGTGGTGGGAAAGTACTTGCTCCCAGAAGTTGCTGAGAGAGGGTCCAGCAGATTGCACATGCTTGGCTAGTGCTAGGATGTGTGGACTATGTCATCTTAAGCTCCCACAACTGTGCTTCCAGACAGCCCCTCTCCCTTCTCCCCCTCACCACAAGGAGTCATTTTGAATTTGGGAGGATGGTCCAAAGGCTTCCCAAAACATGATTAACATTCAACCAAGGGAAGCTGTCAGACAACCTGTGGGGGAGGATCACAGCCAGCCCGCCAGTTATCAATGGGAGATAATGAAATCATGAGCTCACAGGAGGCCCCGCAGGGCCGGGCAAGCTTCCTCTCTACCCCTGGTTTGCTGCCTGCGCCGTGGAGAGGGAAGTGAGTTTGCCCCCAGGAGACAGAGGGGAAGGAAAAGAATTATGAAGACCCAGCCTGTCTCCACCTGCTAAACTGATTTCCTTATCAGCAGGAAAGTGCCTTGGTCACCAGGGAGGGGGTGTGTCAGCGAGACAGGGGCCTTGCTCTGAGAAGGCTTGTCCCGACCACTGCTGGTCTCCCACACTGGAAGGTTGTTGGCAGGCACCACACCTGACGTTGTGTGGTGACCAGCATCGTAAGGTACAAGCTGACTGTTGTTTAGATGGTCTTCCATCCTCCAAAGGCTCCGCAGGGGAGTCTTAGTCTGTTTTACAGACAAGAAAGCTGCGGCTAAGGGGTTTCTCCAAGTCGCAGAGGTAAGTGCTAAAGCTGAGACAGAAACTCTGATCTTATCAGTGTCAGACGGGGCTCCCCATGAGTCTCCCCTGTGTTTCCAGAATAAAGACAGGAAGGAGCCCTGTGCTCTGGACTGAACTGGCTACTGAGTCTCATCACAGATCACTTACCTGCCCCTCCAGCCTCCTCTGCGAGCCTTTGGGAGCAGTTCTCTGTGAAGTCTCCCAGGGCACAATTGGTAGGGGTAGGAGTTCAGGAATGGCTTGATCAAGCTTCCAGGGAAAGACGGAGGTGCATCTTCTGACCTTGGGCCAGTGTTGTTGTTATACCTGAGCCTTTCAGGAGGGGGTCCTGGGGTTTGAAGCAGCGGCCTGGGGGAGCCCCTGTGGGAGCTGGGACCCTGGTTTGTGCACCTATAAATTGGGGTAATGATCGTGCTCCTCTTGTCCCCAGAGGGTTCCTATGCTTTACTGGGCTGGGGCCAGAGGCTCTCACTCAAGGAGCAAAAGCAAAGATGCCCAGAGAGGGTGGGCTTCACTGGTGAGAGGCCTGGGAAGCCACATCCTGGAGAGATGATGCCCTGTGGTCATTGCTATCTTGGCAAGTGCAATAGTTTTATCTTTGAACTTGTGTTAGTCAGCGAAGTCCAGGGGCCGCTGTGTGTGAGCAGGGGAGACACACACAGTGTAGAGGTCTCCGTTCCCTGCCGTCCTGTTCACAAGGACCCACGAGCACAGAATTCTGGGGGACTCTTGGGAGCTCAGCGAGACTGGAGTGAGTACAAGGTACAGATATTCCATCTACGACCGACTCAGAGGGGCACGGACACCCAAAAAGGCCGTGCCCTTGTGAAAGGAAGAAGACGGTGGTGTTCTAAGGGGCACCAGCAATCGCAGGAACCCTGACCGATGCGTTCTTAGGCCAGTTCGTGTTCCAGCCAGCCCCTTCGACTGAAAATGGGGCCGTCGGAGGAAGGGCAGAGAGAAGGCCACCTTTAAGTCCTTCCCTAGTCACCAGTGAGCCAGCGAGAGTGTGCGGGCGGGGGGCGTGCCCACGCAGAGAGAAATAAAATGGCTGAGCTGGTTCCATGCCGTTTTCCCGCAGAGAACAAAATCCATACACATGCCCATGAGCCACACAATCCCAACCGCGGGATTGTCAGAATTTTGGTGACTCCGCGCGTATGAGTGAAATGCTCTTGTATTTGCATTTAAAAGTGACGCTGCATGAGAAAAACGATGACTGATGAACTCCCCGCTCATGAACGTGTGTTCTGCGCTCAGGGTGATTCTGAACGGCAAACTACAAAACCAGGACAAGACGAGAGGCTGCAGAGACAGGGGAAAGGGCTGCAGTCCCATGGTTTTCGGGGCACTTTTCCCCTGCTTTTCAGCAAGGGGCCCCACGTTTTCCCTTTGCCGGGGTTTCCACAGATCGCGTGGCTGCCTTGCTTCGAGGCGAGACGGAGGGTTACCCGGTTCTTCAGCGCCTCTGAGAGCCCCGGCCTGGTGTTGAAAGCTAAGCAACCCTAAAAAGTGGTTACGGCCATTATCCCCAATTTACAGATGACAAGGTGGAGGCCCAAGAGGTGGAACGGCTTGTGAAAGCTGGAGTGCGAGCATGCTCATCTCGGGGTGCGACCTTCCCGCCCCTAAACCCCGTGCTTGCCCAGTGGTCCTGGCGCCCTCATTGCAGACGCGTCAACGAAAAGATTTCACTCGGGCTCTTTGCTTTGCCCGGCGGCCTTCCTCTCTCCACCTCTGGAGCTGCAAACCCTGTCACTCTCCTTGTCCCCCACCCTGAAGAGAAGTCCCCAGAGTTCAGAGAGAGGCAGGCCGGGGAGGGGAGGCTGGAAAAAGGCAGCAGAGTCTTGGTGTTGGTTTATCGCTCCGTGTTTCCTTGCTGGCGTCTGGCGAGGGTCCTGTTTGCATCGGCGCCGCAGACCCAAGCAGAAGCAGCCACCTCCCCAGGACCCCGCGTGTCACCGACGTGTTAATTACACATGTTCTCTCTCTGCGGCTCAACTCCTGTGCGGGAGAGGCTGGGCCTTCTTCAAATACATGGCAGTACAAAATTGAAAACAGCTAGTGTTTCTGAATCCATTTTCACATCTTGTGACGGGGGAGCATAATTCATTTTCCCCTCTCGCGCCGCCGGCGGGGACAGGGACCGCGTCCTGCCTGCCGCGAAATTTCGCGGGACGTCGATGGGTGCGCAGCCTGCCAAGTCTTCGTGTCTCCCGCCCCTCGGAGCCCTCGAACAAAACCAGGAAATGCCCCGTCTCCCCACCATGCGAGACCACGTAGGCGAGGAGAGCGCAGGGAAGATGTATAATTTATTTTGTGAACTGAAGAGGCAGCTGCTAAGAGTTCAACCTATAATTGTGAGGATAATGGCTCCCATTACCCCAGCAGCGGCTGTCTGCTGCGTGGGGCAGGATGAGGGTGTCGCGCCAGCACGTGTCCCAGTGTGTCACCAAGCAGGGCTGTGGCGGAGACGCATGCCTTAGCTGCTGTGTGACTTAGAGCAAGGCTTGCTCTCAACATGCAAACATTGAAATTGAGGCCTAACAGACGTCCGGGATCATGCCTTTTGCACGAATCCATGCCTGTCCAATCCCCACTGGGAGCAAGATCCAGGGTATGTCAGCCCCTATGGCACCTCCTGACAAAGTGGGGGCGACCCTCCCTTCCATCTCTCTAAGTCAGTCTTTCTTGTTCTTGAACTTTGTAATAAGGGAAGCATCCAGGGTGTGACCTTAGGTGTCCTCACTGGTACTCATTACTCCCTGGCATTTTATCTGTGGTCCGGTGCCTAGCAAGAGGCTGTTCTTTTTCTTTGCTGTGTAGTATTCCGTGATGTGCCTACCCTGCAGCTCATTCATTCATTCTTCTGTGGATGGGCATTTGAGTTGCTTCCTGTGGTTCCACTGCTCTGAACCCTGAGGGCTAGTGTGAGTATTGGAGGGGTCTGTGTTGCTTGTATGAGAAGCTGGCTTTTCCCGTGTACTCCATGTTACATACACCCGTGTGCCCGCTGGAGTCTTCACAACGTATTCTCACCTGTTTCTCCTCCTTGGTTCTGACAGGCGCAGGGCTCAGGGGAGCACCTTCGGCATCCTGACTCTGAGCACCTTCAGCATCCTGACTCTTTCAGGACTCGAATTCATTTCTAAACCGCTGGCTTCTCACTCAGTGGCCTGTCCGACATCCATGCGTTCCCAGGAGATCATGCTCCCCTTCCGGGTTCCTGGCTTTATTCTGAGTTAACTGTGAGACCTAATTAAACAACGCTACCTCCTCGGGGTGGCTGCTTTTCCTCCCGTCGGAATACCAATCAAACTCCCATGCCATTAACATTCAGGTCAGTTCGTCCCAATCAACCTCTTTCGAAACTCAAAGGCCAAAGAGATTTCAAAGTCAGCGCCGCACCCCGTTGGCTGGGACAGCCTGGCACGAATACTTACAGCGGAGAAGAGTGACAGCGTCCTCTTGTAGGTGGGGGCTGGCCTGTTGTCGGACGGACACTCAGCTGGGTCCCGTCCTTCACCTGTAGGCTGTCACCGCTGATGACAGAATCTCAACTCCTCTGCTCAAGAGCCCAGCTTGTCCAGCCTTGGCCCATGTGCCCTTCCCTCTCGGGTCGATGTGGAGACTGAAGGGAAGATGTGGAGTCCAGGCACCCTGAGAGCAGAGTCCCTGGGCTCCAGAACCTGGCCTTTCCCACGTGTGACAATTCCTGTCCCTTCTCAGAAGTGGCCATGCTTATTAACCGTTAGGGAAAGGCCTTGACCATCTGCCCTCCAGGCCAGGGAACAAAAAGGAACACAGGTCGGGGAGCCCAGGCTGGAGACCGCTGGCTCTGATGGAGGAGGGGTGAGGGCACAACAGGGGACACTGAGGCCACCAGGGGCCCAGAGCGTGGGTGCCACCTGCATGCATTTACGGACATGCACAACCAGCCCAGCCCTGACTGGCCTGTCAGGTCACAGGGGAGAGGGTCTGCTGTGTCGCCATCATCTGGGACGCAGGGATGTCCACCACCAAACCTCGGTGGCTGGGTCCGGCCCGGTGTGGAACATGCCAGGCAGGAGTCAGGTCCCCGCACTCACTTGACCTCCGTGGACTCGGTTTCCCCATCTGTAAATTGAAGGCCGGAGCAGCTGCGGTCACCTGCTCCCAGCAGCGATTGCCACCAGAGCCCTGACTTCTCGCGGAGACCCAGACTCCCCGTGGCCTGAGCTCCAGCCCTGTCCAGCCCCAGGGACACGAGCTGCCCGCCTTCCTGTCCCGGAGGGTTCTGGGCTTTCTGAGTGTGTCAGGATTGGAGGCTTTTGGTTAGAACTGGCGGGATTTCGGTTCACGGTCTTGTAACGATGCTAATATTTAGCATTTACCAAGTGCCCTTAGGGCCAGGCTCCGAAACAGACGTCTGCACGGTTTACCGCCTGAGAGTTTCACGAAGCTCCATTTGGTTTTCACTGTTTCCACTTGATGGTCAAGGACGTGGAGGGTCACAGCCTTAAACCAACTTCCTCAGGGTTACACCCTCGTAAGTGACAGACCGGGTTTTAACTCCGTTTTTTTTTTTTTTTTTTTGTTATAAAAATGGTCAACTGTATAGAAAAGTTGGGAGAAGAGTATTTACCTCGTACATTTCACAAAGGTCACCTGTGGGTCACTCTGCTTTATCTACGTGAGGGTGCTTGTGGAATGTGTGTGTGAGCGTGTGTCAACTATTTGCAGGTGAGTCGCAGACACCAGGAGAGCAGTATTTCCACAGAAAAAGCTCATTTTCCTTTATGCCCACACCACCGTTTCTTTTGTTTTTGGTTTTTTTTTTTTTTACCTAAGAAGATTAACCATGCACCTTTACCCTTATCTATCTTCCAGTCCACAGATTTCCCCATTATCCCCCAAACATCTCTTTGTTTTGCTTTGGAACCAGGATCCCACAACTTTCTCACATTGCTGTTGGTTCTTAATCTCTTGAGTCTTTTGAAACCTAGAGCATTCTTGCTGCGCCTTTCCTGTCCATGACATTGACTTTAAAATATATCATTTTAAAATATAAAATATATAATTTTTTTAATTTTTATAGAGAGAGGAAGGGAGGGAGAAAGAGAGGAAGAGAAGCACCAATGTGTGGTTGCCACTCACACGCCCCCAACTGGGGACCTGGCCCGCAACCCGGCCATGTGCCCCAACTGGGAATCGAACCAGCGACCCTTTGGTTGGAAGACTGGCGCTCAATCCACTGAGCCACACCAGCCAGGGCAACATGGACCTTTTGAAGCGAACATCCAGCTACCTGCAGACTCTACCACATTCTGGATTTTTCTGTTTTTCTCTTGCCTGTGTTTCTACACAAATGTAACGTCAGGTTGTTCCATCTGAGGCGTGTCCACTGCTGTCCCTGGGAGACGGAGCCACTAACTTTCTCTGGGAAAAGTTTTCGTTTCCCGTTCAAGTTACTTCAGAGGGGGATGTTTGGGACCCTTGTAAAGGCTCTGTTCTCCCAGCACCCTCTCGGCTTGCCGTTTTAAGGTCCATGAACGACTTTCGCCCGGATTCGTTCTTTCACTGGCAGTTGCAGCCGTGACCTTGCTCATGTTCCCTTTCCTCCTGCATCGGTAAGCTAGTGCGTTCAGCTCCGGAGAAGAGCAGTCCCTCCTGCAAAGCCTGGGTCAGTGGAGCCAGCATCCCAGCCACAGTCTAGCTTCCCCCTCCTGGTGACAGGGGCTGTCAGAACGCCAGGACTTCTTCTCACTCACACAGTGGCTTCAGAAATAAGAGAGTCTCTCTGTCTCCCTGGCTCCCACAGAAGTCCCAGGGAAGTCTCTCATTGGCCTCGCGTGGGTGATGGGCACATCGCTGAACCAGCCACTGTGGTTGGAGAGCCTTGGCGATCTGATTGGCCAGGCCTGGGGCTGGCACCGCCCTTAGACTCAGATGTGGGGTCAGCTGCGTTCTCCAAAGGAAAGTGGGTCACTGTTTCCACAGGCGAGGGGCAGAGGCCAGACAGACGGAACCACGCCGACTGCCACCCTTGGGTCCGCTGGTGGACTGGGTGATGAGGATGGGTGGGGGAGCACCCACGGGTGCTCTCTGCACAAGGCAGAGAGCAGAATCACCCCCTCCCCAGCCCCAGGCTAGGGGCAAAGACCATGGCCCTGCACTGAATTCTCAGCTTAAAGTGTGATTTATATTTAGTACCAGGAAAGCTGTTGAGCTCTTAAATATGCATGGGGCTGGCTGGAAGAGCCAGGAGGGAGAGAAAGTGCAGATTCTGCATGTGCCAGGGAGGAATTAATTAGAAATAAACCCCGTACGAGAAGCTGTCGGAATTCTGCTCTGCGTTTGATTGGGCTGCCAGCCTGTGACTTCGGGAATTCTCTGCCATGTGGCCGGCGCCCCGGCCTCTCGCAGGGTCCCTCCAGTCTTAGGGGCAGGCTGGTGGCCCCTCCCTCTCCCCGCCCGCCCCCTTGTCACTTCTCACCTGTGGGTGGCTCCCTCCCTTGGAGGCTGCTGATGGAGATGCCACCTGGGGAGGTGGGATTGTTTATGGAACCAGGGGCTGGGGACACCCAGGGCCTGGGTGCTGCCGTGCAGGCCACCTGCAGCCCTGTCTTGTGCTGCCCCAGTGGCCCAGGGCCAGGACCCACTGCTAGGGCCTGTGGTAGGGGCCCTGGACACTCATGGGCCCTTTGCACTGACCATCACTGGCATCCAGTTTCACCAGCCAGATTCCAATCTGGTCTCTCCTTGGTCTGACAGCACCTTGCCCTGGGCTGGGTGCACAGTAGGTGCTTTCTGATTCCAGCTGGCACCAGAGATCCTGAGCCACATGGAGTTTTTAAACATGTAAATTCCCATCATGTTATGGCTCTGCCCAAAATGCCTGGGGACTCCTCATGTCCCCTGGGAAAAACTCTATGATCTGCCTCCTTCATGTGGGCGCCCTGTAAGGGTATGCTGACCCTCCCCCAGTGACCAGGCTTCTGCCCACCTCACAGCTGGGGCCCTGAACCTCCCTCTTTTGGAACTCTCCAGCCTCAGCTCTTTATTGACTAGGCACTTCCAGGGGTAGAGCACCCATGTCATCTGTCACCTCCTCCAGGAGGCCCTCCATGCTGCCAACCTCCAAAGCAGCCTTCTGCTTTATGTTTTAAAGCCTTTATATGATGTGACTGCATCCCATATAGTCACTTATTGGCCTGACTATGGTCTGTCCCCTGACTGGGTTTGGTTAATGTGGGAGAGAGGTCTGCCCCTGCCTAGGGCCACCCTGGTCCTATAATACAACTGAGGCAGACTCTGTCCTACAAGGGGCCTGTCCTCTGGAAGATAATTCCAGTTATTTGTGCCCCCCACCCACCTCGTAGTGTCGCTATAAGAGGAGGAAGAGACAGCAGCACTCTCTCTCTGGCATGTGAGGACCCAGGGGCACGAAGGTGGCCGTCTAGGAGCCAGGAAGTGGGAACTCAGCAGACAGCGAATCCTTGGGACTCCAGGCTCCAGAACTGCGAGAAATCAACGTTGGTCGTTCAAGTTCCCCGGGCTAGGGTATTCTGCTACTGTGAGCCACCAACTCACGAGGTGCTTCATGTGCATTTTGATTAAAGCATTCCAAGATCATCAAGTACATACTACTTTTTAAATGTGTGTGTGTTTACCGAGATCAGTGCAGATTCAGATGCAACTGTGACCAATAACAGAGACACCCTTGGTGTGGCTTGAACCCCTAGCACCTGCTCTTACAGCCTCCTCTCTTCCTTCCCCTCTGACGCCGGGGGTCCCTCTGGGACAGAAGCTGGTGGCTGTCTTTCTCTCCAACAGTCTCCACCAGCAGGTTCCCAGCTGCCCTCCGGGGACCAGCCACCCCCGCCTCCAGCCCAGCGTGGGCTGATTTCATGCAGAGCCAGGCCTCCGGACCTCGCTCTTGCTGGAGTTTCCAGAACCCTGCTCAAGATTCTGACTTCATCCGTTTTTAATGTTTTTTTTTTTCCCCCTTTTTTTCCCTGTGAAGACTGGTATTCAGGGATATTTATCTCTCTGGGTGTGTGAAAGCTTAAATAAAATACGCGTTATCTGTTGGAAGCTGTCACCTGATAAAAAGGAAAAGAATTAAGCATATTCTTGTTTAATGAACTCTCCAGACAGAGGCAGACCTCCGTCTCTGGGCTTAGCGGCCCCCACCCCGCCGTGCAGGCAGCCGGTGCCGGGCTGAGGACAACCCTGGACGTCTCTCCGGCCACCCCCACACCTGTCTAGACGTCCTATAAACAGGGAAATTGCTGGCGCGTCCTCAGGACGAGGTCGTTTCTCTCCTTCGCTGGAGCTGGCGACCCACCGAGAAGACCCGCCCTGTCTGCTCCCCGCCCCTGGGGATACCGAGTCAGCTCAGCCTCGCACACCTGTGCCGCGCCTGCCCGCCGCCACCTGGCCCGCTTAGAGTTGGCTTGTGAGGAAACGGAGGCAAAGACAGGGGCGGGATACAGAAGGGCACTCCCAGCTCTGGAGGGGCCCCTCCTCTCCCACTTGGGTGCCATCGTCCTGCCACAGCCTCCCTGCTCAGGAAGGAGACCAGGGACGGCCGTGGGCAGACGGCCAGTGGAAGGAAGAGCAATTGTGGAGCGCTTCCACCTTCCTCTGGGACCAGGGCTGACAAGGAGGTGTCAGGTCCCGCGAGCTTCCTGAGAAGCGCAGTCGAGTGTCCATCCCACCTGCGCGGGCTGAGCTCCCCCGAGGGCTCTGCTCTGGGTGCCCTCGAGGGACAGACGTGGCCTCAGTCTCAGGCTGCCTGCGGGGCCAGAGGCAGCGGTGGCGGCTGGAGCAGAGGGCAGGCCCAGCGGTGGGAGGCGAGGCTGCCGGAGGCCTTTGCCCGAGGGGCCGTCCCTGAGCTGTGCCCTGGGGTGACATGGTGCCTCTGTCGGGGGAGTAGGAGTCTTTCTGCAAGAACAGCAACAAACTCCGTTCTCAAGGGCTCGGAGCTACATGTCCGTCTGGGTTGGGAGCTGCCGTCTTGAACGTGGTGGTCACCGTGACTGCGCAAAAGAGCTGAGGGGTCGCCCCGGGGGCAGCTTGGAAGTGGCCTCAGGATGCTGCCGCTCACAGCTCACCGTCCAGAGGGGTCCCACCCAAAGCAGGGGGCGGCCGGAAGCAGAGTGCGTCAAAATATGTGGAGCACTGCGCTGACCGGTGTGGCTCAGTTGGCCTCATACTGCAAAGCGAGGTCTCCGGTTCAATCCCCGGTCAGGGCACATGCTCGGGTTGCGGGCCAGGCCCCCCGTTGGGGGAGCACGAGAAGCAACTGATCCACGTTTCTCTCCGTCCCTTTCAACCTCCCTTCCCTCTCTCTAAAAATAAATAAATAAAATCATTAAAAATATATCTGGGGAACAGCATGGCGGGTGGGGATCAGTTTGGCGCACTGCGTCCGGGTGTCTTGCTATGAGTTCCCGCAGATACACTGTGCGCCCTTAGAAAAGATACAATGTATCTTATTATGAAGCCCATTCTGCAACACTGTCTCTCTTCTCCCTGAGACAGTATCTTGGAGAGCTGTCTGTGTCAGGGTGGGTCTCTATGGTTCCTGCTTTTAAAGGCTGCAGTGGTTGTCACCGGGTGGACACCCCAAAGTTGAGTTGGCCAGCCCCCCACGGGGGGACTTTTGTGGTGTGAGTTTTTGCTGTGACTAACAGTCCCAAATGGATATTCTCACCCAAGCTCATCCTTCTGGAAAATGGAGGTGGCCGGGTGCTGGCTGGCTTATGTAACATTTTCAGACACGGAAAATCTATCCTTCAAAGTGACTGCATCCATATACACTCCTGCTGGTGGTGCATGGCAGGTCTGCACAGATTAGCCCACTAGGTGACATTACACAATTTGAACGCATTTTTATTCTGATGGGAGATTCCCTTTTACTATTTTTTAAAAGATTTTATTTATTATTTTCAGAGAGAAGGGCAGGGAGGGAGGAAGGAAGGGGGAGAAGCATCCATGTAAGGTTGCCTTTCACCTGCCTCCAGCTATGGACCTGGCTGGAGACCTGGCTTGCAACCTGGTTATGTGCCCTGGCTGGGAATCAAACCAGCGACCTTTGGGTTCACAGGCTGGCACCTTATCCACCGAACCACCAGCCAGGGCTTAAATTTTTTAAGTTATAAAAAGTTACCTGTAAAATATTTAAGCCGCAGGGAAATGTTCACAGAGCACAAATCATTTTTCATTTCACACCCCGTTCCAGAGGAAATACTGAGAAAACTGTATCCTTCTAAAACTTTGTCCATACATTTGCATAATAGGTATTCATAAACATAGAGAGGGTGATTTTGTAATGCATCAATGTTATCACTATTTTATTTTGTTCTAAAGCTTGCTTGGCCGCCCTCCCCCAAATTTTTACCACGTCTTATCACACTTGTTTATGTGAAATTAAAAAAAAAAAAAATTTAAATACCATTTCACTGGATGCTTGGGTTATCTTTTCCTTTGGTTTTCTGTCTTCTCACACTTCTATAGCTGGAGGAGGGGAAGCAGCGGGGCAGCTGATGTTAGGGTTGGTTTTTCTCTTCCCGTCCCGTGAGGGGGACCAGTGTGGAGGTGCGTCCCCGGAGCGCAGGCAGGCTGACTGCGGAGTCCCCACTGGGGTGGGGGAGCTGGTGGGGGGTGAGGAAGGGGATGTGGGGCAGACACAGTCATTCCAAATTCCAGCGGGGAGACAGCAAAAGGCTATTAAGGATACATTTTTTATTGTTCTGTCCTGCAGGTAACTTGGGGAGAATACTGTCATCTCAGCAGAAATGAGTTCCTCTGTCTTACTTTGCTCTTCAGGGACACTTGCAGGTTAGCCCTGCCCCACAGCCTGGCGCAGGGCAGAGGTGTGAGACTGGCCTGCAGGTAGGGCAGCAGGGGACGGGTGGCCAGCTGGCTGGCGTGCTCTCTCCTCCCTGTCCCCTCCTGCGACCAAGAGCCAGAGGAGGGAATTGGAGCCGCCATCGGGGTCACTGTCCAAGCACAAACTCAAAGAAGCCAAATGACAAAACAGACTGGACGCCAGGTTCAGGCAAAACGCCTAGCTGTGTTTACTTATTGACAGACTCCTCCCTGGGGCTTCGTACCTGCCCGACACTGTTCCCAGTGCTTTAAAAATAGTGACTGTTGAATGTTTACAGCCGTGTGGGGTGGGAGCTTGACTGGCTGGCCCCTCATGGAGATGGGGGTGGGTGACCTCAGGGCTGGTTGATGGAGTGGGTGCCAGGCCCAGCTTCTGTCACCCCAGGATGCCCATGGCCTCTCCTGCCTCCTGGGCCTCTGTGACCTGCCCCAGCAAAGGACCTTCTTGTTCCGGGGTCATAAACCACCAGCCACCTCCGCACCCACCCCACAGCGCAGTTCGGAGGGTCCAATTTTAGCGCAGGCCGCATCCTGCCCTTAGTGTTGGGGCCACAGCAGCCTCGGGGCCAGGAGTGCCTGGATGGGTCCCTTAGATGCCCTGGTTTCCCCAGTAGCCACCTGCCCTCAGAGGGTGGGGGCCAGTCAACACCCAGGAGGGCAGCGGTTTGATCAGGTGAGACGGGCGGGAAGGGACCAGGAGGTGGGGCGCTCGCCTCCTTCCTCCGCCAACAGTCCAGGATGCAGGGATCCCTGTGGCCTCCCCGGGGACATCGTGCCTGGCCCAGTGGCCAGCTGTGGCCATCCCCTCTGCTGCCCTGGGAGGACACTCCTCAGCTGGTGGCGTGTGGACTCAGCTCAAGCTACTCGTGAGCTTGGTGGCTTGGTTGGCTGCCGCAGCAAAGTCAACTCAAACTGACTTTGACGACCAAGGGGACTTACTGGGACTTGCTGTCCCTGGACAGTCACATGCTGGTGTGGATTTGGCAGCTGGAGCCCCCACCTCACTGCCTGCACCCCCCGAGTGGCCTTCCTCCTCCGACCACCCCTCCTCTTGGCTCCAGGACAACCATCAGCACATCTAGTTGCTGTTTGCTTCAGGTTGGACATCCGGGGGGAGGAGAAAGTTCACTTCCTGCCGCAGGGAGGGCTCTTGTCAAAGACCATCCATGCCAGTATCCGGATCTCCAGCTTCCAGACTCCAAAACAGCGAGAAAGAAATGTGTGTTGTTCAGGTCGCCATGACTCTGGTCCTTGTTATGTAGTCAGCCCATTTCTCAGATGAGGAAACTGAGGCTCAGAGGCCTCAGGGCCCCAACAGCTGCCAAGTGGCAAAAGCAGGACTTGTACCCAGATCCTTAGAAACCAGGACACAAGAGAGAAGGCGGGGTGGGGGGTGCATCCCCAAATTCACATGCTTCTCCAGGTCTGCAACTGACCTAATAGGTCCAAAATGCGGAAACCTACAGAAGAAAGCAGAAGGAAAACTAAACTGACGCCATGTTTATAATCCGAGGGCCTCCCCTGGGAGTTGAGCATGAAATGTTAATATTTGAGGCAGGCAGGCACTGCTTCTTGTCTAGACACGGGGAAACGTTCAGACGCAGACCTATTTCCAGCCCTCCAGCTAACAGGGCACCGTTGCCCTAGTCCCCCTAGACTCGGGGTGTCACGCACTTTGCATTTGGGGGTAGACGTCACGGAGACCCCCATCGCTGCGGGGCTGAGGCCCAGGCAGCCGCCCTCTGCCGGGAATTGAGCTGCTTATGAATCAATAAAGGCAGGTTGATCGGGACCAGGGCTTTATCATCCTTGAGGCTGGCACTGCAGTCAGAGGGCCGGTGACTGTGCAAGTGGCATCATTAAACCTGTAATTAGCTCTCAGGAACGCTGAGTGGGAGGGCGGGGTGGGAGGGCGGGGTGCTTGGTTTTGCCTCACTTCCCTCCTGCTGGCCACCTGGGGAGGTAGGCAGGGCAGGGTCCCCCTGGCCACACTGATGGGGGTGCGGCATGGAAGCCGGGACCAGAGCGCCAGGCCAGCCCTGCTCTAAGTGGAACCCTGCAGCCTGTCACTTGCTGCTCCGGGTCTCAGTGTCCTCCTGTATGAAACGGGCTGGGGCCCCCGGGGATCCTAGTCATTTGCGAGGGATCCAGCCTGGAGATCAGTGGGGTGAAGCTGGTGACAGCTATAGCTATTTAAAGATCGCCCACCATGAGGTCAGCACCAAGCAATTGTCTTGCCTGCAGATGGGGAAACTGAGGCTCAGAGCCAGGCCGTGGCAGAGCCGGGGCAGGACGGCAGACCCTACCTGTCAGGAGCTCTGCCCGCTGACTCTGCACTCACCAAATGTTTCTGGCACTGACTGCCTGGCACCATAGAGCCACCAGGGTTTTGGGGACCCGGCAGAGCAGGGGGGACCCCGTGCTTCCCTTATGAAGCCTCTGATGGCAGAGCACCCACTGAGCGGCTGCTGTGGGCCAGGCCACTTCATGGGTTCTGGCTACTGTGGGTCCATTGCCACCGGGGGACCAGGGACGGGAGGGGTGGGGAGTGTGGGGTAGACGGAGGTGTCACCACCCCTCTCCCTGGGCAGCCATGGCCTTTTCCTTCTCTCCCAGCCCCCCAGGGGGCAGCACCTGGGGAAACACGCGTTCCCACCTTGTCTGGGCCCTGGCGGTGAAGATGCACCAGGCACGTCGGGGCCACACACCTTGGGGCCCAGGGTTGAGTCATTCTTTTATTTTCCATCATTTTTCGCCCAAACCAGGGGCTGCCTGTCTGCCCTCCCAGGAGCCCAGGTCACACACGCGAAAACGGAGGCACAGGAAACCTCAGCGACTTGCCAAGGCCGTCAAGCTGAGAAGCAGGACGGGCGAGACCTGAACCCAAGCTCCCTGCCTCCGGGGCCTGCACACAAGACCACCAGGCTACGCTGCCCCCAGGGGATCCTGGGCCCGTCCCTGTGGCTCCAAACTGAGGTCCTGCGTACATCTCAAGGGTGGCGGCCCCGGGCCCTACATCCTGACTGGTGGACGGCTCCCCCTTCCTCATCACCACACCGGCCCAGTGTCCCCCACCGTTTCTGAGTGCTGTCAACGGGGGCCCTGCATAGGCTCATGGGGACAGCAGCCCCCCATACCTTACGGCAAAGGGTTAAGATGCCGCCTCTGCAGAGCCTCTTCACGAGCCGAGAACCTGCGCCCGTCCTGGGTGTAGGAGTAATTATACTTCCCAGGTTTCTCCTAACGTTTTTCTAGCTGGATCTTTTTGTGTCGCTGTCTCAGAATAGACATGCTGGTGGGCTTTCCTGGGCCCAAAATAGTTGTGAGACAGGAGTTGCCACCGATGGGAAGTTTGCGTTGTCACAACTTGGGGGCAACTTCTGATTGGATGAGTCTCAGCAGCCACGCGTGGCTCCTGCTGCAGATGCAGCTTCCTTTCAGGGAAAAGGAACAGTGAGGGGCTGGGCAGCACATGGAGCACCGGTGGTCAGCGGTGTTGGTCCCTGTCTGCTGGGTCCCGGCCTCTGCTGACGGCCGACACCCACTGAGGGCCTCCTGGCCACCTGGCCGCTTTCTCTGACCTGCACCCTTCAGCGCAGTGGGCACCAGCGTCACCTCCAAGGCCACGTGCCTGGTGTTGGAACCCTGCCTTCTCCCCTATGACCGTCCTGACTTTGGGCACTTCACTGCACTTCCTGTGCCTCCGTTTCCTCTTCTGGCCAGGGGAGAAGGCCGTGGTGGCCGTAAAAAGTTGAGGTGTGTGCGGGTCTCAGTACAGTGTCTGGCACCGGTGGGCGTTGTTTGTTTGGGTTGCTTGGCCCACGGGAGATGCACCACGGATGTCTGAGGACCCAAACTGAACTGGAAGTCGCTGGTCCTGGTGGGGTCGGTTCCCCGGGGAGACCCCAGCGCTTGCCACAAGTGACTCGGGAAGCACTGTGGGGCCGAGCATGAGGGGAGGAGGGGACCCTGCCTCCCCTGCTTTTAGAAATGCACTTACAAGGCTCAAGGAAGAACAGCTGGCCCTCCCCCCAGTCCCCGCCCCTCCGGCCAGGGGACAGCATTCTGTGGACGGAATTCAGAGCTCTGGGGGCAGCTGGACGGTGGTCAGGAGTCACCTGCAGGAGCCTGACCCCTGGGAGCGTTCCACGTGAGCCTCCACCTCCTAATGGAAAGATAATGCGCTTAACTACATTAAAACCACAGGAACCGACACTTTGTCCTTGATTTAACTGAAACTGCCCCACCAGGGCGCCCGCAGAAAGGGAGAGGCCGTCTGACCGCCCGTGGGAAGCTCCCGGAGGGCTGGCTGGGGCGCCTGTCTGGGTGGGTGACATGGGACTGTGACCAGTGACCTCAGGGATTTTTGAAAAGCGTGTGCCCTGCATCACCCCTACCCAATCAAGATGCAGAACACGTGCAACATTCTAGAACATTCCGAACATGATTGTAACAACCCATTTTACAAATTATACACACGCGCGCGCACACACACACACCTCTGAACTAAACTTCCCATTTGTGAATTTAAGGTAATTTTTCAGCGGACTCCTTGTCCCAGAGAATGTCCCGGTGTCTCCTTTCCTGAGAAGGACCTTCTGAGTGGACCACAAGTTCTTGGAGGCAGATGTTCCTACAGCATCCTGAAGCCAGGACGCCTGCCTACCAGCTGCCCTGGCACCTTCCGTGGGTCCCCACCCGTGTTCTGAGGCTCCTCTCTGATTCTGATGGGCTGGTAGCCTGTGGGCTTCTCTGGCTGGCAGGGAAAGGCCTCAGGCCCCCAAGTAGGCTTGGTTAAGGGACATGTGATGGGACCAGAGTACCAGCAAGTGCAATAGAAAAGGGATCCCTTCTTCATCCTCACCCTTCAAATCCTAAATCTGCATCCTTGCCAAATGCCACTCCCCAGCCATCCACCAAAATGGGGACCTGATGTGCTGCTGGGAGGGGCCCCTGCTTTGTCAGGAAAGGCTGAACTCGGAGAAGGAGGGTCCGACCTGAGGAGGGGCAACACCTGTCATCAGAGTCCTCAGAGTTCTTGGGCCCCTGGCAAGGCCCTCCTGTGCCATTGAGACTCAGCCCAGAAAACTCCTACACACCCCTCAGCAACCCAGCCCAGAATGCCCTCTTCTTCAAAAAACCTTCCCTGAGTCTCTCAGTCAACCTCTGACTTCCCTCCCCTGTACTTCTTCAAGGTTCCTTAGTTTTATGGGCTTATATGTATTTTTTTAATGAAATGTATTTCTTCAATTTTACTTTTTGGATCTCAGGTACAGAGATGTGCATAAACCTGTATTCTGGGCGCAACACTTCCGATCTTTTCGGGTCCCTAGGAAGCTCCCACTTTGCTTCTTTTATTCTCCTCCTGGCTCTCCCCCTGTCTCCCTTCCCTCCCCTCCCCAGTTCCAGGTTCCCTCCTCCCGGCACAGCCCACGCCCTGGACTGTGTGTTGAGCTTCCACCGTGTGCATCTTTCCAGGAGGAAAAACACACAGAACTGCTTAGAATGCGCGCCCTCTCGGAGCCCTTCTCTCCCTGCCCCCAGAAAGCTTTGCTTGTATCTCCGAAATTCCTGCCTTGTTGGGACCCTAGGGAGTGGGAGGCTTGGAGGCAAGAGGATGATGGTGTTTTGGTTCCAGATGGTCCTCGTCGCCCACATCTGGGTCTTTCTCTTTGAACGTTAACGGCTGTAAGATTTTACTGCTACAAAGTCCCAACGAGGCCAGCCAGCAGCCACTGCCAGCACCACGTCACTCCCATCGCCCGGTCCCTCTGGAGGCTTCTGCGCCGTGACCCCGTGCCCAGCCAGGGAGAGGGGCTGGGGGCATCCGAAGAACCAAGACGCAGACCCCAAATCAAAGCGACAGCCGAGCCGGGATCAACCCAGGTCTCTCTCGCACCAGCCCAGGGGGGTCAACACGAGTTTTCAAGCAGAAGTCCTGCCTTAAATTATTTTTATGGACCGTTCCGGTATTTTACATTCCCAGTGACTATTTAGACTGCAGCTCACGAAAACCCCCCTCTTGGGAAGGGGGGAGGAAGAAGAAAACTGGTTTTCTTGTTACCGTTTCTGTCTTCGTCAGCATTTCTAACGGCAGGAATGACGGGCTCCACTTGGGAACCGCCGGCGTCGACAGCTGTGTTTTATTATTGAATATTTCTGGTGGCCGGCTTGGCGGCCGCTCTGTTTATACTGCTCGTCAGATTTTATGCGCGACGCGGCGAGGTCCCGGGTCTGATTCTCCGGGTAATTCGTTCCATCCCCTTTTATTCCTGCTCCCTTTCCTTTCTCTCTCTTTTTTTTCCCCAAGGGCAAGCTGAGCAGGGCCAGGAAACAGAATCTGATGGTGGTCAGAGGCAAATTCAATGGCTCCAGGTCGCCTTCTTGGTTCACGAGGAGGCAGGTGACTGGGGAGCCACTTCCCCCCAGCACTGCTTGTCCCCAAGGTCAAACGCACCAGCGCCAGGTTCTGTCTTCACACCGTCCTCAGCCCATCCAGTCCTGTAGCTCTTTCGGGGGGGCTCTCTGTTACAGGGAGAGGGAAGCTGCACTTGGTCTTTCAAAAACTTCCTGGGCTCCCTAAAGTCTAAGAGCATTGAACGTGGCTTTGGGTCTTGGATGGCCTTTTTCATTTTATTCTTCATGCACATGAAACCGATCAGCGAAGCAAGCACAGGTGAGGTACCTGGCACCCCGGGCCACCCCCGAGGCTGTTGGTATGTTTACTTGCTTTGTCCCTGGCCATGGACCACCGGCTCCTGCGTGGGATGGCACTGAAGTCCCACGTTGGCAGTGGCCTCCCTGCCCTAGTGCCCACCCCCTGCATAGCCACCGAAATCCAAACCTCTGCTTGGTGCCCACGGATTTGTGGGGGGGTCTCTCTGTCATGGTCACTCTGGTCTGTCCCCACAGTGAGTTCCAGCTGTGGGTCCCCGCAGCATGGGTGGTGACCAATCTTCCCCATGATGACTCATAGGATGGAGTCACCATCGTCTGCGTTTATTCCCCACCCCAGGCCAGCACACAGGGCACCCCGGGACAGCGAAGGTCTCCTGGGGCCGGGCACGTCCGGAGGGCTCACGTCCCAAAGGAACAGACAACATGTACTTCCCACTTATTTTTTTTGTGTGAAAGTTTCTCAGTCACATCTGCCAGACAGGTGCCCTCCCCCAAGGCGAGAGCCAGGACTCATTCGCTGTTTGCTTTATTCCTTTCTGTGTGTCCAGCACCTACTCTGTGTCTCTTACCCTGTGGAGCGCAGGGATCCAGCCATCTGTCGTCTGCTGGGGCTGGGGGAGCGCAGCAGCTAGGGGTGGTCGTCAGAAGCAGCTGAGCTGACCTGCGGGACCGGGTCGTTGCTCAGAGGTGCTGACGGGCAGGCAGACGTGGGCAGGAGAGCCAGGGGTGGAGGGTGCCCCTGGCGGGGAGTGGGGGCGAGTATTTTAGCCACTGTGGGGGCGAGTTTCCCCTGAGGGGCTCAAGGGGGGAGGGGCGTCCCTCAACATGCAGGCCCCTAGGCCAGGCGAGGGGAGGGACAGTGTCCCAGGGGTCCCCACCTCGTGAACCCCCTCCTGTGGGTTCCTCCCTCCTTTCCCTCCCACACCTCCCTCCCCACCTCTCAACACACTCCCCACCCCTCGCACATGCTCTTCCCTTTGGGCTCCTGCTGCCTTTGGGACATCTCTGTCCCCAAAGCTGTCAGGGCCACCAGGACCCTCAGCCTCAGCTCACTCCACTCTGTCGTCCCCTCAGAATTTCCTGGTTCCCCATCCGCATGGCGGGGACCTGACGCACCTACGTCTTCTTTCTTCTGCCTTTGCCAGCATCCTAGGTGGTGGGTCTTTCTGTGAACCAGACGCTGTCTCCCTTCAATGGCCGCAGGCCCGGTGACACGTTCTGTGTGGGGCTGCGGTGGAGTTTCTAGCACCCCTTCATCTCCTCCCGGCGTTTGGGGGGCCTTCTTTCTCCATCCTTCCGTGTGACCCAGGACACAAGCCCACAGTGGTCTCCATTTCAAGGGTCTTACTGTCATTCCCACAGGGAAATGGGGCAGGGGATGGACCCCAAGTCAATGCAGCAGGGAAGGGACCCGGTCACGGGCCTCATGACGTCCCCTCAGCCCTGCGCTGTATATGGTCCTGGAGGCCTCTCTTCACTGTAACTGCGTCATTTCTGCCTGCAGGTGGGTTCCCCAGGCCCCCTGACTTCTGAGCAGCGAGTGGGGAGGCGTCCGGGGCCCAGCCCGTGTCCCCGCATCTGGGGAGGCAGGGGAGACCGAGCAGGTCCCTGGCGTCTCTGCAGCCTCCATGTTCTCCCCTCAGCCCGAGTCTCCTGCCTCCGGATGGGGTGCACTGGGCCCGGAATCCTCGGGTCTCTGGAGATGTCGAAGCTCCTCTGTGCAGGTAGCTTCTCACCTGTGGGACGGGGACAATAAGGGTGAAGATGGAGGCACCATCCTGTGTCACCTGCCCTGGACCAGGCTGCCCTCCCTCTACCCTCCCCGCAGGACACACCAGCGCACATTCGGCACCAGCTGTGTGCACACACTCACCCTTACCGGCTGTGTGCACACACTCACCCTTACCGGCTGTGTGCACACACTCACCCTTACCGGCTGTGTGCACACACTCACCCTCAGCCCTGCCGACACAGGGCTCCCACCACCTTTGCATCCTGCACCAAGGAAGCGGAGGCCCCGAGGGCTTAGGTCACTTGCCCAGGGCCTGCGATGCTGCTCAGAGCTGAGCGTGGGTGGCCGTGGGAAGGCCATGCCCCCGCCCCACGCACGCCTTCCCCACCCAACAGAGGACCATGCGGGTGGGGGATCCGCCTCCCCAGGAAATTTCTCTGGATCCCCAAGGACGGTCAACTGAGATGAACAACTTGAATCGCCCGGGGCCCCTTTGGTTCCAGATGCCTTTCGCTCAATCCAGATGGTTTTTTGTTGGGGGTAAACCAGCCCCTGTGCTCTTGGTTTGCGGTTCCTTTCCCGCCTCTGCCCCAGCCCCTCCCCCCGGGGGTGTCTCCCGGGGGACAGGGGCACCGCGGCTGGATGGTCTCTGCAGATGGGAACCGTGGCTATTGGGGCCTTTAGCCACCCCACTCGGCAGGGGAGACCCCCGGCCCAAGAGCCGATGGCCCGGAGAAGCCCCAGCCCCGCTGAATTGTGCACGTGAAAGAAACCGGTCCCTCGCCCCTCCTTTCTCCTGTGACTTCTTCAAGTTCAGCACGTTGGCTCTGGGATTCTTAGGTCCTCACCTGCCCACACGGACCTCCTGCAGGTCTTGATAAAGTGCAGGTTAGCGGCCCTGGCCGGCTGGAGTGGGGGATCCCCAGTCAGGGCACCTCAAGCTGGGAGGCAACCCATCCATGTTTCTTTCTCTCTCTCACATCAATAAACGTATCCTCAAGGGAGGATTATTTTTTAGGTTTAAAATGCAGAATGCAGGTTTGGGTTCAGGGGCCTGGGATGGGGCCCGTCTGAGCAGTGCCCGTCCGGAGAGGCGCAAGGACCACATTTGGGAGAACCCGGTGAGGGGGGCTGGCCGGTGGCCGGATGTGGATTGTGCGGGCCCAGGGGTGCTTTGGGGCTGGGTTGCAAGTGGGTTCCAGACAGGGTGGTGGGGAGAAAGGTCAGCTTCCGGGACAAGGACAGCGATGCTCATCCTCCAGGGACCAGGAGGAAGGGAGGGATGAGGCGGGGGCCCCAGCTGCATCGTGGGGGCTCTGGGCTCAGGGACCCCTGCCCGCCCTGCAGTCTTACAGCACAACGAGAAAGTGGGTTCCAGCCTCCCCCAAGCGTCCTCCTTGTGGGAGGAAAGGACTGAGCCTGCTGGGCCCGGCCCACTGGGCACCTTCTCCTTCGTTTGCACCGAACAGGCCAACTGCCGGGCTGAGAGCTCCTTCCCTGCCGGGAGGAGCCTGGTGCCTGGGCCACCCCCGTCCCCAGTCCACCCTCCTAGGCAGGCGACCTGCATGGCTTTTTCTTGGTCGGAACAGGAAGGAGCAATGGGGCCTTGAGTCAGAATTTGTCAGGGTGGCGTGGGGTTAGGATGGGTCTCTGAGTTCAGGGAAGTCAGCTACGGTCGGGCGTGGTGGCTTCGTTACCCAGCGACCCCTGGTCTAGGTGGCAGGGGTGGGCGTGGGGGCTGCATGCCAGGCAGGGCTGGGGGGGCGGGGAGTGGGGCTCCGTGACCGCGACCACCTGGGGGTGGGAGCAATCTCCATTGCAGGGTTGCCCCGGACCCTGCAGGACCTCAGCCTCCACCCACCAGGTGCCAGTAGCAGCCCCCTCCATTTGTGATACCCAGAATGGTTCCAGACACGGCCCCTGCCCCTAGGTACAAAACCTGTGACTGAAAAAAGCTGTGATTGAAATCGGCCCAGGGCCTCCCCGCAGGCACGTTACCTCCTTCGGAGAAAAGAAAATAGCGGCAGAGAAGCAGCCCCTTGTCCCAGGCCCCACCTGGGACAGAGGGGCAGGGATTCAGGAGGACGGTAGAAGGTTCTGGAGGGTTCTAGAGTCTAGGGTTTGTTTTGTTCTCCGAGCCCAGCAAGCCCAGCCTCCCAGGAGAAAGAGCCCAGAGGCCGGAGAAAGCAGGGCAGGCCCCGGAAAGCTTCCGGTCAACCGGGGCGGGGTTTACCTGACCTCAGGTGACCCTCAGGGGGGTCGCGGTGACCAGTGTCTGCATGGCAGGGCCCAGGGAAGGGCTTTTCATGACGACTTCTTATCAATTTGCAGCTTCCCGACGGGGGGTGCTCCTGTCATCACCCCTGACCTACAGGTGAAGGCCTGGTGCGGGGAGGTGAAATGACCTGCCCAGGTCACACAGCGGGTGAGGGCTGGCACGGGTCTGGAGTAGGATGGCCAAAGCTGGTGCCGGCTTGGGACGCGGCTTCCTCTCTTTGGTCGCAGGAGGAAATAGCTGGGCTGGTGGGTCTCGCACTGGCCAGCAGAGCTTGCTGGGAGCTCAGCCTGTCGTCACAGGCGAGAGGCTGGCTTGTGGCCCTGCAGGGGGCAGAGGGGGCTTTCGGGGCTATCGCAGGATAAAAATGATCTCTTAATTCCCGGAGCCCTGCCCTCGGCCTCCGCCGCCCTTCCCACAGCTCTGGGCTGATCAGCTCTGTCGCCAGCCTGAGTCTCGTCCTCCAGGCTCCGCCAGCCCCCAGGCCTCTGTCGCGCCCCGATTTGGGGAACGGGGGTCTTATCTTGGAGGAGCAGATGGAGAAATTCTCATTTTTTATTAAAGCCAGCCAGTCTGCACAGAAAAGGTAGTCAGCGGGCGGCAGCTGGAATACATTTCAAATGCGTTTCCGCAGCTCCTCCGCTGTCCAGGGGGCTGGCTTTCCCTCCCGCATCTCTTGGAACCCGGCCCGGTGCTGGTGTCCTGCTCATCATACCCGGGGGACCCTCTTCATGACAGGGGGACGGACAGACAGCCGCCCTGAGTCTTTGCTGGTGTCCAGTGCCCAGCAAGGCTCCTATGGACACTCAATGCCAACTGCTCGGAATCTTGGGGACATGGGAACATTCGGGGCTTCCCTCTGAGACCCCCACCCCACCCCCACTCCTCCAAGGTCTGAGGTGGTCTCCTTCCATCCATTTGTGCACTCGGTCAGCCCTTCCCACAAGCGTTCCCTGAGTTACCAGGGAGCTGGGTGTTCTGCCGGAGGCCGTGGGGACTGGCCCTGACCCTGGGGTGACACTTGCGGGGTCAGGCAGAGTGTGCAGGACCTGGGTGGGCACTGAGGCAGGTGCCATCTTAGCCTGGGCCCCGGAGAAGCAAACCCTGCTTCCCAGACGGGCAGGAGCAGCCGCTCCCTTGGGGGTCCATCCCGGGAGGCATCGGTGGGAGTGGAGAACGGAGGTGGGGAAGGGGTGATGGCAGGTATGGGTCACAGCTGTGGGCACCTGGGCTCAAGCCCCCTGGGGACCCCAGAGGTGTCCCAAGAGCGAGGGCAGGGCTCTCATCCAGCGCAGGTGGGGCTGGGGGTGGTTGCTGAGGGCAGCTCAAGCCGAAGGTCCCAGTTGTGTCAGGGAAAGCCCGCCCCAGGGTGGGACCTGTCAGGGTAAAGAAGGGGGTGAGCATGAGGGGGTCTCCTCGGGTGAGTGTGGGGGCCCCACAGGGAGATCAGCAGAGAACCTGGCACCGGGAGAGGCTCCTGGGCGTCATTGTTCTAGCAAGAACGGGGTGGCACTGTCCGTCCTGGGGAAGGTGCCCCGAGCGGGGGTGGGCGCTGCTGGCATGGCAGGCAGAGGCCTGGGTGCTGTCAAACACCGGTAACTGCAGGGTGGCCCCACCACAAAGAATGATCTGGCCTGAGTATTAACAGCGTTAAGCTTGGGAAACCCTCTTTGGTGGAGAGATGAATATTCCAGAACGTTCCGGAAACATGGGCTGGACTCCTAGCACCTGGAGGCCACCCGGCTCTGTGGCTCAGGGTGGGCCATGTGCCCCCCCTGCACTGGGTCCCTTCACCCAGAAGCCCAGCGACCGCCCTTTGAGCCCCTAGCACACAAGGCCTGGCGCCAGGATCAGAGCAAGGCCTGGTAAATAAAGGCCCGATTTTAGTTCACGGCCTAAAAATCCAAGGGAGAGAAAGAAACACCTGTGTGTGTCCTGCCACTGGGAGAGCTTCCTCGCTTCTTCCTGGAAGTTATCAGCTTTTCCTCCCCAGCCAGGCGGCCAGGCTCGGAGCCTCCCGCCCTTCAAGGTCAACTTGGTTTGCCGCCTTCTCTGTCCTCCCAGGGGCTGGCAGTCCTGGCTCCTGCGCGGCCCTTAGAATAACGAGGCGATTCAGCTGGCACCTGGACAGGTGGCCCGGGAAGGGGGTGCATTTCCTTTCTGCAAAGGCTGCATCCGGCGGCTGCTCCTGATTGGCCGGGCAGCGTCCCCCTGGCTCGCTGGCTGCTTTCTGAACGAAGGTCCTGGACGTTCAAGGCGACTCAGTTTCCCGGCCAGTCTCCACGTTGGCCAGCCCAGTGCGCAAGGGCTGCAGGTGTCATCCCCTGGGGCACAGGGAAGGACCCGAGTGACTACAGCAGGTTGAGAGCTCCCAACACATGCAATTATCTTAATTAGCTTGTCCCATCGGAGGCACCCTGCGGGTACGTGCCCCCATCACACATTGGGCAAGACCGGGTGCCGTGAGGTGGCTGCAAGGATGGATGGGGGAGGAGAAATGATAACTCATCCATGTCTCCTTAACCCCTTACTCCCTGGATTGGACTGTGCCAAGTCCCCCACGCCTGACCCTTTAAACACCTTCAGGTGGGAGGAAGTGTCTAAGGACCCTGGGGTGGGTGTCTTGAGCTTTGATGCTTTTCAGGAAAGGTCATTCATGAAAGATGATTCCATTTAGAGCCTCTGCAAAACCTCTTATAGAAATAAACTCAGGTATTGCACAACACGCTCTTGATCTGACCGTAGGTACCAACTTTTAGTATTAAGAAAATGCTTATACCTGGCTGTTGGCACAGTGGATAAGGCGCCAGCCTGTGAACCCAAAGGTCGCTGGTTCGATTCCCAGCCAGGGCACATAACCAGGTTGCAAGCCAGGTCTCCAGCCAGGTCCCCAGCTGGAGGCAGGTGAAAGGCAACCATACATGGATGTTTCTCTCCCTCTCTGCCTCTCTCCTTTCCTCCCTGTGGAAATAATAAATGAAATGTTAAAACAAAAGAAAGAAAGAAAGAAAATGCTTATATTAGAATAAAACCCAAGTAGGGTGTTTATCTCCATGAAAGGAATGAGAAACACTGGATCTTGAAGAGCCCAGGAAAAAAAAGTGACCACCAGCATTCAGAAGGTGCTGGCTCTGCATGGCCTTTCCTTGCTGTCACGAAGGAGGCCAGTGTGGAATGACCCAGGCACACAGTAGGTGCTCTCACTGGGAGCCTGCACTTCTCTGTGGGCCCCTGCGTCTGCAGAAATGCCCTCAATAGGTTTATCCAAATACCCTGGCCCTGACCTCGCAGGATGCAGATTGGAAATGCATTCCCAAGAGGCCTTTTACTTCTGTCAGCGATGAATTCATAACCATAAATACTTCATGCCTCTCTCCCCGGGCTTACTTACCTCAGCAACATGGCGTGCTGGGAACTTGACAGAAACATTGGATTCCGGACCCAAAGAACCTGGGAGGCAGTGCCCAGACTCTCAGGCCGCCAGACCCACCTGTCCCAGCTGGTCCCTCCACCCTCAGCTGCCAGGGTCTTGGAGCTGTGAAGTAACAAGGGCCTGGGATCTTTCTGAAATGTTATTGTAAGTGGAATCTGGCTAGTTGCAGCCTTTGGTGTGGGAGGATCAACCGTGACGGCCTTCCCCAGCGACCTGGGCTAATGCGGAGTGGGGCGGGTCACCAAGGGGAGGACAAGGGAAAGGAGACCATCACCTTAAACTCAAGATGACCTGGAGGTTTTACAGGAGATGAACCAGAACAGAGGGATGAATCCTGGACTCCATCCGTCCATTCATTCGTTCATTCGTCTCACGTAGGAGGGAGGGGGGAGGGAGGGAAGGAAGGAAATAAACATTAGATCCCATTCTCTCCTCACTTGTGAGCCCCCTGCCCCAGGGACCCCCACATTTCCCTGTCACCCCTGCCCCATGGTTCCTCCCTCTCTTTCAGTCTCTTCCTCCAGGACACCATCTGTCCTCTGTCCCCCAATGACCCCGGTTGTCCTGGGCTCCTGGGTGGCAGTTCTCCTTGCCAGTTTCTCTCCTAACTCCTCTCCCCCCGCCCAGACCCTGGGCCCCATGTGGGCAGTGCTGTCCACCCGTCCCACTGCGGAGCGTGGGGTCTGCGCACAGTGGGCCCTCAGCCGGAGTCCTCTCGTCAGTGGGAGATCTCGGGGCTTTAGAGAGCCCTTGGGAACACAGGCCTCTAACTCGGTGGGGTTCTTATTCCAGCGCAGGCGGTGGAGCCTAGCGGGCTGAGGGACGAGTGGGGGTGGGGTGGGGGGTTGGGGGTGCCCACGTATTGAGAGTCCATTTGGTTTCACTGTGGAAATGTTCAGCCGCCAAGGTGGCGTTTTACACTGTTTCACCGCCGATGTGTGTCCGGCAGGGTGGGCAGGTGGGCCTTACCGGGGGGCGGGGGGGCTCCTGGGTGCAGACCCAACGCCGTTTCTGCCTGGTCCACACTCTACAGCCCCTCACCTCCCCTGGCTCCCCCAGGACAGCGCCAGCGCTTCAAAGCACACGCTGGGCTTGGGGAGAGTGCGGGCGGAGGGCACAGCCCTGGGCGATTCAGGGGACCAGGTGGCACAGCCTGCGAGTGGCAGGACTTGCAGGGGAACCTGTGAACGGGGCTTCCGTCCAGCTCCTCCCAGGGTCGGGAAATGCCTCCAGGTCATGCTCCTCCAACCTGCATGTCCCGTGGGTTACAGGGAAGCTTGGGAGATGGGAGATGGGGGGGGGTCCCATCCCAGGCCTAATATGTGCATGTGATAAGAGCAGTCATTCTCAGGATTACCCCAGTGCACGTGCCTACACACATATGCATACATGCAAACACGTATGTGTACACACACAGCTGACCCAGGCCCGGCAGAGGCTGGCAGGCTGGCTATCTAGGCAGAGCTGGGAGCTGAGTGGTCCCCCGGGAAGTGGGTAGCTTAGGGCCTCAGACACGCACGCCCACCTGAGCACGCCCACACGCGCACACGTGCAGCCTGGTTGACACTCGGGAGGCTTTGATCACCAGCGGCGGAAAGTGCGGGGCACCGAAAGGCCAGGCAGCCTCTCCTGCTGTCTGGATCCCGGGCGTTAAGTCGCCATTGATCTTGAAATTAAGGAAAAAGTGGCCCCAGGGATCCTCCTTCCTCTGCGGGCGGCTCCACGTGGGTTTTCTGGAGACCGAAGTGACTTTGTCCCTCAGCTGTCAGCCCCTCCCCGGAGAGCCTGGACGTTGGTCACATCCGCCCTCCGCCGTCAGCTGGCAGTCGCCCCAGAACCCCCCAGCGCCCTGAGGCGGGTCTCAGACAGGCGGGCGGGAGGGGACATCTGGAGCCGGCGTCTGGCACCTTAAAATATTCCAGTCACATCGCCGGCCCAAAGCCGGCCCCCGGTGCGCGTAGCGGAGGGAGAATTCCATTTTGTTTTTGAAATGCTGTTATTACACACTCGGGGAGCCCACAAAGGCACCTTGGCAGCCCAGGTTTAAATAAATCCCTGAACTCGGGAGCGCAGCAACATTTACTTAGCAAATGGCATTTTAATGCCGTGTGTCGCATTTACATACTAATTAAAATTTCCCTTTATGACACGGACACTTTTGGCCTCCGCGCCTACTACCCACAGTGATGGAGATGAAAAGATTTTTCATTACGTCCTGTCACACGGAGCTCACCGGGAAAGGTGGGAGCGCCCGTGCATTGTCCTTCCCACACCTGCCAACGGAGCACCCCGCCGCCTCGCTGGCTGTGCTGGGGCCCCTGGGGCGGGCCTGCCCCCCTGCTCCCTGGGTTGCAAGAGGGAGGAGCTGAGGTGGGCGACCGGGAGACTCCAGGGGCCACCACTCCTGGTCCTCTGTGGTCCTGTAACAAAAGCCCAGGTCACCCTGGCAGGAGACACTGGTGCCATTTTCCACGGGAAGCTGGCACCTGGTGGGTGGGGAAGGGGTTGCTAAATTCGATCACACATTCTTCTCCCTGTCTGTCCGCTTCCTTCCCAAGGTTCTCTGAGTAGCTGCCCCTTCCAGCCTCTGAACAAGTGAGGGGACCCAGAGGGTCCCGCTTCTACCGGCGACCCTGCTGACCTTCCAGCAGCTCTGGCCCGTGGACCAGAAACACCCTTCTCGCCTCAGGGGGCAGCTCCACCCCAGCGGGTATTTGCTCCCCAGCTGAACTCACGCTTGGCTTTGCCCAGTGCCAAGGGTTAGTAATTCCGGCGGTGTGCCCGGTATCTTTCCGGCTCTAACCTGCGTTTTCCCTGTGGCTGACAAGGTGCGTCCCCGCCGATGTGTGTACGGGCCATCGGAATGCCCGCTTGTGGGGGTGTCTTTTCAAGCCCTTTGCCTGCCTTTCTGCGTTGATCTGTGGGCGTTCTTTCTATGTTCTCTATCCCTTGCTGAGTATCTACGGTGAATGTTTTGTCTCTGTTACTTTGTGGCAGGCCTGTTCCTCTCCCATTGGTTCCTTTTGCTGGCTAGTTAGTTCTTTTTTTTTTTTTTTTTTTTTAAGATTTTATTTATTATTTTCAAAGAGAGAGGAAGGGAGAGAGGCAGAGAGGGAGAGAAACATCAATGTATGGTTGCCGTTCACCTGCCTCCAGCCACGGACCTGACTGGAGACCTGGCTTGCAACCTGGTTATATGCCCTAGGTGAGGAATCGAACCAGTGACCTTTGGGCTCACAGGCTGGCACCTTATCCGCTGTGCCACCAGCCAGGGCTTCTAGTTAGTTCTTAATCGTAATGTAGCCTGGTGTAGCCATCGTTCTCTTTTTGGGTTTTGCTTCAGAATTCTTTGCCTACCCCAAAGCACCAAGATCGTTTCCCACGTTTTCGTCTTGAAGCCTTCCTCTTCTGCCTGTACCTTCAGATTCACACGCGCTCTCTCGGAATTGCTTTCGGCGTACGGTGTGAGGCAGGGGTCGGGGAAAGCCTTGGGGTCAGAGAAGCCACGGACTGTGGTGGACCTGGAGCAGGTCAAGTGTATGTTCACGGGCAGGAGCATGGGCTGGGTCCAGTGCATTCTTACCTGCAGACCAGACCCCCACAGCCAGCTGGAGAGGAGGGCCACCTCTGTCCAGGCAAGGAACCCACCACAGCAACCAATGACCAGAACAGGGGTCCTCTGCCTTGGCAGGGAAGGCAGCGCTGTCAGTTACTCAAATAATTCCCCACCCATCCCTGTCTGATCCCACCTCCAGCATCTTCCTGTGGAAGGTGAGCTCCGGCCTGGGACCCTGAGCAGAAATGGCAGGTTTCTGGGTGTCAGAGTACTCCGCCCCAAATGCTCCCTTTCTTTGGAATACAGGGCTTGCATTAGGAACGAGCGTTTTCCAGCAGTCACATGGATAATGAGAACCATCTGAGGGTCTGTTTTGGAAACATCAAAGACCGCAAAGAAAGGCTCTCCAACACTCAAAACCGGAGGAATGATCCTGTCCATAAGTCAGAAACCCATGGATCTGCGGTTGGCCTGCCTGTTTTCACTTAGCGGAGCGTTTTAGAAGAGCAAGCCCTCTCGTAGGAGAACATGCAAATGTGATGTGTGTGGACGGAGGTGGCATGATTTAAACGTCTGTAAGTACGGTCTTCCCTGCCAAAGCTACGGAACCCAGTTTCTGGGTGTCTTACTATATCACAACCTACCCCAAACGTCATAGCTTAGAACAGCAACCTATTGTCATGATGTATGAGTGTCCTGCAGACAAGGCCAGCAGGGACTCACACATCTGGGACCTCGGCTGGGTGGACTTGGGTGGCCAGGGGCTGCCCGGGCCTCTCTCCCTTGCCCTGTCTACATGGTTTTCTGTGTAGGCAGCTTGGGCTCCCTCCCAACATGGCGGCCTCAGGAGACTCGGACGGAGCATGTCTTTCTCACACCCAGCTGGTCAGATCAGTCGCAGGCCAGCCCCGAATTCAAGAGGAGGCAACATGCACTTTACCTCTCAGTGGGAAGCACATCAACCAAGTTATGGTCATCCTTAATCCTTAATCCCCTGAACCTCATGGTATCTGTGACCTCGAAGGACAAAAATTACGGATGACAGGAACCTGACCGAGAATAGAGTGCTCAAGTGCGGTCACAAAGAAGCAAGAAGTACAAAGTTCGGGAAGTTGCCTTTAGCGTTCTCGTGGGGAGGTAGCAGCCATCCATCCATCCACTCATTAACTTATCACTCATTCACCCGAAAAACCGAAGACCTGCCCTGTGCAAAGCGCTGTTCCAGGTGCTAGAGATACAGCAATAAACAACCCAAGGCAAGGTCCTGCTTTCATGGAACTTACAAACAGTTGTCAGGAGGAGAAGACATTAAACATAGAATCGCAAACCTATTTCATAGTCAAAAGGCAACGTTATGGAATCATAAAACCAGGTAATGGAGGCTTGACCCAAGCAGAGAGGCAGGGGAGGTTGCTTTGAAGAAAGGCTATTTGAAATAGATACGAAAGCCAAGTTGGGCTTTTTGGGTGAGGGGAGCAGAGAGAGAGAAGGCATCCCTGGCAGGAGGAACAGCGTATGCAAAGGCTCAGAGGCAGGAGGAATGCGGGCCAGATGGTCCGGGGCCTGGCCGGGCAGGAGGTAAGGTCTCTGCTCCCTCATGCATACAATGGCCAGCTCTCCGAAGGCTCTAAGTGAACTTTCTAAGCTCGCCCTGGAGGCCCAGGGAGGAAGCCAGGAGACCAGGAGGGGCTGGCAGTGGGGGCCCAGGTGAGGGCAGGGCTGGCTCCAGGCAGGTGCACGGGAAGTGGCATGTATTTGGGAGGTACAGCCTGGTGGTGTCAGGCAGCCTGGTCATGGGAGAAATATTCAGGAATAAGTGAACCGGTGAATGATGGGTTGACGTCAGAGACAAGAGCAGGGCTTCTAGGTGGACGCCCAGGTTTTGGGTTTGAGCCTGAGTGCATTTTGGATCCGTGGGTAGAACAGCTTGGTTGGGGGGAAGACGGGGGACAGGTAAGCTCCATGTCAGACCTGGTGAGTGTCTGTTGTCCTAGGAGCAGCCCCCTCTTCCTCCCGGGATGGGGCTCTTTGGGGGTGTTGGGGGTCACCGGTGCTTTGTTTCTGAACGTCAGCTCTGGGACAGAGCCAGTCCCCTCCGCTAAACCAGGCACCTGCTCCCCTCAGCAGGTGGACTCTGTCTTAGGAGGCAGGGAGGGGCCGCAGCCCACCCGAGGGCCAGACTGATAGCTGGATGTCTCCTGCATCCAGTGCGCATGTCTCATGGTGCCGGGCTCAGTGGGGTGCGGGCCCCAGGCCTCCAGTCTTAATTTATTCAAGACCGTTTATAGTGGGGAATTATCACCTGCCATCGATGGTGCGAGGTCACACTTCTCCCCCAGCTGTCTTTCCGACACTATGAACCACCATCTGAGTGGCAGGAAGGAGAGGTGGTGAGGTTCTGGCTTCCTCTGTCACCAAGAAATGCTGATTTCTGTTGTTGTTGTTGTTGTTTTTTAAGATTTTATGTCATTATTTTTAGAAAGTGGGGAAGGGAGAGAGGCAGAGAGGGAGAGAGACATCAATGTATGGTTGCCTTTCACCTGCCTCCAGCCACAGACCTGGCTGGAGACCTGGCTTGCAACCTGGTTCTGTGCCCTGGCTGGGCATCGAACCAGCGACCTTTGGGTTCGCAGGCCGGCGCCTTATCCACTGTGCTGGGCTGTTGCTCTTCTAAAAGGACAAGGAGCATAGTAATACAAGAAAAGAAACATGCACACACAAAAAAACACAAACTCCAATTCATTGTTTGAATCAGTATCCTAAATGTGAGCAGGGGTTTCCCTACCGCACACAACTGCCCTCCCTCCCCCTGCTCCCCCGTCTCCCTCCTTCCCTCTCCCTTCCCCCCTTCTTGCCTATCCGATCTGTCCTGTATCTCAGTCTGGAACGGTTCAGGGGCCTTTGTCTTACCATTGCCCCCTTGAGAGCGGTCTTTCTCCATACACATCGGTAATGGTTTGTGAGTTAGTGTTTTCACCTGAGAAGTGGGAGGACCGTTCCACTCGCCTCTTAGGTTGTTTGTGAAAATTAAATGCATGGAAAATATTCGTCCCAGTTCCGGGTGTGCATAAGTCCTCCATCCTTGCAGCAACATTGCCTACGGGGCCACAGACCCAGTCCGGGCTCCTGGGTTGCAGGACAATAGGCACATTCTGACTCGGCCACAGTTACATCGGAGGGGTCGATGGGCGAGGTGTTCAGGGGCCCAGGAAAGAGATGAGGCCAAAGGTGCTGTTGCGGTCCTGGCGCCCCCCTGTCAGCCAGGTGACCCCAATGCCACCTGCACCTTTGCAGGGCAGTGCTCGAGCATCTTTTGTTCAAGTCGGTGCTTGTACAGGTGTGGGGTGTGAGGAGGCCTGCTGGTGACGGGCGGGGGGCAGGCGAGGTCCCCCCAGTGCGTTCTGCATCCGTCCCCCTGTGCAGGCACCGAGGAGACAATAAAGACCCCTGGGGTGGGCAGTGAGCAGCCTGAACCCAGCACAGGACACAGAGCAGCAAAGGGGAATAGTCTTACCGCATTTGTGGGGCCCTGCCTGAACCTCTCTTGGCCCCCACTGTGTCCCAGGCGCCTCTTCTCCAGGTCTCCATGGCTCTGTGATCTCTGTCGATGCCCGTGTCTCCCCAGTGGGACTCTCAGGTCCTCCCAGGGGTACCGTGTCTTCACCACCGTGGATCTTGTGGCCAGCCTCACGTCGGGGCCCCGAGGCTGCTGACCAAGTGCAGACGGAGAAGAAAGGTCTGGAAATGGAGGCGGAGTCCTGCATGACCTGCTGGTTTGCACCTGGGACCCTGGGCAGACCCGTGTCACGGGTCAACCTTGAGTCTGGCACGCCTAGCCGGGCCGAGTCTTCCATAAATAACGTTGAGGGGCGGGAGAGAAGACGAGGAAATTGTAAAATCAATAGGTGGCTGACACCAAAATTGACTGTCCTCTCTGACCGATTGAAACGCCGGAGCGTCGGTCTGAAAACATTAGCATTTCGGAAGCACTGGAGTCCTGTCCTGGTGGGAGGGGGGCTTTACCCCTTGTTAGTGAGAACCACACCCTCTCCTCTCCTGAAATTTCAGGGCTGGGCCCGCAGGCCCAGGACAGAGGCTGTGGTGGTCTGGGAAGTGGACAAGCCAGGGAGGGGCCCCGGGGTCTATGCATCCACCCTTTTCACCCCCCGTCAAACTGACAGGGACCCTCTTTGTGACCAGACGTGGGTCAGGCTCCCCCGCGCCCTTGCTTGGAGAGGCCGGCCTCGGGCTCTGTCCCCATCATGGTAAACCTGTGCTTGGATCCCACCACGACAGGGTAGGGAGAGCCCACCCTCCGTGTCTGATCACCTGGGTATCTTAACAGAATACGGGTGGTCATTGTTTTGAACCCAGGGCCGTCTAAGAGCTGGCCCGCTCCGGCAGGGTATGACCTATGGAACGTCAGACAAGTCACTGGTGGCCGCGGGTCCGCCTATAAACCCAGCGGGAGATTTGCTGCGGGTGGAAGGCAGAGGCCCACCCCACGTGTTCTAGGGGGCCCTGCTGCGGGGAATCAACAGGGCGAGGAGGTTCTCTGAGGTGCCAGGGGTCCAAGGGGGCATGGTTGGATGGAGGTCTCTTGAAAACAAAGGCCTTGCTTTCTGGAATTCTCGTTCTAACTCCGGGCCGAGCAGACACCAGGCTGGAGAGAGGACGGAGAAGGTTACTGGGTGTTCACCTGGAGAAGGGCCCCGCCGGCCTTGCTGGCCCCGGGGTCGGGTGTGTCCCCCGCAAGGACAGGTCGTGTTGCCGTGGAAAACCCAGGTGGGCAGGAGCCGGGAGCCCGGGGTGCTGCGTGGGGCCGGCCGCCATCAGCCCGGAGACCAGAGTCCACGGCCATATGGGGATGTGGCTGTGGGAAAAAATATTTATAAAATGGCTTTTCCAAATGTTTAATCCACAACAGACACATCTTGCGTTAATCTGTTTGGCTTGGCTTTCGCTGAGGGGAGACGCCTTTCATCAGCCGGCCTCCCGGAGCCCAGGAAGCCGGCGCTGTTAAAAGATTCATGTGTTTGTGCCTCAACTCAAAAGGCAGATCTTGGGGGGGACGAGCAGGGGTGGGTGGCAAGTGGGGGTGGGAGGGAAGGAAAAGAGCCCACCCACATCCTCTGGGGCCCCTGTGGGTCGCCCACAGTTTAATTTTCGCCTCACGGATGCTGTGTGTTTCATTTCCCCACAGGACTAACAAACTCATGGCCACTTTTTTTCCTAGAAAGCGGTGCTCTGACGCTGATCCCACTGAGGAGTGGTGCCCTACACCAGCCCCTAACTGCGGGATTTCTGGGGTGTTTTGCAGAAGAGGAAAGAGGGGATGTGCTTGGTGTCATCAATGTTTCTTCTCCCCCGCCCCCGCCCCCACCCTCCTCCTCTCCTTTGCGTGACCACAGCTACAGCTTTACAGCTGTTTTGCTATGATTTTGTTCATGTCTGCCTCCTCCGCTGATATTGTCCAACAGTCACAGAGCACTTACCATAAGCGCTTTATATATTTACTCATGTTTTTCTTTGGAAAACCCTCTGAACTTGATACCATGATCACTCCCATTTAACAGAAGGGAAAACTGAGGCACAGGGACGTTAAACCAATTGTCCAAGGTCACTCATTGGAGAGGGGAGGAGCTGAGAGTTGAGCCCAGATATTCTCTCTGTCTGTATGTCTCTCCATCTGTCCATCCACCCATCCATCCATCTATCCATTACCTATCCACCCACCCATCAGGACAGAAATCATGTTCTGTTTGCTGCTCCAGCCCTAGTGTCTATCTAGCATAATTGTAAATACCTGCAGGATTATAGGACGAACCCTGACTTGTATTCTACAATTCCCACTGCAGACCTTTGGGACCAGCAGGGGACAGGAGAAGAAAGCGGTGGCTGCCTTCACTTCCCAGTTCTGTTCAAGGTGGCCTCCCCTTAGATGTCTGCCTGCTGTCATGAGCACAGTGTCCACACTGATGGCCCTGCCTCCGATGTCCCTGAGGTGCTGGCTCCCAAGTAGAGGCAGCAAGGAGAGCCCTGTCCTAATCCCTGCACCCCGGGGTCCCTGAGCAGCAGGAAGAGAGGCTCCGTTCTCCCCTCCAGTCACAAACCACACTCCCCATGCACAGGATGGGGACGCCCAGCAAAATGTCCGAGCCCTGCTAATAGCTGGGTGACCCCACACCCGAGTCTGCATGGACAGGTGCAGGCTACGGGCATTTCCTGGCTCATCCAAGCACTTTTATTGAGACCAGATGGACACTTGCCCAAGGTTATCCAGAAAGATGCTGGTTCTGCCTTGAATGAATCTGAAGAGAGAACCAAGCCCAGGGAGCCGGACAGATCCGCTTCCATCATGTTTCAAGTCTTATGAGCCTGATTTGACTACGGAAGCTCCCAGAGCCTCATTTGGTTCATCTGTAAAATGGGGATGCTCGTGGCGCGTGATTCACACAGCTGCTACATGTGCACAGCACTGCAGGTTCCACCCTCGGTGCAGCTCTGGCCCCAAGGCGAGTGTCCGCGAACCTTAGCTGTGATCATTCATGAGAACTTCTCAGCCCCAAATGGCTACTTTCTACCTCATTTCCCCTTAAGTGCGCCTCTTCCAGCCCCAGCTGGGACGGCACTGAACCTGACATTCACTCCACACCCTGCAGGAGGAGAGACCTCATCGAAAGGTCATTTCCCCCCATTAATCATCCACCCGGACGGCCCTCGGTTCTCCAAGTCTTTTAAGCAAATAACCTCTCCTCAAATCTTTTCTTCCCACTTGAAGTGCAGATTTGTTTAATAAAAGCAAGGCATTGAACCAGTTATCGCCGCTCATCTGGTTTTCCCTTTCATAATTCACAAAAAGGCTCCACAATCTCTCTCCCTCTCTCTGTGTCCCTCCCGCGGTCTCGTTCCTTTCTCGGAGGCCACGCGCTCTGGCCGGTCAGATAGCATCACCGCAGGCCACAGACGGCTCGGTGGAGCCCAGCTCCGAGAAGCCACTGAGCCGCAGGCTGGCCCCCACGGGCCAGTGTTCCCTGGATGGCTTCCCTGGCCCCTGTGTACTCAGCTTTTCTCTCCCCCGGGCATGTGACCCCGTGGCCAGGCTCACGGAGGGAGGGAGCGCAGTGGAAAGTGTGGCTTTGAAACCTCAGGCCAGGATTCCAGTCCTGGCTCAGCCACGAGGCTTGCAAGCCACCGCCCCTCTCTGGGTCAGACTTTCCACAGTCAGGTGGGCACGACAACACTGACAGCCAGCCCTGCGGACTATCCAAGGCTGCTGCTGTGGGATGGATACATTCCCCCGCTGTTCACTGAAGGCCTCCTGGGGGCAGGGCCCCGGGGTCCAGCCGGGTCCCCCAAGAGGTAGGTGCTCTCAAACTGGAAATTGCGGAGTACAGGCGTCCCCAAGACCACCCTCTCTTTGACACCCGCTGCAAGTTTGGGGTCCCCAAGAGCACTCTCAGTTTGGATGATTCGCCAGAAGGCACTCAGAACTCACCGAGAGCTGTCCTCACAGCTGCCGTCCAAGAGCAGGTGGGAACCAGGCGAGGACAGAGACATAGGGTGGCCCAGGGATGTTCCAAGAGTGAAGCCTTCACTCCCCGACTCACCGTGGGACCGTGGGCCACGGGAGCCTCTCCTGCAATCACATATGCCACCAAACACCCCAGGCGCTGCCCTCGGGGACACTCTCTGAACCTCAGTGTCCGGGGGTTTTATTGGAACTTGGTCACGTAGACATGGTTGACTGCCCATGTGCCCTTTGCCTCCAGCCCTCTGCGGGGGTCAAGTTGATGTCCCCCTGGATATCAGCCGTGTGACCCTAAGCGAGCGATTTAATACCTTAAAGTCCTCCATGTCCTTGTCACTGAGACAGGGGCATGCCCTGTTCTGCCCTGGACCTGCCGTGAGGAGTAGAGGAGCCATGCTTAGCGTCCGTCCATCCTAAAGGCTGCGCCGGCCAGCCCCAGGCACGCCACAGCCACCGTCTCGTGTCCCCAGGGCAAGGCTCTCAAAGCAGGGGACGGATGCGTCTGTGCTGCTGGTTGGGCTCCGTGGACGAGGACAGGCAAAGGCTCTCCTGGCCAGACAGCCTTGCGGTCTGAGCCCCGGAGAGGGTCAGGATTTCAAGGAGAGGAGGAAAGTCCAGTGTGGCCAGAGCAGAAAGTCCGTGCGAGAGTGAGTGGGGGGAGACGGGCTGGGAGGCCGGCAGGGCTCCTGGGCCAAGGTGAGGGGGCGCTTTATCCTGAAGGCAGTGGGACGTCCTGAGGGTTTAATTCAGGGGTGGCATGCAAGAGCCGTTAGGTGCTCCGAAGGCCCGGCCAGCCCCTCCCGGCCTGTGCGAGCTGAGCGTTAACTCGTCGGTCATGTTGTGAGTCAGCGGTCACGCCGGGAGCTTTGCAACCGGCCATTGACAGAGTATTTATACCACGGAGAGGGCAAAAGGGACCGTTCAGGACTCTTCCCCCCAACCCCGCCTACAGAGATGGTCTCCCAGCCCATCACCGCTTCCTGAGACCCCCCTCCGCCTTCTGTGGGGAAGCCTCCCTGGCCCCCTCCAAGGTTACCCCACAGCCCAGGACGGCTGATTCAGGGCCCTGAAGGCCTGGCCTCATGCTGGAGGGTGAGCCAGCTATGTGGCAGAAGTCACACTCTGGGAGAACCCGCCAGGGACTGCCCAGGTTGGGCAGCTACTCTTCCACTTCTAGCCCAGCAATTTTTACCTGGTGTGCTGCGAGACTTTTTAAAACATGCAACACCTGAGTATCAGGGCAGGGAGGCCGACCTCTTTTCCCTTCGATGGTTAAATGCAACAGTGACTCGGTGTGAATGCCCCACCTGGAACCATGAATACACACAAGTCACGTCACAGAGCTGCATCTTACTGGTCACGTCACACATGATGCTTATGTCTGTAGGTTAATTCTTGATACCAGAAATCCTCATAGGCAAGCCCTAAGCACCTGATACATATTTTTTAAATGCCCCTTTGGAGCCAACAGGATAGGTCATTACTATTATTATTTTTTCTGGTAAGTCAATCAAAATTATACCTATTTTTGTCAGATCAGCAACAAGTACAATTTTTGCTGCACCGCAGAATTTTTTTGAGTCACGAGTGTCCGCGTGGCGCGTGGTGAACAAGATTGATCAGCTCTGCCCTAGGCCTTGGTGCTGAGGACAGAACGGCCCGACCCCCTGCCCCTGAGCGTGTGGAAACTAAATAAAATTCCATCCTGAATAACAAGCCTTCGGTTGTGGGGTGAAGCCACTGTGGAACCCGTGCGTCAGTCCCAAAGAATGCTTCTATGCCCCCCGACTCTCCGGTGACCCCCTCGCCGGAGTCCTGACTGCCCGTAGCAGTGGGTCACCAGAGAGAGGGGGCAATTAACTTTTACAGCCCCGAGTTCCCCTCAGCCGCCACCTGCTGGGGTGAGGTCACTCCTGAGGCTGAGTTTGATCTGTTTGAAAGATCTCAAGACTCCCAGGTACCCCAGAGTCAAACGGCTTCTGCAGGGACAGCCCGCAGAGCTCCCTGCTGGGTGCCTGGAGGTGACAACCCGGCTGTCCCCAGACGCTGTGGGGTCAGGGGCACGTCCCTTCCCCTCCCTGGGCCTCCGTGTCCTCATGCAGAAAATGCAACGCTTCCACTAGGCCAGCATCTCCCAAACCGGTGTCATTCCGACTCATGTCATGTGTCTCTTCTGTCCCCTGTGCTCCCACTTTCAAATAGATGATTACTAATGTCAGAGGACACTTGGTCTCGCTGTCCTAAATGGAAATTAGGGCTCCTTGCCATTAATAGAAAGCAACAACAGACACAAACATGTGCAAAGTACGATTTTTTAAAATAATCATGTCTTTGCTCTTTATAATTACTGAGAAATAATTATTTATCAACTAACGTGACCCGAGTGCCACCAGATGCTGCCGCCGGTGAAGGTGTGGAGCCGGGTCTGTCCCTTCGTTCGCAGAGGACGTGAGCAATGTCAGGAGCTGCGAAAACACTGCGGGTGCCAGACGAGGGGCTTCCCCTTGGCCTCCGCAGAGCGGATGGAAGGGGATGACTTTCACGCTCCACGAATCAGTTAGCTGATGCCACTCGCTTGCTCCACCCAAAGCCACCGCACCCTCCGCCAGGGCCCTGTGCTGGGGAAACGCTGGTTTCCAACTCTCCAAAAAATCTCCAATTTCACGTAATCCCTCGGAGCTCAAGGCGGCTTCTAGAACCTCCTTCCAATCCAGCTCAGTGCTTGGCCTGCACAGGGCAGATCCCGGGACCCCGCCCGGACCCCCAGAGTCAGAATCTCAGGACCGGGAGCCCTGGATGTGCCTTTGTTACAAAGGTCCTGTGATTAGGGTCCAAGGGGCTCAGGTTAGAGAAGTAGGACAGGGTGTGTGTCGGGGGGCCGACAGAGCCGACCCAGCCTTTAACCAGTGACGGGAAAGGGGTGCTTAGAAAGCAAGGATCCACCCAGGCCAGGGCGCCTTTCCACGCAATGAGGAGGTTGCAGGTTCGATCCCCAGTCGGACTCATATGGGAGGAAACGGAGCGATGTTTCTCTCTCTCCCTTCCTCCCTCTCAAAGGCCAGTGAGCGTATCCTTGGGTGAGGATTTATTTTTTAAAAACAGGGCCCCGTCTTTCGGTGCCTGTTGCTGTTCACACGTGCCAGTAAACGGTTCCCTTTGGGGTGCAGGTAGAGACACCTGGTGGTTCCCAAAGCCCCAGCGAATCCCTCTGGTTCCGTCCTCAGAACAGCCGTGCATCAGCCCACGAGAAACACACAGCCAGGAGAGACATTCCGGGTTGAGTTGTATTGACGTCAAGCAGCGAACATGGGCTGTGTCCTCGGGAAGGGGAGGCGTGCGCCAGGCAGGGCCACCGGGGAAACATGCCCCACTCAGAGCAGCGCTCAGCTCTGCCCGCTCCGCCAACATAAACTTGGACGTGGGCCGTGCATTCCTGCTTTCCCGTGGCCTCCCAGCAGGTCTGCTCAATGTCTGCTTTATAACCAAGACATTTGCTTCTGGCCACAGGGCCCCGTGCAGCCCGGCCCAGGTCGGGGAGCTGACTGAAATGCAGAGGAACACCATGCAAAGGTGGGGTGCTCCCCATCCTGAGGGTCCCCCATCCCTGCTCTTCTGTGAGAGGGACAACAGCCACTGGCCCTTCCCCCTAAGGGGACTCGGAGGATGGAATGGGACAACATTTTCAAAATACAGAGCACAAAAGCTAGTAGCAGAAGCTATGCTGGGCTGAGGACTGTCCCCCCAAATTCCTGTCTACTCAGAACCTCAAAAGGGGACCTTGAGAGCAAGTAGGGTCATTGCAGGTGGGAGTGGTTAGCGCAGGGGGCACAGAGACAGGAAAACAGCTCCCTCCCAGCTCACCCCCCCAACCTGTGACATCAGCCTGGAACTACCCGCAAATTAGGGCCTTAAATCCGAAGGCTGTGACAACCCTGGGCAAGGTCATCAGTTCTCAGTAAGGAAGGGAGCGGGGACAGAGAGGGAGGAAGGGAGCAGGGAGGAAAACAGGCTGAGAGGGAAAACCGGGAACCTCTCCATGAGTCCATTTTCGCTCGATTATATAAGTATCAATGTTTGCTGCCAAACATTAGCCCGTAAGAGACTCGGTGGGTCCCCACCTTCCCAGAATGTCCTGGGAAGACGACCGAAACCGCCCAGGGGGTCGTGGCCTGTGGGAGCCGTTGGAGGAAGGCCGGTGGGCAAAAAGGCCATGTGGGACCCACCTTCCCCTCTGAGGGACTTGGCCGGGAAAGAGGGGCTCAGGCCTGTGAGCTCAACACCACCCCTGTCTGGGTCCCTCCTCTCCTAGCTCAGGGCCGGGGGGCGGGGCGAGGGGAGATCCACGCCACACCCCTATAAGGCTTGAGCTTATTTGGGAGTCGGGAAACAGGGGAACAGGAAAAATGGGGAGCGGCCAGGGAAGAGACTTCTAGATAAGTCGTCTCCGACTTGACATCACCAGGTTGGGTTTTATCCTGCTATGGGCAGTTACACAGGTGTACCCCTCAAAGGACCAGTAGTTCATCGACCAAAAGTCCATTAACCTGGAAGAGCTAAGTGGGGTTCTCTGTTGGGCCGTCTGCTGCATTTCCCCGGTCCCCAGGGGTCTCCAGACAAGCTAACCTCATTCACTAGTTCCCAGGAGCTTCCCCGGGCTCCAGGGTCACATTCTGGCCAGGCTGGGGGTGCAAATATTGACTGTTGCGGTTTTAACTGAAGTTCAGGTCCAATCGAAGTGCTGCCTCCGTGCCGGCTGCCCCTGTGTGCTGATGCCCAGGAGACACTTCGCTCAGTGAAATACGCCAGTCACAGGACAGGCCGCGTGACTGCGCTGGTGTAAGGGACCCGCAGGCGTCCAGTCCGTGGAGGCAGCATGGCGGGGGCCCGGGGCTGGGGGTGGGGTGCGCTGGGGTTTCCTGGATGCAGAGATTCGGTTTAGAAAAATGGGAAGATTCCGGGGGTGAGGTACACAGCAGTGGGATGGTGCAGGCGGCTGCGCCGAACACTGAAAAAGACAAACTGTATGTTATGTCTAGTTTTCCACAATAAAAAATAGAATAGTTTTCCCAGAGAGGGTTTTGGAATCTGCAAGCTCAACCCCGAGGGGTTACCGCGGAAGCCGACGGGCACCGGGCTTCCAGCAGCAGCTGAGAACTTTCAGCTTCACGCCAGGGGCCCTCCCGTCACTAGAAGTTGGGTTCTGAGTTTCCTCAGTCCTTGTCACCCCGCCACAGCTCACCGCCCCTCCACTGACCGGACCCCTGCCACCCCAGAGACCAGGGACCCCACAGGGGGACCACCCTGTTTTACCCGCTGGGAGAGAATTTCTGGCTGTTTCCATTTCTGCTGTTAAGAAAGGCTCTTCACTTAAACCGAAGCCCAGTAGGTGTCCGGTAAATACTTGCTGCTCTTCCCTGTGCCGCCCCTTCCCCCGGGGGCGCGGGGTGGGGGCTCCAAGCTTGGGGCCCGATGAAAAAGGCAAATGAAAGGAAGTTGATGCGCTGAGAAAAACTGGGTAAGAAGGAAAACCAGATGTTCTGCCCAGCTGTTCCGGCCACAGCCGGTCACATCCACCCGATGCGAGGTGGACCCCCTGGGACGCGAAATGCTCCCGGGGCTCCCTGTGTGTGCGCACGGGGTGATCTTACGGGTGGCGAAGGGGAACAGCCTGGGCTCAGAGTCGGAGGACGTAGGACGGGGACCCGTGGAAGCTGGGGACCAGCTAGAGGTGGGATGGCCGTGCAAATTGGGTGCCAGTGGCCTGGCCTCAGGGGGGCAGTGGGCCCACCGGCGCTGGTGTGACTGCCTGGAGACCCTAACTCTGTAATCTGGCGACCTCACGCATCCTGGACGCTACGCTGTGTGACTTCAGCTCTGGGCCTTCAGATTCTGAAATGTGAAACGGTACTAACACTGGAACCTACCAGGTCGGGGAATTGGGAAGATTAAATACGTCGATGCGTGGGACGTTGAGAACAGTCCTCCGCCCGTGGCCAGTGCAGGGCGGGGATCGCGTCATGGGGACACACCAGGCGGCCCTGTGTCCGTGTCCCGGGGCCTTGCTTGTGCATCATTGCACCCAGGGGCCCGCCACAGTGGCCACACAGCTCCCGCAGCTGGACAGACCAGATCACACGAAATGGAAGCTGCTGAGCCGAGTCCAGGCCCCCCAGGGCACCCCGCCGCTGCCCAGGGCACCCCGTGCCTTCGTCTGCCGGTCCGCACTCCCCCGGAGTCCGCGCTCGGCCCGTCCCGGGGACCCTAGCTGCCCCCACTTCAGTTTGCTGCAGCCGCAACAGTCGAAACTTTCATCTGCAGCCTCCCTGTAAATTACCGCCTGGCCTGATTCATAATTCATAGTACAATATTTATTCCTAACAGGAAATTAATTTTGGAAACTCAGTGGGTGGTTAAATTAAGTGGCAAAAGCATCCCTGGCTGGTGGGGTGAGGGCGTGGGGAACGGGCGATGACGGGGGGAGATAAATGGGGGGGAGTCGCCGTCAGACACGCGGAGGGAGAGGTGGGGGTGCAGCGCGAGGGCAGGGTCACCTTGCCAAGTGTCCGTCACGGCAGGACTTGGTCCCTGCGCGTCAGGGCCCTGCAGCCACTCTAGCCGCCCCACCCCGGTCCCGCGGAGTCATCGCTGAAGGAAAGGAGCACACAGGCTGGGGGACTTGTGTCCCCATCGATGTCCCGCACACGGCTCCCGTCCGCTGTGAGCCAGGCACTGCGGGGTCAGAGGGAAGGTACAGGTCACAGCGTTAAGACAATTGGGGTCTGTGGTTAATTTACGCGTCAACTCAACTGGGCTCAGGGGTGCCCGGGTGCAGGTAATGCCTCCGGGCTGTGCGGTGAGGGCGTTTCGGGCCGGGATCAGCGTTTGAATCCTGGGACAGGCAACGCCAGCCAGCCTCCCCGTGCCGCAGCCATGCCAGCCGGGGTCCGAGCCGAACCAAGAGGCAGAAGGAGGGTGAATTCTCTCCCTCTGCTGCAGCCGGGATGCCCCTCCTCGCTCCCGGTTCTAGGTCTGTTGGGGGCCAGGCTCAGGCAACTTGGGGCTCCAAGCGCATGAACTGGAAAACACTGACGATGGCTCCTGCTTCACATACACTTATGCTTGGGCACATACATGCACACATATGTACACACACGCACGCACACACACACGCTAGCATCCAGCATGGTGCCTGGCCCATCCCAGGCACCCAGCAAATTCTCCAGAGAGAAGAAGGAATAAATGAATGGCCTCTGTCCACCCAGCACCTCCCTCAGGTCTCCAGCGGTCCGGGGTGGGACCGGGTCACTCCGGGAGCCCATCTGTTGGCAGGAAGGGGCCAGGAGCCCTTCTCTCCCACTCCACCCCCCTCAGCAGGCCAGCCATCTCCGCCCGGGTCCCCCACCCTCACCAGCTCTATTTTGGGCCCGGGCCCTGGCCCATCTGTTCAGCATGTGTGAGCATTGTCAAATTGTTTGAATAAATTGTCACTCCGATTAAAATGTTTATGTCTGCAGGATGACTCGTTTCTGGTAAATGGTACCTAAATCGTCTTGCATTTGCAGTAGAGAGCTGACATCTGTGTCTGGTCTCCCCGCTGACGGCCGTCCAGAAATCCGGGCCCACGGGGAAGCTCCCTGTCCCCTCACCCACTCCCCGCAGCCGCTCAGGACTTGCATCCACGTGGGTGGGAGGGGGAGCAAGGCTGGGGGCTCGCCCACCCTGCTGTCGGCTCACTCCGTGGGTAAACACGCCTGCACGCGCGCATGAGATGAGACGTGCATGGTAAGACCCTGCGTGCCTTCCCCACGCTTCTCCGCGTTTGCATCTAATAGCACGCAGAGGAAGGACATCCCAGACAGAGCCCGGGCCCCGCGGGGCTTCCAGGCTTAGCCGGGGACAGCGCCAGGCCCTGCAGGGCGCAGGACTTCTGGGTGGGGAGGGAGGGGGACGAGAGGGAGGGCAGGTAGGTGGATGGGTGAGTATGGGTTGGTGGATGGATCTACCGATGAGCTAACTTGGTGACAACGATACCATCCCATGAATGTCTGCTGGTGTGCGTGTGACATTACCACCCATTATTCCTCATCGTCATGTATTAGTTTTCTATGGCTGTAGGACATACTGTCACAAACTTGGTGGGTCAAAGCCACACGCATCAATTACCTCCCAGTTCCCATGGGTCAGGAGCGTGGGTGTGGCCAAGGGGGGTCCTTCACTGCAGGGTCTCGAAAACCTGCAGTCGTGGGGTCGGCCGGGCTGCCGTCTCATCCGGAAGCTGGACCGGGGACGTGCTGCTTCCAAACCCGTTGTCCTAGTTGTTGGTGGCAGCTTTTATTTCCTTGGGGGACACACAACGCCAGGCCAGGGACAGCCCCTCAGGGCCCTCTCCTGTCTAATGGGGCTACTTACAGGTCTTGCTGCAGGTGACTGAGAGAGGAAAAGGGGGTGTCACGTAGGAGGAGGTCAGGACAGCACCCGGCTTTAAAGAGCACCTGACAGTTGCGGGGGGCGATGCGGATACGCTGCCCAGGAGCCCACCGCCATCAGGCTCAGCCCGGGGGCTTCCCGGCCTCCACACCCTCGCCACCTGGGGCCGGGCCACTCCCCGTGAGGGCGCATCCTGGGCATTGCAGGAAGTTCAGCCGTGCGCTTGACCTCTGCCCCTCGATGCTGAGAGCACGTCCCATCCCCACCCTGGGTCCTGACCACTGCAAAATGTCTCCAGACGCTGCCAAACGCCCCTTCGGGGCAGGACTGCCCCTGATGGAGATGCACGTGCCCACATGAGCCAGAGAGGTCCCGTGGCCCGGGGAGAACACGCTCAGCCTGCCCTTGGGTCTGGTGGGAGTCCTGAGATGGGAGGGGGGACAGGGTGCTCCAGGCTGCGGCCCCACGTGACGGTGGGTGCAGCTGGATCTCAGTGAGCCTCCAGGTGGGCGCCCGGTCACTCTCTGGGGCTGAGCTGGGCAGAAGCGCACACGCCTGACCCTCTCTCTCTCTTCCTGGTGGTCTCCCTGACCTCCGTCCCTTCCTCTTCCATTCCAGATGAGTTATGAACAGTCATGTATTGGGATGTCCCCAAACACTAGTTTCCCAGGGATGCAGACACCCAGAATGGCCACCTCACTCCAGGGAGTTTTTGCACAAATGCCACGCTGGCCCCTCCGGCAGCCAGGTGCCCTTTCCAGTCCCCTCTCCCCCAGGACCGAAGCCCAGACTCCTTGGAACGTTCCACAGGGGACGAGGAGAGCCCGACCCCCACCCCTCACCCCCAGCTGCTCTGGGAGGGTCCTCACCCGCAGCGGAGAACACCGGAGCATTGGTTCTGCACCCCTCCTGACCTCCCAGAGGGTCCAGCCCTCAGCAGGAGGGGTGAGGACATGGAGGCAGCCTGCGACCTCGCGTGCCCTGCGCTGCCCTCCTCCGCCTGGGAAGCCTTTGGTTTCTGTTTACCCTGCCAGCCTCGGGCCACGGGCGCTGGCTCCCACCCAGGCTGCGGACCTGCCAGCCGACAGCTTGTCCTGCCCACGTTCAAGGGCCTGTCCTCTGCCAACTTCAGCACTTTTTGTGACCATTCCCAGGAACATCTGATGAGCTCTATTCTTCCCCCATCCTTACTTCTCAGCCTCCCACCATGGTGGCAGAAGGGGACATGCTCACAGGGGCACCAGCTCAGTGGTGCAAAGCGGGAGTCCTGCTCGCCTCTGTTCCCCACATTTGTCCGACTCCGAGTCTATCAACAGATTCTGAATATGAGCACTTCTTTCAGAAGATCCCACCCCGGTCCAACATGCACCTTCTCATCCTGGTCATCGCATTGTCTCCTCCTGGGTTCCTGGCCTGCCTGCCCTCCAGTCTGCATCTCAGTAGCCAGAGGGATCCCGTTAAGATGCAAGTTCAGTCCTGTCACTTCTCTGCTCAGGATCCTCCTGGAAATCCGCATCTCACGAAGCCTTGGCCATGGCTTTGGTCCCATGTCACCCACTTCTCCTTGCACATGCTGTCCCCACTCACCCTGCTCCAGCCCACCTGTCTCCCTGCCAGCCCGCAGATGCTGGCTCTCTTCCTGCCTCAGGACCTTTGCACTGGCTGTTTCCTATGCTTGAAATAGGCTTGTTGCTATTCTGATGGGTTACATTCACATTTTCTTTAGCTCTTTACACAAACGTGGCCTTCTCTTTGAGACTTCATCTGACCACATTTCAATTGCATACAACACCCCCCACCCCACGACACCATCCACCCTTCCCTCCTTTGTTTTCTTCCATAGCATCGCCACCACCTGACAGTGGAGATGCCCAGCCACCCCACTGCGGCTCCCTCCTTGGACACACTTGCCGCACACAGTTCCCTCTACCTCACACACCCTGAGCTGGGCTGGGAGGGTGTCTTTTCACTGTGAAACTCCCTGTGACCTGAAGCTATTCACAGCCACTGCTGTTTTTTCAGGGTCAGCATGTGCCCGCCTCATGCAGTGTCTGAGAACGCTGTCCCACTAGATCCTCAAGACAGCCGTTGGAGACCGGAAGATTATTACCCTTGTTCCGTGGGTCAGGATGTCACCTCTCAAAAGTGTTTTTACTCATGGGGACCCAAAGCCACAAAGGTGGGCTCCCTGCACCTCAGATCCAAATGCCATCCAGCCGCCTCAGAGCAGGGGTGGGTGACTCTGACCACAGGAAATGTCCCCCTTGCCTAGGCCAACCCTTGGGCTTTCCTTGGACAGGGAGGCTGGGCGGGAATGCTGGGAACTGGGGCACAGATAGGGACCTTATTTGGGACAAAGGACAAGGGACACTGCAGCCTCCTGGGTTTTGGTTGCCAGCAGCCTTAGCCAACACCTTCCCAGGCGCCTGGACTTCAGGACTGTCCAGGCCTCCTGCAGATTCCTCCAGGACTCGGGGGAGTGAGCCGGCCCATTCAGAGCAGCAAGAGCTGGTCTGCAGGGACACCAGAGGGTCACGTGCGAAAGCAGGAGGCCTCCTGGGAGATCCAGCCCTCGAAGCTCTGAGGACCAGGCAGGTGATGCAGTTTTTCGGGCCTTCACAGCCTGCCTGTGCACGCGTGCGCCCACACGTGGGAATGCAACGTCTTTCCTGCGAAAGACGTGCAGGCGCTTATTACTTACCACAGTGGAGAAAAATGTCTGGTTTTTTCTAGTGACCCATCGCTGATAAGAGGGTGACATTATTGATTGCCCTGGCTGGGTGGCTCAGCTGGTTGGGGTGTTGTCCTGTGCACCCAAAGATTTGGGGTCCGATCCCTGCTCAGGGCGTGTATAGTAGGCGACCTACCTATGCTCCTCTTGCATCGATGTTTCCGTCTGTCTGTCTCGCTCTCTCATCCATAAACACAGCCTCAAGTAGGGATTGAAAAAGAAGAGTGTGGCGTTGTTAACCAGTAGCCACGCACAACACTGAGCTGAGCTTGGAACCTATGTGCGTCTGTCCACTGAATTCCCCCAGTCCACCAGGAGGGGTATGATGACACCCCCCTTGTGTATGTTAGGAAACTGAGGCTCAGAAACGTTGGGTCACTTGCTTGAGAGTGCAGACCTGGTAGCTGGTGGGCGTCCCCTCCGGCATTCCCCGTGCGGCGTGTCCGTATTCTTTATCACCCTAGTGTCCCCTAGTGTGAGGTGTGCACATCCACGGCCTCTGGGAGGGTGTGCAGACAGGGCACATCCTCTCGCACACCCCTGCAGGGCCTTCATCCTTCAAGGAGACAGACTCCCAGGCCTAGCTTGTCTTTACCCCTCTTCTGACCCTGGAATAACAACCATAGACACACACGCACCCACACGTGCACACGTGCACACACATGTGCGTCATGTATTCAGTCCTCCCGGGTGACCATCTCCAGCCAGACCTTCTGAGTAACTTTGTATCTTCTCTGCCCTTATTTCAAGGTCCTGTTTGCTTGCAGGAGGCCATCCCGACTTCCCCGAAGAAGCCTGTCATTATACAAACATTCCACTTGCAATACGGGTCTTTGACTCATCAAAGTGACGTGACTCAATGGAGGAAACCTATGAGCTAAATCGTTGTTGTACAGTTCTAATTGAGGTTGATTTAAACCCATTTGAGCCCAGGTTTTGCCATCATGAACTAGAAACGCCACCCGCCTTCCAGGACAGACCCCAGCTGGACCCCGACATCCAGCTCGGGTCTGCAGGTCACTGGCTTTTAGCAACTCTCTTGAAAGTGAATGAGTAACAAAAGGTTAGCACCGTGAATGACCTCATTGTCCCCAGTTGTCACCATAGGGGGCCCCCAAGCAGGGGGGCCGTTGCAAGAATCTCATCTGCTTTCATGTGACAGACATGAGGGGCAGCTGGTAGTGTGTTGGGGGGCAGTCATCTGGGGCCACCTGTTACCTTCCCCTTGAGGGCCTGCGCCCACCTCTCAACAGGGGGTACACAGGGCGCATAACGTAAGGAAGGGTCACCGCAGTCAGTGACCCCGGGGGAACCATGCTTCCCTCTACAGGATGCAGACATGTGTAGGAGAAGAACGCAGAACTCAGGGGAGCCCTCAAGATAAAACAGTATCAGAATAAGGCCAAGGGGAAGGGGCCGTGGTCAGACGTGGTGCGAGGCCTCTCTCTGGAATCTGTCACGTGTCTCCCAGTCACATCCTCAGGCCGACCCGGCCTACCCGGCCTACCCTCTCTCCCTGGACGACTGCACGGCCCTCTCCCCTGTCCCCGGCCCAAGGAAACATTTCCACGGGGCCCCTAAATGCTTGGGGTCTGTGAGCTCTGTGCTTAAAGGAGAAGCGGCTCTGCTGAGCTGCGCAGCCAGGGTCCCCGTGCGGCCACCCTGCGGAGGGCTGTCTCCTGACCCGCCACAGCAACGGGGCATCACCGCGGGCCGGCTCAACCCTCAAGGCCTCGATGAACCAACCTCAATTAACCGTGTGGGACAGTTTGTCGGGGCTAAATGGCCCTGAACGTGACCATCTGCCTGCAGACATACACGTGACCGTGCATGCTGCAGGCAGCAGGGGGGCTGCAGCCTGCCCCCCCCCCCAGACCAGGGAGCTGCCACCCCGACGCTGCATCGGCCCGGGACCTCCTGCCGCCCCCGCTGTGCTGGTGGGGGGCGCGGGTCCGCACCGGCTTCCCTGTCTTACCCCCGGAGTCGGGCTCCATCCGATGCTTCGTTCCACTTTTCAGGTTTCGCTCCAAAGTGCCTTTTCATGGAAGAAGCCATGGAAAAACCGTTAACAGGGTCTGCAAAACAGTGGTAATTTATAATTCCACCTAAGAAATAGAACAGAAGAGGAAGCCTGGAGAAAGAAATGTTTATATCGATATGTACGTATATATCGTATTAATATAGGATACATATGCGTATATAACATCAATCTATCTCTATACAGCTGTATATATGTACGTCTATTTACATGTGTATCTATTTCCATATAAGTATACGATACATGTCCTAGACACACCTATTTTTGTCTGTCGACATACAAAATACACATTGCCCATTTGCAAACTACCCATCCTTCCCATACGTGACACAACGTGACCAGCAAGGTTGTGGGGAACCAAGCTGGAAGGGAGATGGGCATCTTCCTACTGCTCAGTGACTCCCCAGCGACACACGCCATTTCACACACCCCCCCAACCTGTGCCAAGGACAGGGCTGCTGGAATCCAGTTCAGTTCTCCTGCCCGCTGCACAGAACTTAGTTCCTGGTTTAAATAAGGGCACGGATCCAACTTGCAAAATTAATGAGATATCTTCCGGGCTCTGGGTCTGCTTTCCGGCTGATGGATAAACGCCAAGGCAGTTCCTGAATCCGGGCACGTGATGGATGTTGTCGTGGGAAGGAGAAGCGTGTCTGGTAAGCCGGCTGAAGGGCGGGAGGAGGCCGTGCTGGTGTCACCAACATGCCTCCGGGGAAGTCACAGCAGGTGTGGTCACGAAGGTCAGCCGAGTAGCAGTCCGGTCCTGGCTCCACCTGGCATTCTGCGTGGCTGCAGACAGGTGGCTTCACTTTCCTGAGTCTCCAGGTTTTTATTTTTTCCTGTGATACGAACGGATAGTGACAGTCCCCTGATCACAGATACAAAATGCTCGAACTCATGGGAAATGATGTGCGCCATGCCATGCTGCCTTGGTCCTTCTCACGTAGCCAACGTAAGACTGGCTTGTACAATAACAAGGACACGCCAAGTACTCAGATGAGCCCACTCCTTCAACTGCTTCGGGGTGGCCTAGTCAAACCGGGTCTTTGCAACACTTCCTCAAGCAGATATACCGAGTATTTCCTGTCCAGAAGCCACTGGGCGAGGACATCAGCGCTACTGGTGAGGAATGTTTTCAGGGTGCGCCTTGGGACACCCCGGAGGGCACATGGTAGCATTTCTCCATTAACGGACACTCACTATGTTCTTGCTAATTACTGCTGTGAAAATCATTCGTACCCCTTTTCACAACGAGGACACACGTTTGCACGATCATCAGTGACATGGAGCCTGAATTCTGCGATTCTGCCCTAAAACCCTCGTATGTAGCCTCCGGGCTGGTGCGGAGTCACCCCTCTTCTGCAGTCACCCCCGCCTGGCGCCTCGGTCCAGAGGGTAGGGAAGCCCCTCCCACCTCAGGAGGGGCAGGGAGTCCGAAGTCACTCGTGAAAGTGAATCCAATCCTAACAACGCATGGATATCAATACCAGTAACTGATCGCCGCCTCCCTAACTTCACACAAAGGATGACGCGAGGAGCATCTGGGTTAATGCCAGTGAGGCCGGGCTGACTGGGGAGGTCCTACCTGCCCCCTGACCTGACCCCACCCCCACCCCTGAGCCCCCAGCTCATGGCCCACGTGTCCAGCTGTAGATCCGGTGTTGCTAGATTGTTTAAAAAAGAGAGATTAGAGACAAAGATTTTTTAAATCTAAACTCTTACCATTTTTAAATCCTGGTCACTTGTTAAAAAACACTGTAATGGCCAAAAAATACAGCGTGTCCCCAGCAGAACCTGGCCACCTCCTGCGGTCTGGTGCTCGCCTGTCCCTGCGGGTCCCCGCCCGCCCTGCCTGTCACGGAAGAGCCACCCTGGCCGACGGTGCCGCATGGCCTGGCTTTACGGTAATAGCCTTTCTGCTTAACACGGGTTTGCCAGACACCCAGTGCTTTAGGCACCAATGAGACAAATTAAGGGCGTTCGGCTGGGGACCAGTGCCTATTTCTTTCCGTTAAGGAGCCAAGCGAGTCATTAACTGCCCAGGGCTACGGGCATCAGACAGGCCCCTCCCCAGGCAGGACGCGCAGAGAACCCGCGACCCCATTCTGTCCCCGTGTTCACCACCTTGCGAGGGGCTGTGACGGGACCACCCCCGCCATCCCCATGTGGCAGCGGAGCTCTGTTTTTGTCCTCCTGCCTATCCAAGCCCCCAGACCCAGCCCTCAGACAGCCAGAGGAAACGCCCACGGCAGGCTGGTCCCCGTCCCCTGGGGGAAGCAAGGTGGCAGAGTCCCTCTTCTCCGGTTGACACTAACTCTGTCTGACACCCAGGAGGCGGGTACTTGGTTTGGTTGCAAGGCCTTTACTGAGCTGTGGGTTTAATTGCTCCGGCTTCCGTCAAGATAGGGTGATGGCCTCACCCCGAGTCACTGGGGCTGAAAGACCCCATCCTGGGAAGCCCCTCCGTCCTGGGCGAACCGGGACGTTGTTCACTCAAAGCCTGACACGCCCCACGGAACTGAGTTAGACGCCACAGCCGAGGACCAGGCTGCAGAGAGCGTGGTTGTAGACGTGGGATGCGGACATTGTAGTCAAGTGAGTTGAATGGCAGTGTCCCCAGTATAGCTAAGACTCTGCAGGTGGGAGAGGTACAGAGACCCCAGTGGGGTGGTCTTAGACACAGCTGGGTACCCTCAGCACCCCGAGGTCCCCCTGCAACCCTAGCTCGGGGCAGCGGGTGAAAAACGCAGACGTGTGGGGCTCTCACCTGCTTTGGGGGAGACCCCAGGTGGCGCCTGGGACCCTCAGCTTGGAGAGGCACCACCTGCATTTGGGGTTTTCCCAGCTCAACTGGATGAAAAGGATGGAGAAGGGGCTCCAGGGATGTCTCAGGGACCCCGAGCAGGACCCGGCAGTCTGGGCTCCCTTCCCCTGTCCCTTGGGGCGAGAGCTCCTCAGCTCAGCCCTCCCACCTGGGCCATCGGCTGGGACAAAGGGTGCATTACACGGCCTGACTGACCTCGAATGTCGGAGGGTAGGGGACTCGGTGCATTGTTTTAACCTCTTCTGTCTAGATTTTCCAGAACCTTCCAAATAAAATGGACTGAACTACGCATCAATTAAAAATGCTTTCGGCTGCAAGCAACACAAATCCCAGCGCACAGTGGTTCACACAATCAGGAGTGTATTTTTCATGCATGATGAACCATGAGAAGGAGGTGCTACCTGGCAGGGACTCTGTCCCTGAACCTCTACCAGGGACTGAGGCTGTTCCTGTCATCCGTCCCCTCTGGCCCTCTGGGCACTGAGGGTTCTTGTCCTCGGGCTGGTGGCCTTGGGGTGTCCGGATGGCTGATGGAGCTTGAAACATGGTGACATTTTCACGACAAGAAGAAAGGGAAGGGGAAGCTGGTGACAAGGGCCTTTTTATCAGTCACGACAAACCTTTCCCAGAAACTCCTCATTAGACGTCAAGTTACGTGTCACGTGGGGGCCATGGGGCCCCTCCGGCTGCCACCGAGGCTGGGGAGGAAGGTGCTTCGCAAAGGGGCATGGGTGGCCGAGGTGGGCTCAGACCGAGGCTGGTTCCTGCCAGGGGCCCAGGAGAGAGGACATTCCCTTGAAGGTCCAGCGGTCGATGCTCCATGGCCCCTGTCATGTGGGTCTGGCTGTTAGTTTGCATTTCTGACCCCCATCCCCAATAGATGATCTCATGATACCCCTGGTGCTGACACACGGGGACCCACATACTTTTTTTATGTCAGGATGTGGACTTTGATTGTACCTGAACTTTAGTTAAAACTGTAACAGCCAAGGTGGACACACCCAGCCTGGCTGGAATGTGACCGTGGCACCTGCTAGGAAACTCTTGGGAACGAGTGAATGAAGTTCCCCTGTCCGGAGATCCCTGGTGAGGCGGGAACGAAGCAGATGGCCTCACAGATAATCCCACCAAGCGCTTTCTGGTTCATGAACTTGGGTTAATGAACGAATTTTCCTTTGACGTGTATACCTATGTATCTGCACGTAGCAGCTGGGATAAAAACCGAACCCGGTGATGTCATGTCGGAGAAGACTTATCTAAAAGTGTCTTCCCTTGCTGCTCCCCGTTTTTCCTGTTCCCCTGTTCCCCGGTTCCCCAAATAAACGCATCGCTGGATTCAACGGTGTTCCCTGGGTGCGGTTTCTCTGAGCAAGGCTGCCCTGACAGTTTATTCTTTACTCGAAATCCAAGTTTCACCTGGCATCGTGTGTTTTGTCTGGCAACCCTGGCAAGGAGGGATCTGGTGCGGAGCAGACAGGCTGTGTGGATGGGGATGAGAGAAGAGAGAATGTGGTCTAAATCAGTCAGGGCCCCTGGCTTCTGAGCCCTAATTACAATTCCTGATTTAGGAAATCGAACTCCCAAGGCCTAAAGATTAAAAAAGATCTTCCTTCGGTCAACAAGGAAGCCAACGGAGTGGGTGGAGATGGGGAAGGGGGTGTCCCATCTGGGAGGAGGCCTCCCCCAGGAACGCGGGGTGGTCCGCAGCCCCGCCGACAGGCTGCAGACTAGCAAAGGGAAGGACAGGCAGGTGAGGCCAAGCGCTGGGCTGACCCGTGGCTGGGGCTCAGGTCTGCCTGATGTGGAAGCCAATTGCCTTCACCAGGAGACCCCACCATTTGGAAAGATCCTCCCTAGCAGGCGGTAGACCCCCCGCCAACCTATGGAGGGAGCACATATCAAAGGACACGTGATGAAGGCGAGTTTGTGCCTCACCCCTTTGTGCCTCACTTTCTCCCTCTGTGGCGTGGGGATGAGCATTACTGTACATCAGTACCTGGACCCTAATTATCACTGGACAAGTTTGTTTATACGAATTATTATTAAGGAGACAGTAAACCTCCGTTACTCAAGTTTTAGTTGTGAAATCTGATGAAACCAGTTCAGCCCAGATCCACCTGTTATCAGTGTTGGGCACGGTCTCTGAGGCAGTCTGAGCCTCAGTTTGTTCATCCATGAAACGGGAACAGTATAGAATGCAGCTCTCAGGAGTGTTGGTGGATGAGATGGGCTCACGTAGAGCAGGGAGTTAAAACAGCGTCAGGCGAGTGAACGTGCTATGTGTATGGGCTATTTTTGCTTTAAAAGTCAGGGTGTGCGAGGAATGGCCAGCAGCCTCTTTGGGGACCCCTCTCCGAAGTCTTACCACCCAGCGGCCCTCTTCTGCGGCCGCCCTGTCTGCCGCAGTGGACTGTCACAGGTCCACAGGTGGCTGTCGGAGACTTTTCTCTCACGCTTCCCCAAGGGGCCCACCCCAAGCCCACAGCCCCCGTCTCCTTGTTTATAGACCAAGGAAAATGCAAACCCAAAAGCCGAGTGCTTTTTCCATCGGAAGCCGGGGCTTGAAGAACACGTCTCTCCAATGAACCCACGCATGTCACCACTAATGGCCCTGGACCAGGCTGCCTACCCTGAGCACCTGCTCCCGGAGGTCAGACAGCGGCTAATGAGCTTGCCACCATTAATTAATCCACTAGGCATTGATTCTTCCTAAACACAGCCAGGAGGCAGCCCCCCACCCCCAACCCCCCGCGCGCCCAGTGCTAGAACTTCCTCTTCTTGCAGCTCTACTCTCCGCACTGTCCTATCGACAAACTTTAGTTTCCCGGAGGGACACAAGCGTGTCCACTGCATTTTCTGAGCTTGGGGGGTTGTGAGTTTCATAGACATCTTTCCAGCTTCGTAGGCATCACGCCAGGAGTACCCTCCAGCTGAGGTCGGCGACGCATGGACCCCAGGTTGCCGGGAACCCATAGCAGGCGGGGACGGTGCTCCTGAGAGCAGCTCTCCTGGGCCAGAGGCTGGCTCTGGGCTCCCCCTCCCCCTCGGGGACTTTCACAGCCCACGGGGGACAATATGAGCACCCACTTTTGCTGAGAGAGAATCCATGGCTCCCAGGAGTGATATGGTCCCCCCAGGTGTTCACAGCAAGCAAGTGGGGGGAGGGAGCTTGAACCCCCTGTGTGGCAGGCTGTGTTCTTTCCACAGCTCGGGACCTGGCCACGCTCGGTGCCTGCAGATGCCACGTTCCCGCTGCAGATCCGAACCCTGGGACGCCACGCATGCAGCTTCCTTGGTGCCCACCGCAGCCACAGTTCCGAGAAACCCCTGTGGGGGCTCAGGCAGACAGTTTATGAGCTAACGGTGCCTCACCAATCTTCCTTTTGCTGACTGGAGTCCCACATGAATCTCCTTACGTAAACCGTATTTGTATTATCTAGCATTGCTAGTTTCCAACTAGCAATAAATTCCTGTTAAAGTGAAGTAAACAAACAAACAAACATCCTGAAGGCTATTTGCAGAGATTCCACATGTAGAATCCTTCCTTGTCCTTGTATTTTTTAAATCTTCAGCTCCTTGAGGGCAGAAACAGCCATAAATGCAAAAGAGATAGATCATAACCATAGACGATGCATAGTTAAATTGTGCTCAACTAGCGAGGAGGTCACAGCTCTCTCAGGGCAGGCCCAGATGATGAAGCACCCCTACCAAGTGGCTGGTTGGGGGATGGTCATTTTGTCACAATGTTCAGAAGAGCTGGACCTAACTATCCCCCTCTGGCCATGGCTCACAGAGGTCCTGATACCAACCCTCTCCGTGCAAATACACACTCTACCCCTCAAAGCCTCACACCAGCTTCCTTCAGGCAAAGTTGAAATGATGTAGCGTGTCCAAGTTCACACAGCCCTCAGGAGGCTGGTGCTGTGACCACTATTAGTTAAGGCGGAAAGCACCACGGAGCCTGGAAAAGTGGACAAAGAGCAGTTACGGACCTTCTTGATCCACGCCTTCTCAAACATTATATTCCGTATAAAAATCTCCTTCAAAGTCATGGCCAAGCTCCCATGGCTGGGAATGCGTGCCTTAAGCGACCCTCAGATAATACATGGCATTTACAGTGTTTTCATTTATTGTTACTTTTTATCTTCTCACCTGATGATTGTTTTTATTGCTTTTTTGTGGAGGGAGAGGAGGGAGAGAAACATGGCTGTGAGAGAGAGACACATAGGTGCACGGACCAGGGATCAAACCCTCAACACAGGCATGCACCCTGGCAGGGAATCGAACCCGCAACCTTCCAGTGCATGGCCAACCCTCCGCTCCACTGAGCCACAGAGGCTGGGGCTACATGGCATTTTTTTAAAAACATGTTTTGTTTTGTTTTGTTTTTATTCATTATTTTCAGAGAGAAGGGCAGGAAGGGAGAAAGAAAGGGAGAGAGACATCCATGTGTGGTTGCCTTTCACCTGCCTCCAGCTGGGGACCTGGCTGGAGACCTGGCTTGCAACCTGGTTCTGTGCCTTGGCTGGGAATCGAACCAGCGACTCGGGTTCGCAGGCTGGGGCCAACCCACTGAGCCACCACACCAGCCAGGCTACGTGGCATTTTAAAATGCAGCCTGCCACAGAGAGATTTATGACAGATAAACATAGTTCACCATTCACGGTAAAATCTGGATGGCACGTACCTGGGTGCCCACGGTACAATTCCTTCCACGTATTCATGTTTTCGCATTTTTTCATGATAAAGTGTTGGGTGCGGCGCGTGCCCTGCTCTCCAGCAGAGAGGGGGTTAAACCTCACCCCTGTGTGTTTCTTGGTTCCTCGGAACCTTTTGTTCATAACCTGACCACTGATCAATGTTTGAACAATTATTACTGTCGGGGATGCGAACAAAGCCCCCCAGAGTGTACTGTGGAGGGTCTGTCAGAGGAGGTTACTTTTGGAACCAGGGGCCGGCGGCGGCGGGGAGGGTGGGCGGTGATAAAAGGTGCCTTGGGCCCGGCGCGGACAACCACGCTGAGATCTAGCCGGGCGGCCAGTCTGGAGCCGCTTTGTTGACCAGGACACAGGTTGAACTCTGTCCAGCCAAAGGCGTCTTTGCAGTGGGCACAATGGCCTTTTTGTTTGTTTCCTTCTTTGTTTTTTAACGCGGGGGCCTCAACATGCAAGGTGGGGAGACCGGCTTCTCCGTGTCTCGGTTTCCCCTCTGTGGGGAGTGAACAGAGAAGAGACCAGATGAGCCCATGACAAATCCTTGCCCCGTCACTGCTGGGTGAGCTCCCGGAGCCTTGGTTTCCGTGTCAGCAGGTGTAACGGCCGAGGATAGTCTGTTGTCACGATGATGACACCATCTTCCTCAAGGGCCGCTGTCAAGATGAAACGAGGTGGACCGTTCAGGAAAAAAAAGGAAAAAATTGCTGAATACAGTGTCCCGGCTCCAGAAAACATTGCTACTTAAAAGGCCCCATTGAAGAGGGACAATGGGACGCTTGTGCTCGCCTCTGTGACAGGAAAGCCGCATGCTCGCGGCGGAGGCTGTGAAACGCAGGAAGCGAAAACGCCGCAGAAAGAAGCCAGCGCGTCTGCTTCTCACGGGCCTGAGCCCCATTAGGCCGGCTCCCAGACGGCTGTGACCTCCCTCCGGTGAGCGTGCCGCCGGCTGGCCTGACCCCCCTTCCCGTGACCGTGGGCCTCGCTGGGATGACCTACATTTCCACAGTGGCAGCCAGAGCAGACATTCCCGGGTAATTAACACACACACACAGAGACACACACGCATGCACGGATAAACACACACACGCAGCCAGCTCGGGCCTGGCAGCGGCTGGCACGCTCGCGAGCTGTCTAGACAGGGCTGGGAGCTGAATGGCCTCCCGCCGCGCGAGGCGGCAGCTCCGGGCAGCCGAGGGCCCTCCCCGCCCTGAGCAGGGGCACCCAGCCATGTCCCCTGCAAGCCCAGCGCCCTGAGGAGCCGTCAGGCAAGACGGCCAAGGTCCAGCTGCGCGAAAGCTCAAAGCTCTGTTTACAGCCAGAAACGGCGGGAGCGACCCTTCCCGCAAGGGGCAAGTGAAGCACAGGCGGGACAGTCCTGAGCAGGATCTGGGAGCAGCCACGGGTGGTCACGTCAGAGAGGACAGTGTGTGGGGACTGACTTTCCCGAAGAGCAGGTTCAACACGGCAGGACATCGGGAATGGAGGCTGTTTCCTTCCCCGGTGGGGGGAGAGTCCCTGGGAACCAGGCTGACCCCGGGCGGGACAGCTGGTCCCCAGGGTGTGGGCGCGCTGCCGCTCATGGGTGGCGTGCGGATTAAATCAGCGCTTGCGCCTGAGGTCCCCGTGCCCAGGCTGGCATGTCCCCGCCCGCTGGTCACGTGAGGGCCGTTTCCCTGACTTTGCCTGCTGGCGCTGTAACTGACTTAGTTCTTTAAACTGATGCATCCTTTGCACCAATGCAAATTTATTTTTAAATAAAACCCTGTATCACCGCTGCAGGTAAATAAATAACAGAAGGTGGCCGTGAAGATCAACGCATCATTACTAACAATTTCGCTTTGCTTCTGTACCACCAGGTGATCACCTCCCTGACCGATGATGTCTGCGCTCCATGGTGAGATGACCCTGCCTCCCCGCAGCTGCACCTTGACAAGCGGAGGGTGCTGAGGTTCAGAAGGGTCTCCTTCGGGGTCTCTGGGGGCCAGGAGCCCTGGATTCTAATTCAGACTCCACTAGACCTGGACGCTGCCTGATGATGGTCTTCCCGCCGTTCAGGCAGATTCTGGGGAGGATGGCATGTCTGTCCCCATGGAGATGCAGGGCCCCGGGCTGACCATGAGCTTCCAGGCACCTGGCTTCCTGCTCCCTCCCTCCCTCCCTCCGCAGCCCCAGTCAGGACCCGGGCTCCAGGTTCCTCCCAGGCTAAGTAGAACTCCAGACAAAAGCACAAGGGCGTTGCGTTAAATCATTTTTAACTGCGTGGCGCTCACGTTCCCAGCCCACTGATCCCATGTCACTTGGAAGGGCCCCATCACCCTCTTCCAACAGTCCCAGTGATTCTCCTGGGACCCGTCGGAGTTCTGTATTTGTTTTTTAATCATTATCCATGGGTGGCTTGTCTGGAAACCTTTTTTCCCACCTTTCTTAGCCTCCTGATCATGCTGACAGCCCAGGCTGGACACACCTAGGGGACACACCTGGCGGAGCCCGGAGCCCGAGGGGCGTCTCCGGACCCAGGGCAGGTGCTGGGCTGAGGCAGGGGGAGCCCCTGACTTCCCAGAAGGCTCTTTCCTCTGGGAAACCCCCTTTGCTTCACTCCCCACCCCAGGCTGCACCTGTGACCCGTGGGGCCTGCTTGCGGAAAGTGGATCCTGGCCACGTGTCTGGGCTTCTCTTTCCTTGGCCTGGGGGTTGGATCCCTTCCGTGCCCAGGCTGGGGGCAGTGAGCAGGGAAAACATGAGCCTTTCAGTTCCAGCAAGCCCTGTGAACACTTTCTCCAGAACCCTCCTCCTGGGAGGAAAGAACTCCACTTTTTGAAATAATCATCAGGGTTCCCATGGAGATACGAGTAATTTCCACCCCAGCACCACCGTCCGGATGAACCATCGGGGCCCCTGTGGCCCCTGGCCTGGACCTCACGACGAGAAGGACGCGGGGATGTTGGAGGAGCTCACGTCCGATGGCACCCGCCGCCTAAGTGGGCCAGAGCTTGGAGGTCTTGCCAATGAGCAGCTGCGCCGGCGAACGAGGGCTGAGCGTCGAGGTTTCTGGAGCAAAGCCTGTGGTCCCGTTGGCCAGCGTGGAAGGCTCTGTTCGGGTGGATGAACCCGGGGCCCCGGAAGGACCGAGGAAGTTGGGTGTAATTTTATCCCCCTGTTGGTTGCGGTCACCAAGCGCGTCCACGGTAGCTTCTGGCTCGGAAAATGGCATCTGCTCACCGAGTTGGAAATAGTTACTTGGCGGGGAAATGGAACTGGGTCGAAGGAGGAAGGTGGAGGGAGGAGACATCTCAGGCCCTCTTTTGGGGGCAAATCCCCCTCTTTTCATGGAAGCAGGATTGTCACGAGTGACGGTCAGTTGATAAGTATCCAGCGAGTAGCAGAAACAGAGCACAGTGGGTGCTCAGTAGATGCTTCGCTCTGGGTGTGGAAGGGACAGGAAGGAAGGAAAGAGGGAAGGGAGGAAGGAAGGAAAAAGGAGGAAGGGAAGGAAGGAGTGGGGAGAGACGAAAAGCGCCTCACGCAGGCCCAACGTATGCCTAGTACACAGTAGGAGCTCAGCAGGTGTGTTTGGGGTGTCCCTATTAAAACTTGGAGGCATAACAATGAGCACCTTTGGAGAGGGGTGTCCCTCAGGAAGGCCTGTCCTGGGGGAGTGAGAAAGACCCAGGTGAAGGCAGAGGGGCTGGGGAAGAACGTTCCAGGCTGAAGGAACAGACAGGGGCCTTGGGATGAAACACCTGCCCTTGTGGGACAGTGAGGTGCACAGTGGGGTGGGGGTGGGGCTGCTCCCCTGGGGGCCAATGACTCATCTCTTGGCTTTTGTGCCCATGAAGCACCTGGACTTGAGCAGAGGGTGGGTCAGCGGGAGGCCATCCCAATGGTCCCCTCCAGAGGCCACCCCACAGGGAAACATGACAATATCCTCTCCTCCAGGAGGGGCCCTGGGGGACTCAGCCGATCTTGGATGGATGGACCGTGCACTCGAACTGACCAGCTTGCAGGGCTGGCTGGGTCTCCAGCTAAGAGGGGGCTTCTTCCAAAACAAACAATACCTTTCGGAAAATAATGTTTTATCACTACCGTGTTGAAAACCCTGAGGGGCTTCCCACTGCGCCTAGAAAAACATCGGAGCTCCTTGACCCCACCCGTCCTGGTGCCCCTTGCCTGGCCCTGGCCTGGTTTCTGACCCCGACACACGTTGGTCCATCCTCCCCGGGCCTTTCCTTGGGCCTGACAGGCTCCTGCTCTCCAGGGTGGCTGCATCCTGGCAGAGACCGCTCTGCTCACCGCCTCACCCCTGCCTACAGGGGAAGCTGGGGGCCACCCGCAGGGATGTGGGAGGATGGGATACAGAGAGGGGGGAAGGTGGAGAGAAATTATTCTGTGACTGAAGTTTAGAGACCGAGGGAAGCAACACGGAAAGACACCTCCGAGGGTCCTCTTTGGGGGCCCCTGGGCCCCCAAGGATTAGGTACATCTCACCCTCCGCCACCAAAGGCATTCCAGGAAGGAGGCTCTTCCTTGCTAAGCCGGGGAGACAGGGTGCCCGTCCCCCAACCCTGAGTGGCCTTCTCCTTCTTGCTCCAGGACTGGCTTCTTCATCCCACGGGGACCAGCAGTGGGGACATCTGCTCACACCATGTTAGAAAGACCAGTATGCACGCGTCATGACAGGCGGGAACATTTACCTCCCTGGGGAAGGTCCTTGTCACCATCAGTGGGACCTTCTCCAGGACAACAGACAACAAAACGCCGAAGGATGGCCTCCGAGGCGGAGGGAACACGCAAGGGCTTTGTAAGGTGACTGTCCGGACGGCAGCCAACAGAGAGGGGTCTTCCAGAAAGCCCACGCGCACAGGTCCCCTCGCCTGTTGATTTGGCTCAGGTGGGCGAGGTGTTCCCTGAGGAAAATACTCTCACTCTTCCCACTAGCGTAGGCTGGTGGCCTTCAGGTTGAAGGCTGTCAACCTGCCCCCTTAAAACTTCAAGACAATAACTTGAAGAAAAGCAGCTTTTCATGGGGGTGAAGTTGCTTTTCCCTGGCAACCCGGAACCCTGCTTGAACTTGGGGTGGTCCACGCCCTGCCCATGACCGCCGTGGGACACAAAGTCCCCCTAGAGGTCGCACCCCTTGGCCCTGTGGACGACGCATGGAGGCTGGTGGGACCCCAGGAATGGGCAGAGGCCATGCTGTGCGGTTGAATAATCACTTGCTCCATTTCCAAAGCCTCTTCCTTGGCCGAGGTCACCCAGAGAACAGTCTGAATGCTTGACCCCCGCTCAAGCCCACCTTGAAGGTGCAGGCAGCCGGCATCCTCTGTAGTTTTGAAAAGGGACACCCTTGCCGGCGCCCGCTGCCCTGCAGCGAACAGGTCATTGTCCTCAGCTCTGCCCTCGCCATGGCCTCCCCCCCCCCCCCATTATTTTCAGCTGGGGGAGCTATTAAGTTCTTGACTGGAAGCTGCAACAAGAGCTCCAGTCAGGAACTTGGCAGCTTCTGGCCTTGAACCCGAAACAAAGAGGACAGATGCCAGGGGCGGGGGAGGGGCTGGGGTGAGGCTGGTGGGCCTGGGTGCCCCCGCCGGCCGCCTCTCAAATCCAGCTTTGTCTCGTTGGCTGTGCGCTTGAGCCGCAGGAAGTTCATGGCCCGCCCGCCCGCCCAGTGTTACGAGTGGCTATGAAAGACGTGTTTCTGAGCAGGCCAGGACTGGTGTCCAGTACGGAGCCCCTGCCTCTCATCCCTCGGCCGGCCGGGCAGGGGGTCACACTGCACTAAAGGCCACTGCTGGGCGCATCAGAGAGCTGCCACCCCCAGCACCGAGCCCTGGCGTGCAGGGGTCATTGTCCAGCAGAGAAATAGCTGGCAGGTTCCGATGCTGGTGCGGGCAGGGCCCTTTTATCTCCCAGGCTCTAAGAGGGACATGAAGGAGGTCACCTGACGCCAAGCCCAAGACGGGTCAAGAGCAGTTACGAAATAGTAGCTGCCACTTACGATGCGGCAGCGCGCCTTGCTGGGATGCATGCAACCCCTTAGTGGTCCCCAGAATCCTGCCCAGGAGGGCAGTCCTGCCTGGCATCAAGGTCGGAGCCACCCGGGGGCAATGTGCCAGGCATTCCTGCCCTCGGCCCAGCTCCCAACCGCCTGCCCCCTCTGGCCTCTTCCAGTCGGTCCACCACCTGCAGCGAGAGCCGTCTAGCTAGAGCTGAGGCCTGATCACACCCTGCAGAGCTCAATAGCCTTCTGTGGCTCCCCAGTGCTCCGGGGTAGGAAGCTCAGCATATGGACCCGGAGGGACGCAGGTAGTCAGCCCACGGCACTCGCGTTAACCCGCTGACTGACTTTGCAGCAGGGGTCTTGGGCTCAGGGGGCCAGAATCACCAACCCGGGGAACCCCCTAAGAATGCAAGCAGACTCCTGTGTCTAACCCCCACTACTAGGACCAGGAGGCCTTGGGTGGGACCCCGGAATCTGCGTGCTTTCTAAGTCCTCACATGGCTAGAATCGGCACACACGTGGTCTGTGCAGCCTACCCTGGAAAACACGGTCTGGGGTGTCGGGGATGCGTCCGTTCCACGCGAGGCACTCGCTGTCCCGTCCTGGGGCTCAGGAACACCCAGCCACCCAGGAAGAGCCGCAGAACTGACGCCGGCTTCGCACACCTACGGGGCCCCAGCACCAGTGCTGTTCATCTCAGTTGTGACGAAGAGCCCACGGTCCCTGCATTTTCTAGGTTTTCTGCTTCATGCCAACTCGTCCTAACTTCACCCATGTTTTCTTTCACTTCCCCAAGCGTGTTTTGGGAAACGGCCTTACGTGACCATAGCCCGAAGTGTCATGGAATACGGCTGGAAGGAAAGTCACTTTGCAAATAGAGATGAAGTTGGCCTCGCTTGCGTCTGCCTCTCGGTGGGGGCGGGGGGGGGGGTGACAGGGGGGCGTGCCGGAGAAGGACGCCCTGGTGCGCTCCGGTCTGGGTTTAGAAAAACCCCCTTTCTCCCTGGCTGGCTGGCCAAGATAACATTACCGAAAGAAATCTCCCTGGGAGGGAAACAAGTCCTTTGATGTTCGTGATGCAAATTGAAAATGAAAATATAACACGAGCGCCAAGTTCCTCCCAGGGACCGTGGAAAAGACAGACAGAGGACTTTCTGTTGCTGGTGGAGGCAGGGAGGCGAATGTGGCCGGGCCCTGCCGTCCAGAGAGGTTTGGGGCTGAGCATGGCCGCCAGTGGGCTTGAGGAGCGAAGCCAGGGTCGGGGCGATTCTAATAAGCAAACAGAAGTGTGGAGTGGTAACCCATCACGAAGCAGCGAGGGGTCAACTCTTGGGCAAGTGGGGAGCCAGGGCAGGGCAGCTGCGTGTGTTTGGGGAGCTCAGGTGCAGGTGGGAAAGGCTCGGGCACTTCTCTCCACGGGGCTGTCCCCTGGGAAGGAGGCAGCCCGTGACCTTCAGCTGAAATAGAAGCATCCAGGCTGGATTCTCGCCTCTGCCCAGCCCTGTGGACGCAGAGAGAAGCTGTAGGGACAGGTGCCGTGTCCCCCTCCAAGGAAGGACAGCGCAGCCATGACCATGCCCTTCACGAGGTCACACGTGCCCTGTGCTGGCGACACCAGAAACTGGGCCACCCTGGGGCACAAAGATCTGGCTGTCCTTCCGCCCAGCCCTGCGTCCCGCACCGTTCACTTCCCGTCACAGGTGTCCATCCCTCGGAAACATATCAGACCCCACGTGCCGGGCCAGCACCCACTTCTGGAAAACCCGACCTGCAACACATGCCCTGTCCTATCAGCCCAGCTGCGGGGACAGATACTGACCAAGGAATTACGAAGAATTCGGGCTGGAACCTCAGCTTTGCCAGGGAGCTGCCTGGCCGGAGGGAGGGTGGGCGGGGGTCACCAAAGCCCTCGCCTGCCCCGAGGGGCGCAGGGTGGGCCGTGCGCAGGTCCCCCGCACAGGTGGCCAGGTGAACACAGGGGCAGTAACTGGGCACCGGGCATGGGAACAGTGGGGCCGTGGGTCAGAAGTCACCACATGCAGGGCCCTGTTTCCAAAGGGCCCACATCCTGGGCCACCACACCCCCACCCCCTCCAGTCAGGAAAGGGGAACAGAGAGCAGTGCAGTGCCACCTTCCATGGACACACTCTGCCCTATTTCCTCTGCTGAGTGCAGCTGAGCCTGTCAGCAACCCCGAGACCTGGCTCCCTGGGCCTGCCTCCTCCTGGGGCTGACTTCTTCCCCCGACACGGAAGCGTAGGGCGCGACCACAACCGACAAGAACACTGGAAATAACGGAGTCAGCTGAGTGGCACAGACGCCTCTCCGGTGACTGGGGCCAGGCAGGGGGACCAGTGGAGGATGGATGGGCGTCTGGCGCGGATTGGTACCCGGCCTGAATAATAGATCAAGGGCCTGTGACTTCATCCCAAAGGCCCGGAGAGCCAGCCTCCTGCAAACCAGACTCCCCAGGGACTCGCTGGGTGTCTGCTGCTGGAAATGAAGGGGAGGAGTGCTCCTGAATCGCCCAGGCAGGCTCCCGAGCTGAGCAATGGGGGTGAATGCGCGTCCCCCAGGCTGCTTGGACTCAGGCCTCAGAAGGGTCCTTGCCTTGGGGGTGGGCACCCAGCACTCCCCTTAAGCTCCATCGGTGCATGAGTCAGAGGTGAAGGCAAAGCTGTCTCATTGACCTGGCACCGTGTGGGGGAGCACTGGCTCTGTAGGAAGCGGGGTTTGGGGGGTGAAGGGGGCGTTGCAGCTGCAGACCCGGGTGCCAGGTCCCTGACTGCAGGCTGAGAACAGGAAGCAGCCTGAGAAGCCCAGCCTCCATCCTGCTGCCTCTCTGTCCAGCTCCTGCCCTGTGCCAGTCACAGGCTTGGCTGCAGATCGAGCCCATTTTGCAGAAGAGAAAAGGAGACTCCAAGCAAGGCAGTGCCCTGTCCCCAGCCCTGTGACTTCAGGCAAGTGGCAGAGCTGGGACTGATCTGTCGGACTCGGTGTCCAGTGCCCCGTCTCCAGCCCCCTACCATGCCTCCTGGCTCCGTGTGAGAGAGGCAGGCCTCCCAGTAGGAGGTGAACTCCTGGCTCATGGCCATGGTTGTAATCCAGCACATCCTGGACACCGCTGAGCGCAGACAAGGAGCCCTTGGCCCCCGGGGTCTCAGGGGCCCCCACCCAACTAGGCCTGGCTGCTGGCCCATGTTACCAGCAGGAAGCACGGAGCCAGCTCATGGTCAGCTGTCACCATTCTTGAGAAGCTAAAAGAACCCCATCACCCAGTTCATGGTAGTGACAGATCCCAAGACATTTGGCTGAGATTTCTGCAGCATTTCTAACTGCAAATCCTTCTTCCTCTCTCATGAGCATCCGCATTGGCCAGCGGAGGTTTTGTAGATGTCTTAGTATAGTTTCTGTCTCTGTTTCATCCCAAGTTTTTTTATTGCTTGTTTTATTTTTGTTTGTTTCTGTTTTAAATATTTTATTTATTATTTTTAGAGAGAGGGGAAGGGAGAGAGGCAGAGAGGGAGAGAGACATCCAGGTATGGTTGCCTTTCACCTGCCTCCAGCTATGGACATGACTGGAAACTTCATCTGCAACCTGGTTACGTGCCCTGGCTGGGAATTGAACCAGCCACCTTTGGGTTCACAGGTCAGCGCCTTATCCACTGAGCCACCAGCCAGGGCTGTTTGCTTGTTTCTTAATGGTTGCCTTTCACCTGCCTCCAGCTACGGGCCTGGCTGGAGACCTGGCTTGCAATTTGGTTATGTGCCCTGGCTGGGAATTGAACCAGCAACCTTTGGGTTTGCAGGCTGGTGCCTTATCCACTGAGCCACCAGCCAGAGCCCAAGTTATTTTTAACCTCATAACAAGCTGTACTTGGTATAGCTTATGCAACTTCAATAGATCCCAAATTATTAATAAAATATTTTTCATTCAATGTGTTTGGCGCTTTTCTCCATGAACAGGGACCCCAGTTATCATACATATTTCTTTTCCTTTTTCTTAACATTTTTTCCCCTATCTTCACCCAAGGACATGCTTAATGGCTTCAGAGAGAGAGGAAGGAAAGGTGAGAGGGAGGGAGAGAAATATCAATGTGAGAAAAAGGCATCAACTGCCTGCCAGTTTTACACACTCAGACCAGGACCCGACCTGCAACCTAGGTACATGCCCTGACCAGGAGTCGGACCCTCTACCTTTTGGTTTATGGGACAACACTCCAACCCGCTGACCCACACCGGCCAAGGCTGTGATGTGTTTTTCTTACATTCTGTTCCCCACAAGTCTATCACCCGCAGGCCTTCCCAGTGATGTTTTCCATGCTCTCGCATCACCTGCTATTCCATACTGAATTTACTTCATCTCACTTAAGTCAACTCATCTTTTACATTTTTTAATAGGCCATATATTTTTAGAGCAGTTTTAGATTTACAAGAAGATTGAGCAGAAAGTACAGAGAGTACTTTTCCTCCCTTCCCTGCACACATTCCCACTATTAATATCTTGCATGAGGGTTGATACATATGAACCAAAATCGAGACATGCTTATTAACTCAAGCTCATAGTTTGGGGTCCAGGGCTCATGTTGCATAACTCGATACAACAAAGCCAGGTTGTCACAAATGCATAATGACACGCGTCCTCCATCACAGTCTCATACGGAATAGTTTCACCGCCCTAAAAATTGCCCTGGGCTCCCATGCATGCCTGTCCTCTGCACGTGAACTTGCGGCAACCACAGGTTTTGCGCTGTCTCTGTGCTGTTGTCATCTCCCCGAAGACTACATGTGGCTGGTTGGGAAAACTCAATATTGTCAAGACATCAGTTCTTGTGGTTGGAATCATGTGGAATCGTGTCATGTGGTTGGAACCACACGGTATGTAGCTTTTGAAGACTGGTTTCCTCAACCAGAAGACTTCATGTGATCCACCTGCCAGGACAGAACCAGGAGCTTGTCCATGTTACTTCTTCTCATGCCCGTTGGTCCACACATGGTGACGTGACCCTTCCCAGCTGCAAGATCAGTCTTCTGGGAAAGGTTGTCTTGGCCTTGGGGGGCCCTGTAACCAGCTAGCCTTCTGGCAATGACAGAAGAACAGATGTTTGTGGGGAGGGCAAGTGGCTGTTCCTGACCCAACCTGCTCTGAGTGATGGGATAATGAGGGTTAATTAGGACATAGTTAGTTTACAGACTTGTCCAAGGCCACTCTGCCCACAGCTGATGAAGTCCCCCTCAAACCCAGCACCTGCTGGCTGCAAAACCTGTATTCTTGGCTTCCCTCTGGAGGGGGCCCCAGTGGGCAGGCCAGCCTTGTACCTCATGATTCCGGGAAGGGCTGGTGGCTCAGTGGATAAGGTCAGGCTCCTCCCAGGGGGGCCTGGCTGAATCCCGACCACCGTGTGCTGGTCTCCACGTGTGCTCCACACTCTTGTCACTCAGTACACACTCATTTTCTGAAAGTGTTTTTCGAAAGGTAAAACACACAGAACACAACCGCCAAAAATAATAATAATAATAGTGGCGGCAATGCTTCATATCTGCAACTCAAAGCGCGGTCCTCGATGGACCTACTGGGTCAGACTCCGCCCTAGGACACCAGGCCCAGGCACCTCATGTCCCCCTGCAGCTTGCCCTGGCTCAGCACCGAGGTTCCGTTTTCATGACGTCTAGCTGACTGGTTCTTTCTCTCCCGGGTCGTGACTTAGGTGTTGTGTCTAAAAACCCATTGTCATGCCCAAGGCCACCGAGGTTTGCTCCGATGTTATGTTCTAAGAAATGTATAGTTTTTCATTTTATGTTTAGGTCCATGACCCATTTTGAGTTAATTTTTTAAAATAGGTATAAAATAAGGTCTGTGTGTAGATTTGTAATTATTATCTTTATTTTTACAGGTGGATGCCCACTTGTTCCAACACCATTTGTTGCACAGCCTAGTACTGCTTTGGCTGATTTGTCAATGATCAGCTGGCTATATTAATGGAAGATCGATTTCTGGGCTCCGTACTCTGATCTATTTGTCCATTCTTTCACTGTCTTGATTACTGTGGCTTCACAAAGTCAGGTAAGGTCAGTCCTCCAGCTCTGTTTTTCTCCTTGAATATTGGGTTGGCTATTCGCGGTCTTTTGCCTCTGCACGTGAACTTTAGAATCAGTTTGCAATATCCATAAAATAACCTGCTGGTATCTTGATTAGGATTGCATTAAACCTATAGATCAAGTTGGCAAGAACTGATATCTTGACGATATTGAGTTTTCCCAACCAGCAATATAGACTATCTCTCCACTTAATTGAGTTCTTCTTTGATTTTATTCATCTATTTTGTAGTTTTCCTCATTGAGATCTTATACCTATTTTGTTAAATTTGTAATTAAGGATTTCCTTTTGAGGGTCCTAACATAAATTGTGTTGTGTTCTCATGTTAAATTTCACTGGTTCGATGCTGGTATATGGGGAAAGCATTGACTTTTATGTTTTAATCTTGTATCCAGCAATCTTGCTATAAACCACTATTAATTCCAAGAGTTTTTCATCAATTCCTTCATATTTCCTGCATTTTATTTATGAAAAACATTTTTTTTTTCTTTCCAGTATGTTTACCTTTTATTTCCTCTTCTTGTCGTATTACATTAGCTAGGACTTCTGGTCTTTGATATATTTTTAAAAGGTTCTGAGTTCTACAGCTAATTGTGTGATGGTTTAATTGAAAATTGCATACTTTTTGCAAATTTTTTTTCTTAGTGTTTTCCCCACATTCTAACAAAATTTTTGTACCTGACATAATATTTTTAAAATTTATCTAAAAATTGTCTCCTTTTTCTGTGCAAGAACTCGAGTCATTTTCTAGCAAAGTAATAAGCAAAGACCCTTAAAATACTTTAAAAGATGTTATTGGACATTTCATTCTGAGTTTAGTTGATGTATCTTGTTTATTCTTTCTCAACCATTGAAAGGAAATTTCTTATGAAATTTATTACATATTTGATAGAAGTTTCCGTTACTGTTGTTCAATTTGTTATCTTTTACCCAACATATAAAAACTTTGTTCTTTCTGCTGATTGTAATCACCATTCATCAGGACATTTGTGATGTCTCAGGTTTTCTTCATGATTCTGCATATCTGCTGGATTCTGCTCAGTAGAATTCCCCCATTTTAAATCTAAAATTTTGTCTACATTTATTTTTTAAACTAGGAGAATAAGTTAATTATATGAAAATAAGAATTTCCACTTGATTGCATAGATGTCATGGTAGCTTGTACTGTTTGCATAAAATGTTCAAATAAGCACATCACTGTGTTGCAATGGCTCACAGGAAAAGTCTCTCCTTACTGGATCGATCCATCGGTCCCGGCTGGGTGGGTGATATGCGGGTGTGTCATAGTAGAAAGAGCGCCCCTGCCCAGCACTTGCACAACAAGTACAGCAACACTAACTGGCGGAAAGGCACAGTTAACGTGAACTGCATTGTGGCAGCCAGAATAATGACGCCGAAAAGTGAGAAACATCGGTTCTGTCTCCCACACGCCCCGGCCAGGGACCAAACCAGGAACCTCTCACTTTGCGGGAATGATACTCCAAAGAGCTGGGTCACATCGGCCAAGGCCAACCGTGTTCGCAGTCTGATCCCTGAAATCGATGACTATGTCGCCTGACATGACAAAAGGGGGAATGAAGGCAGCAGGTGCAGAGATGGTTGGTAGCTGACGTGGAAATGAGACGATTCTGAGCGAGCGGGATGGGATTGTTGAAGTTGTCATGGGCTAGGGCAGTGGAGGAGCTTGTGTGGCTGTGGTCAGAAGCAGCTGGGACAATGGAGCCGTGGTCAGAGAGTGTCCACCTCACTGCCTCTGAGGACAGAGGAAGATGGAGCCAAGGAGGATTGTCCCCTGGACCACAGCTCAGATGACCCCGTGACACCCAGGTGCCACTCCTGATTCCCAGAACTGTCCCATCAAGTACTCGCCTTGTCTTAGGCCGTCAAGTTTCTGTTCACGTGTCAGGGAGCCATAGGAGACGAATACAGTAGTTCGACAAAACTGCCTGATGGAAAAACGTTTTACAGTTCAGTGCTCACGTCCAAGTTTGTCAAACTTAGGTAAAATTCAAAGCTTCAGTTGCTCAGTTGTTCCGAAAAAGCCCTGCGGTTTTCAGTAACCACGTGTCCTCGGGGCTTTGGAACCGGACAGCCTGGTCCGGCCACCTCCCGCCTCGGTGGTTGGAAGTTGTGAGTGTGGAGTGTTTTGGGGGTGGGGGTGGAGGGACCGGATGTGCCAAGGCTGGTAAACTCTTGAGGCCATCTGACCTGGGTCATGACCGTCCAAGTTACGAGAATGGGGCTTCAGTTTTAAGTTCTGCCTCGGGATCGTTTCTGGAGGCCCCCGTATTTGGAAGGAGCGCAGGATGAAGAGGTCAGGAGAGGCGTCTCGAGAAAAAAATGACATCTTTGTTTTCTGGGGACTCAGGCCCCGGATTCGGTCTGCGGCGGCTGACTCAGCATCTGACCCCCCAGATTTCCCATGCGCTCTTCCAAGACCAGACTCATGCTCAGCAGGGCGCCAGGAAGGGCTGGGGAACCACATTGTTTACCGATGGGTGTTGATTTCCGCCCCTTCGTAGGGCATGGCTGGCTAGAAACGGACCCCATCTCCAGGCCCCCCGCCAACGCAAGCGCAAGGCTGGGGTGGACTTTGGCGGGGAGTGTCTGAGCGGAGACAGCTGCGGAGTGCGTAAACCCGAACTGCCAAAACTGAGCTGCAGGCTGCTTCAGGCCGGGGGCGGGGAGGGGCTGAGTCAGTGCCCCTGTGGGCTGGTGCTGAGGCATCTGTGATCAAAGCAAACGCCCAAGGGCCTCGCTTGGAGCTCCCCGGGAGGAGATGGGGGTCAAGGTGAGGGAGGGGCGGGGGCTGGCCAAGGCTTTTGGAAGTTTGTGGGAGAAACACAGGTCCAGCGGCTTTTTGAAGTCCTTCCCAGCAAAACCCTCAGCATCTAGGAAATAGTTCCCCTTCCCACCCCTTCTGTCTCCTCCTCTTACTTCTCCTCTCTCTGCGTTTCTCCCCTTTCATCTTTCTCATTCCTACCGCCTCTTTCTTTTATTTTTTAAAAAATTTTATTTATTATTTTTAGAGAGAGGGGAAGGGAGAGAGGCAGAGAGGGAGAGAGACATCCATGTATGGTTGCCCTTCACCTGCCTCCAGCTACGGACCTGGCTGGAGACCTGGCTTGCCACCTGGTTATGTGCCCTGGCTGGGGAATCGAACCAGTGACCCTTGGGTCCACAGGCTGGTACCAATCCACTGAGCCACCAGCCAGGTTTCTTTTCTTTTTGACCCTGGGCTTTGCCCAAGGTAAAATGTCACCAAATTAAATCAGGAGTGGTAACTGCATTCATTTCCTTCCCCTTTTCATTTAAAATTTTAACTTGCCTCTTTTCACCATTAAACCACACGCGTTTATTGAAAACAGCTGTCCCTGGGCAGGTGACGCCATTGGTTGGAGCATTGTCTCACGCACCAAAGGCTGCAGGTTCGATCCCAAGCTACAGTACATACCTAGGTTGTGAGTTTGATTCCCCAGTCAGGCCGCATACAGGAGGCAGCTGATAGATGTTTCTCCCTCACATCAACGTTCCTCTCTCTCTCCCTCTCTTCCTTCCTCTTTCTCTAAAATCAATAAACATACCCCTAGGTGAGGATTTTTTTTTTTAAGAAAGCATCTGAAAAACCAACTAAAGCATTCAAAAAGAAAAAAAAAACCACTTGTAATTATTCTTATGAGAGAAGAATGCTATGAAAAGTGTGCTCTATTTCTTGGATGTCTTTGCCGTGTGTGTGACTGGAAACTGGTTTTAAAAATGGAAGCCTGTGGATAATTTTATATCCCCCCTTTTTTCTGCATGTGACATTGTATCATAGACAGCCTCTCACCTAAGTAAGAGTTACCCCAGAATCAGGCTGTTAAAGGTTGGGTAGTTCTCTGTCTTATGGAGGAATAGACAATCTTTTGCTTGTTTATAAGCATCCAGTGGCCCGCCCCCGCCCTGCCCACAGAGTTCGCTAGCAGCCTACCCAAGATCCATCTTTGTTCTTCTTCTTTAATAAAAGAACACAGATTTTTATCGTGGGTGGCGATGTGGACCTAAAAGGCTGTATTTCCCAAACTCTTCTGCAGTCAGCGGTGGCCAGTGATACAGAAGTTGTTTGTTCTCCTGGAAATGCACAGCAAGAGGGTCTCTTCTTTTTCTCTTTCGTGGAATGCAGATGGTGTGGCTGAAGTACCAGCAGCCACCTCGGGCCGTAAGATGACCCTGGGAAGGAGGCTACGCACTGAAGACCGGGAAACAGAACAGAAGGCACCTGGGCCCCAGAGGCAACATGTGGCCACCACCTCTGAACCCTCAGTGAAATGGAAGTGAACCCCCATCTGCTTGCTTTCCATTTCTTACTAGTCACTCCCGGTGATCCCTACAACAGATTATTTCATGTTACAATCAAATGCCATGGTCATTGATAGCATGACTCCTATGCACCTGTCTTCATGGAGCTGACATTCTAGTGGGGAGAGATGGATGGTTTCAAAACAGTAAACAAGTGAAATATTGACTACGTTAGATCGTGTACTAAGGATAAAAAATAAAGTAAGGTAAGGGGGTGTGTTGTATTTGGGGGTTCGGGGTGATATTGAAGTTCTGAGCGACTCAGGGAAAGCCCCAGAGAATTCTCTTCCCAGAGAATTCGGAGTGGCACCTTTTCGATCATGATGTGCTTTTCACACGTTTTCATGCTTAGAAGTTAGTGACTAATAGGGTTTGTAGAATTGGTGACTAGGCCCTTCTCCTGAGGATTGTTCGGGATAGTATATGCACTAAGCATCTTCTGTTGCTGGTGAAAGAAATTCAACTCAAACAGACTTAAGAAAACAAGGGGGCATTATAAATCACAAAATTAACATGTCCAGGGGGTGGTCCAGGTATGGCTGGATCTAGGTGCTCGGGAATGTGGCCAGGATTCTGTCCTACCCGTTTCTCTGTCAGGCTTCCCTCTGTGAGACACAGTCTCATCCCTCTCACCCCACCTACCTTGGGAGGGAGTGGGGCTCATGCTGCTGCAGATTGGGGTGCCTACTTCCTGGTAGTTGCAGCAAATCTCCCAGGGCTCACTCTCATTGGCTGGGGTTGGGTCACATGCCCGTTTCTGAACCAATCCGTGGGCCCACTGGAGTCAGACCGGCTGATGCTGGAGCTTATGTCACAGGACCCCTTCTGAAGCTGGAAGACTCAGCAGCAGTGCTTGTCCCGAGAACTCAGGAGCTCTTACTGCAGGAAGGGGGCAGAAGATGCGGAGCAGGGCTCTTCCCTGCCTCATGCTCCGCCTTGGGAACAGAAAAGTCACATAAACCCGTTCCTCCTCCAGCTTCCCTTTGGCCTGGTGATTTTTCCCCCATTTCACAAATGAACAACAAAATGTGCAGAGACCGTACATGATAAACGAGCCGTTCAAATGAGGCAAGTGATGGCAATGAGCAAAATCTAATTAAGCAGCGTGAGACCGAAGTGATATTGTTATTAAAGTGCTGCGTTAACAGAGCGTTTGATCAGCTCGCTAATCTTCTCCGAGTGGCTGCCGAGGGCGCGCTCCGTGCTGGTTGACAGAGGGGTCCGTTCTTCCGTAGGAGATGAGTCAGCTCCGGCAAGGCTGGGGGTTCGGGAGAAGGGTTGGCCCTGTGTCCCACCCTCTGCCCCACCCCCCGCAGTCTGCACTCCGCCCAGTCAGTCACAACCAGGGTGGAGAATCGGGGGCACTTTGGAAAAGCATGATCGCCTGCTTTGTAGGGTTGCCCGGGGCTCCCAGGGCAGAGCTCTTGTTCCCGTCCGAGCTGCTCATGCCCCTGTGCCGAGGCTTCTAGAGAGAGGATCTTGGTACGGGGGCACCAGGAACCTCTGAGCTGGGGGTCACTGGCAGGTGGGGGCGCAGTGAAACAAGGCAGAAGCTTCCGGCTCGGTGGGTAGGTCTCCGCTGGGACCACTGCTGGGTCTGTCCACTTTCCCTTCAGTAGGTTGGGGTGAGTTTGGTGAATGACATTTTAGCAGAGATGTGCGGGGTTCCTCCCTTCATCGGGGAGGAGACTGAGGCATAGAGGGCTGAGCAGCATGCCCAAGGCCACTTGTGGGGAGGTGACAGCCGCAATGAAACTCAGGGCCGGCTCTGTCCAGAGTCCAGGGCTGTGGATGAGAGTCGGGGTCACACCCATGGCACTGATCCCCAAGCGCAGGTTGAAGTCTGAGATCGTAGCCCAAGCCAGCTCCCCAAGGGGGCTCTGTGGTCTCCATGTGACCCCACCTGGGCCTCAGCCCGGCAGAGTGCGGTGAAGGAGAACAGTGTGTCCCATTCCTCCCCTGACAAAGCCCTTTGCCTTCACTTCCCCCTTTGTCTCAGTCTCTGAATCACTAGGAAGGGACTGAAGAGCGTCATTTGGTAGTTGACACTATTTGCCTCTTCTTAGCAAGTCCACCCTGTCTTCTCTCCATTCCCCGTTCTCTCTGGATCGTGATCTCTCCCTGGAAGTGATCATTTGCCCTCCAAACACATGGCCCAGTGGAAGGAGCCTGCACTTGCGGGCTGTGTAACCTCGGGGAAGTCACTCACCCTCTCTGAATCTCCACCTCCCGTCATCCGTAAAATGGAGACACGAGCCCCATCTCATGAAGAGCTTCTGGGCGTGAAACAGGTCAACTGGGGACAGCTCGTAGCACAGCTAACGTGAGTTTGCCTCTCTTCTCGGGAAATGATGCTTTTTCAGAAGTGCTCACCTCTCCGTTAACCGGTGGCGACCCTTGGTGGGCACATGACATACTATTTAATCCCAACAATAGGACATTCTAGAGAAAACAAAACTATGGAGGGAATGAAAAGATCAGTAGTTGCCAGGGGTCAGAGTGACAGGAGGCATGACCAGGCAGAGCACAGGAGAGTTTAGGGAAAGTGAAGCTGCTCTGTGATACTATGCTGGGTGCATGTCCTGGTGCACCTGTCCAATCCATAGAACATACCACACCAGGTATGAATGCACAGGTGAACTATGTACTTAGGATGATCATGATGTGTCAGTGTAGGTCCATCTGGCGCGGGGGGTTGATAATGGGGCTTGTGTTCATGTGAGTGGACCTCAATTTTTCTGTGAACCTCAAACTGCTCTAAAGTAAGTGTCTTAATTTTTAACTATTGAACCCATGACATAGATGGCTTTGAACCTCTACCTCCGTCTAAAGGGAATTTCAGCTGGAAATGAGAGTTGGCTACAGCCAACCAAAGTTCAGATTTACTGGAGTTTAAAAACAAGAGACTAAGTTGTCCTTAGTACTTAGTTCCATTGTATGTATGATGCACGTCAAGTTTCACCGTTCGGTTTTCTGGGGCAAAAAGAGATGGATCAGTTTTGTCAATGGGATGTGAATGGTGACGAAAAATGGCTTGAACGCGCAATTCAGTTACTGGAAAACTTTTCAGTATGTTTAGAGCAACTGTGTCATGGGAATCTACTTTTTCACCAGTAAACAAGTGCAAAATCTAAACACGGACCAACTGTTTCGGACAAACATCTTAGCAGCTAAATGGAAACTCGTAGGTTGGAACACACACTAACTTTTAAAGATGTAAAGCAACACAAAGGAAATGTTGAAATATCACATCGAGTTTCATACATATTGCATGTTGGGATGATAATTTGGGGACGTACAAGATATGTTTTTCAAATGAATTTCATGTGCTTCTGAGTTTTTACTAGGGAACTTGAAATTACTCATGCGGCTCTCATTCTGGTCCTACTGAGCCATGCAGCGACCTTTCCGGAGAAACCGAAGTTTGTAGTAAGGAGACATCCTTTCCTCCTTCGGCTCCTTGTTTCTAATCCTGGGTCCAAGTCCAGTGTCATAAAGCTGCAAAGTGGTGGCCCAATCCAGCCAGCAGATTAGATTCAGTTCATGTCGGTGTTAAAAAAGTGAGGGAAGAGGGTGCTAGTTGACAGCGTAGAAAAATCGAAGTTACCTGCAAGCCTTCCATTGTTACCCTTTTTGGAAAAGCAGATCTGGTCGGTCTGAGCACTGATGTCCAAGTGGTGACATCTGGGGGTGAACCAGGGCACGCAGCCTCCCCGTACCCAGGAGTCCTGACCTTGACACACTTTATCGAAGTTGGTGTCCAAAGGTCCAGCCAAGATGGAGGCTCAGGTAGACACGCTTCACCTCCCTCCACGAACATAAGGAGTATAATACCTCAAAACTACAAACAGCCAGAACAACCCCCAACTCTAACTGTGTGGAAGTCCAACGAAGACAGACATGAGGAAGGGATACTCACCCACACAGGTAGAGGGGGCAGAGCTGGGGCAGAGAGAACGCGGGGTGGCGGTGACGGCAAGGCAGGGGCTGTGGCTGGTGGTGGAAACACCAAGCCATTATTACATGAAATGTTAAAGGGACTTATTTAATAAAAAGAAGAAGACCAAAACGATGAACATTAAAATGACAAAAAAAAAAAAAAAAAAAAAACACAAAACCTCCCAACTATCAACAATGGAATCTAAAAAATAAAAACAAACTAAGCAAATAACCAGAATAGGAACAGAATCACAGGTTTGGGGATCATTTGGAGAGTTATCAGTGGGGAAGCGGAATCGGAAGGATAAGGAAAAGGTGCAGGCATTAAGAAGCACAATTGATAGCAACACAATAGACAGGGGGATGTTAAGAATAGTATAGGAAAAGGTGAAGCCAAAGAACTTACATGCAGGACCCATGGACATGAACGAAATGGGGTGGGTGTTGCGGGAGGGAAGGGTAGTATTGGGGGGAGGGGAGCAAAGGAAAATAAGTTGGGACAACTGCAACAGCATAATCAATAAAATCTACTTAAAAAAGGAAAACATTTGGTGTCCAGAATTGGCCAACTTCATTCAATTAATCGGGAAGACTTTGCTCTTTTTTGATGTCTGGTAAAGCCTAAATGGAATGATCTGTTCTTAGCTTGAACCCATGTAAAGTCAAAACCATTTAAAGTATATATTATGATAGGTCTTTGGCAAACGTTAACATTTCTCCTGTGATTGCTTTAAATTCCTTCTATAGTTATTCTATGTAGGGATGTTTTTAAGGCTTCTTGAGCCAACTTTACATATTTCTGTTATTCAAGAAAGTCAGTTAGCATTTCACTAGATTTTTAAATACACTCTTTTAATTCAGGTGCCAGTCTGAGTCCCCCAAGGCCCTTAAGCCAGTTACCTGACTCCCCCTCCCTCCCTCCTTCTACCCCAGACTCACTGGTCTCCTTAGGATTGAACACTTGAGCGAAAAAGAAAAAGGGGGTACAACATGTCAGTTAAATTTGCCCCACACTATATCTGGGTCATATTTATATTTCAGAGAGTCCGTCATTTGTCTGAAAGGCAAACCTCACGGCATCCTGTATATTTTCTGGCAGTCCTAACCTAATGGAGCAAAGTTTTATGCTAAGGCACTGCTTTCCAAACCCGGCTGGGAAGCTTCCTAGAAATATCGACCCAGGCTGCACCCCAGACAGATTGATTCAGCCCCTGGGTTTGGGCCCAGCCGCTCCGTGATTCTGAGCACCAGGCAGGGTTGAGGGGCATGGTGCTGGGCAGCTTGGGACGTGTCCAGCAGCCTCACGCAGCTCTGAGCGAAGGGGAACCCACTGTCCTTTGGGGAAAACTCCTTGTCCTCACTTCTCAGGGCAAAGAGAAGACAGCCCAGCCCCTCCCACCTGGCCTGGCCCCGGGCAGGTAGCCCTAACTGGAGGAAGTGAATAGAAGTGGGCAGGGGGCAGGAGCAGACACTGGATAGGGGGCCAAGAACGAAATCCCTAATACGCCTGGGGCAGAGGGTGGCCCCCACCCTCTCTATCCCAGCACCAGACACCCCCTTCCGGGCCGAGGCAGCAGGGGGTCCTCAGGGAACAACCCTGAGAGAAACAGCTGAGTGGTCCTCTTCCCTCCCTTACTCCCCCTCTCCTAGGTAACAGGGAGCTGCAGTTTGCCTGTCCTGACGGTTGCAGTGTCTCACTTGTCAACGGAGACTGGCGAGGACGCAGAGGACGGCTCGAGGGGAACCGTTTTTCTTCATCTGGTCTGGTAGACACAGGCAGTTAGGCCCCTAGCTCTCCCGTGTGTGGAGGGGGAGCAGCAGACCACCCCAGGCTATGTAAGGGCTACAGGAAGTTAGAGGAGGCCTGTGGAGAGGAAGGGAACTTCTGCGCTAGGAGGGAGGGTCATTAGCAGCAAGGTGCACCCACCCAGCCCCCTATAACCAGCCCAGGTGGGCGCTACCTGGCCAGGCCTCATTGGGCAGCTCCGGAACAGCCCCCGGCCTGCATGGGCTGCCCACCTTCATTCCCTGCAGAGATCCCACACCCCCAGTTTGGGTCCCGAGCTGGCCTGAGGCCGCAACCCAATTGTTATCACAGCTTTGATCCTCCCCAGCCCCCCACCCCCAGGACAAAGAGGTCCCTTAAAGGACAGAGGTCCCGCAGGTGTGAAAGGACCGTTTCTCTCACCTGCAGGGCCCACTGTCCCCTGGCACTCACAGGGCTTCTTCGTGTGGAAGAAGGTGAGGAGGGGACCCTAAAAGGAGCTATGAGCAGACGAGCCCCTCCCTTTGCTGTAAAATGGTAACATGTCTCCTAAATTCCAGACAGCTCCCTCAGGTTACCTCCTCCCAACGTTCTGACATCTCCAAGGATTCTGTAGTCCACAGCGGAGCCCAGGTGCGCTGGCAGTGGGGTGGGGCATCGGGCAGAGTTCCCACTCTAGGGTGCCTGAGTCTAAGCTCTGAAGTCCCTCCCCTGTCACCCAGAGCCCCCTCCGTCCTGGGAGGACAGGGACTGCAGCCCCCTACCTCGTTGTGAGGTCTCAGTGATGGCTGGCGAGTGAAAACAGTGAGGGAGTGCAGGCAGGCCGCCTGGGATTCCACCCTGGCTGCCCCGGGTCCAAGCTGTGACACCCAGGACAAGCCACCTGGTGTCTGCACCCAACTTCTGGCCAGCAAAGTGGGTGTGAGCTTCACTCCAACCTCAGAGACTGTTTCTGGGATCCACTGACTTAACTCACGGGAGGCGTTGGAAGTAGTGACTGGCGCGTAGCGAATGATGCATTGGCTATTGCACAGTTAAGGTTTTTTTTTAAGCATCAATGTGCGGTTGCATCTCCCACACCCCCAACTGGGGACCCGGCCCACAAGCCAGGCATGGGCCCCAACTTGGAATCGCACCAGCGACCTTTTCGTTCACAGGCAAGCGCTCAATCTGCTGAGCCACACCAGCCAGGGCTGCAATGAAGTCTTCGTTGGAATAGTCATCCATATGGCCGGTGCTCTTATTTTGCCTACAAGGAGAATAAAGGACAATTTTAAGTTACGTTAACCAGTTGAGTTCAAAGGAACATCTGCTATTACACTGCTTACAATATACACACCTAAAATCAGCCCCTCAAGACTAAATAGAAAGAGAGGCACACACAGAGAATGGAAATTATGTATGTTCGTCTGGGTGAGTGTGTGTATATATATATATATATATTGCAAACCAGAGAAGCAATTACTTAAAGAACTATTGGAACACAAGACGTAAAGTGTTGCAAGGGTTTATTTTGTATTTATACATGGAAAAGCATCCACAGTAATGATGTAACAAGTCGAGAGGCTTTATGCACCAAATAACAGCGCTGAAATATATGAAGCCAACAGATTTGAGATACTGTTAAGCTTAGATGTTTCTTACTACAGAGTACCTTCCTGGGTGCCTCAAGGCCTCTGCGGGACACCCTGCTTTTCTCATCCCAACATTTAAGGTCAGTATTTGTAATTATTTTATCGATTTAACTGCCCTCCCCCACTCTCACTGGAAGCTGAGCCCTGGGGGGGAGGGTTCTCAGACAATGCCTGTCTCATTCATTTTCCGTGGCTTCAGGACTCAACCTAATGTTCACCAGCTACTGAGCATTCAATAAATATTTGTTAAAAGCATGACGCATAGATACATATTCAATTCTGTCTCTTCAAGACAGAGAAAAAACATTTTTTTTTTCCAAATGTTCATGGATATCTAACAAAATCCATCCTATACTACTGGCCAAAAGAGAGTTCAATAAATTTCAAAATGCAGAAATTGGGCCGATAACATTCTCTGACCTTATAGCTAAAGAATAAACAACAACAGAGAAACAAAAAATTTCAACCTGCCAGCAGCTGAAATTCGCTTTGTAAAATGACTCCAAGCAAAGAAGAAATCAAAACTGCAATGAGAAGTTATTTATAAAATATCCAGAACAACAATCCACAAAACAATGTGCGGGGGAATCTGGCCAAGTCTGCATGGGAAAGAAAAATGAGAGATTGAAGTGTTTTCATATTTGAACAAGAAACAACTAAACTAAGTGGAAAAAAGCAGTCAAAGCAAGAAACTGAAAAAAGGCAAAATAAACCCAAGGAGAGCAGAAGGAGGGAATTAATAAAGATAAAAGAAAAAGCAAGACATTCGAAAACAGCATTTATAAATATATGTAAGACCGCATTCTTCGAAAAGCAAATAAACATGTATATGAAAAATTTAACATATATAGATAGATAGGCATGTAGATACAGCTTCTTCACACTTGCTTTAAAGAAAAAACTAAAATCGTTAGGCGTAAACTATAGCAGTAAACCACAGCCTCTTGCTAAAGAACATTCTAGAGGACTGGGTCTTTGCAAGCCTACTGGCCCTTCCTGAATTAATGAGTGAATTTAATGTCATTCTAATTGCAAGGGGGGTTAGGGGTCAGGGGCAGGTTTTGACAAATGGGCATCAAATTTTTTCTGGATAAACGAGATCTGTTTTGAAACAGAATACTGAGGGGAGGAGGGGAAGTGGATGGAGCGCCTCTGTGTATACCGCACCCTGGTCCTGGGCACCTTGCACTACGGGGACAAGTGGTCTGTCTCCCTGCCAGCTTGTGACCCCCACAAGGAAATGAGCGCCATCTTGCTTCCCATGGAACGACTCGAGTGACCAACACAGCATTCGCTCGACAAAGGGAAGGACGGGAGGGAGGGAGAGAAGGAGAAGACGGGGAGAAGAATGGAGGTTCAAGTTCCCAATAACTCCGATGAGATGAGTGTTTCACGAGGAAAGAAAAATCCAGGCTGAAATTTCTTCTTCTGAAGTTCCTTAAGTCGAAGTTGAGAAACAAACCACTGTCCACAGCAAACGCAACTGTCTCTGCAGGCTGGACGTAAGAGGGAAGAGGAAATAGGGTGACAGTTATACAGAACAGGGGACACCAGGCCCCATCTCCCGTGGGGCCCACCACGCAGTGCCACAGGGCCGTGGCCACGTGGAAGGACAACCCGGCGCTGGTTTTTTAATAGAGGATAGATAGCTGTGTTTTAAATTCCACTCTCCCGACCATGAGACCTACCCACATATTTTAGAAAAGCCACGTGCAGGTGCCCAAAGGAATTCAATTCTGCCCCCCGGCCAGCTGTTAAAAGAGCTGATGGATGAGGTTTGGAAAACAGGCGTCTGTGGGCAGGGTGGCTGGTCGCAGTTGTGTGTGGTTCCTCACTCCAGGGTGGGGAACCGGAGTGACCCCAGTTAGTGAGCAGCAGGGTGACCAACTCATGCTCGTTTGCCTGGTACTGTCCCCATTTTTAAACAGAAAGTCCTGCATTGCAGGGACCACGTCAGTCCCAGGAAAACCCAAACGATCGGTCACCCTAAGGAAGAGACACTGAGTGAGCCATAGGGCTGTGCCCACTCGGGAAGTCGGTTACTTGAAGAGGAACAACTGTGGCCAGTAACAGGGACCATGTCACCCACACTCAGGTCAAACGTGACCCGGAGCCGCTGGCCGGCCAGATGCTCCAGGAAGGGGAGAAAGTTGGTGTTAGAGGACAAGCCATGTCCTGCTGTCTCTGAATTTGCATGAAATCCTAACTCCTAATATCTCAGAATGTGACTATATTGGGGTAAGGTCTTTATCAAAAATGAGTTCCTCTAGATGACCCCTGATCCAGTATGACCGATGTCCTTATAAGAGGAGGAGATTCGGGCACAGACACGCACAGCAGAAAGGCCACGTGAGGACACAGGGAAAAGATGGCCATTTACACGCCAAAAGGAGAGTCCTCAGGAGGAACCAGCCCTGCCAACACCTTTATCTGGAACTTCTAGCTCCAGAAATGAGACAAAATTGATATGTTTGGCTTAAGCCTTCAGGTCTGTGATCCTTTGCTTTGGTGGCCAGTGCTGACTATTGTCACTGGTCAGCAGGGAGGAGGAGCAGGAGGGTGGCAGAGCTGGGAGTTACATGTCCAGAGAGAAACACTGGAGGATGCTGAGCTGTTGGCTTTGAAGGTGGAGGAAGGGGCTACAAGCCAAGGACTATAGGCCCCTCTAGAAGCTGGAAAGACAAAGAAATAGATTCTGCCCAGAAGGAAGACGGCTCTGCCCACACCTTGACTTTGACCTTCACCACTGTAATAAATGTGTTGTTTTAAGCTACTGAGTTTGGATTAATTTGTTAGAGCGATAACAGGAAACTAACACCACACTGAATTGTAGCTTCTTCATAAGTCCCATCCCTGAACTTAATTCTTGTTTCCTTTTCCCCTAAGCTCTTCATACTGAAGACGGGCCAGAGGACATGCCCAGGATTGGCATTGTGGGTGAATTCAAAACCAGAAGCCATTGATGGGAAGAACGAAAGCCTGACAGCCACTTGAATCTTCAAAAGTGAATTCCCCCTTCTTTCCCTTGCTGTCCCCTGCCCTCAGATGGTTTATTTGATGGCACACATGGTGAGCAAAGCGTTAGGGGTGTTGGGAAGAAAAGCAGTGCCTGTCCTTGACCTTCCCACCCAGCTCTGGGACTGCCCGGGGCACCCACTCCAGCAGGAGTGGACACATCAAAGGCACCGCAGCCCTACGCCAGCCCCGCTGAGGTGACACTGCAGGCTAGCAGAGCGGGGAGCCTGGGCGGGGTGTTGCTGCCGGCGTCTGTGCTGGGGGCACCGCCACAAACCCTCAGACTGGAAAAAGCCGACAGCTGCACCCCGCAGGCTCCCGTGCCGGCTCCATCTGCTCCGGCACGGAAAGCGAGGCTTGGCGGAGTGTGCAGAAAATCGCATTTGTTCTCCCCCTAAAGAGGAAGAGCAAACTTTCCTAGCTTCCTCCTGAGACTTGGTGAGCTGGTTGATGCGCACAGCGCGCTGGGCAAAAGCAGGAGCCTGTCACCAGGGTGGGCGCTAAGGTTCGCGCTCTCGCCCAGTCGTAAGTTCAATCACCTGTCATTGTGGCCAGGTGGTGCAGCCACCATCCCACAGCACGAAGGCAGGCATACCCCGGCTCACGTGAGGCCCGGAGGCCCGGCGGTTTGCCTCTCACGCTAACACACATCTAGGGGCCACGTCCACACCAGGGGCTCCAGGACAGTCAGCAGGAATAGACTCTCCTGGTGAAGAGGTGGGATGCCCTCAGCCCTGGGAGCTGAAAAGCAGGGGTGTCCCAGCTTTGGGATCCAGACAAAAGCCGTTATTGCCACCATTTCCTGTGCGAGAGAAACTGCCCCAGACTCCGGATTCCACGGAGGACACTCTGAGCTTCAAGTCTCTCATCAGCACCTTCTCCAGACTTGGGGAGAACGGAGGGAACACGCTGCCCACCCCACAAACACGCCTGATCATCATCGTCATCATTCCTCTGCGACCCTGGCATTGGAGGCTTTCAAAGCCTGCACCCCCTTTCAAATGCAGCCTGAGCCCCCCATCCCGTGCTGAGGTCGGCCTGCGTGGCACCCGCGAGTCCCAGTCCACGTGCCAAATCCTGCTTGGCTCCTGTTCTTGCCCACCTGTGAGCTAAGTAACACTTTTTTACATTTTATGAACGGGCAGAGGAAAGTCAGAAGAAGTCAGAAGGATTTTGCGATGGGGAGAAATGAAATCGGATGTCAGCATTCACAAGTAAAGTTGGGCTGAAAGGCCAGCCCGTCCGTGTTCTGCCTGGTTTGCGCTAGAACGGCAGAGGCGCCTGGCCCGTAAAGCTGAAGATGTTTCCTCGGTGTCCCTTACGGAAAGTGTGTGGCCCCTCATTGCGGGGACTAAAGCCATTCTCTTTGGATGCCTTGGCCCAATCTCACAGGTGGTGTTAAAACAACCCCAAGGCCTGACCGACCGGCGTGGATAGGAGAAGCAACTAAAAGATAGAAATTGTATTAGCTCAGTTGCATCTCAACAAAGATAACACCGGAGTGGCGCATCCTCTGCTTGGGTTTCTGGGAAGGAGCCTGGCGTTACGACCATGTTTGGAACCTGCTTGCCGCCCGCAGGCTGTGTGACTTGGGACTGGTGACCGATGCGCTGAGTTCTCTACTGTCAACTGGTATTGATGATCCCTTTGGAGCAGCGGAGGGTCAGGTGCGCCGGTGGCTCCCGCCCTTGGGACTCAGTTGGACCAAAAGAGAATGAACCAAACGGGGAAAATCACTCTGTGGTACCGAAAGCACCCTGACTTCCAGCTTCAGCTCCAAATTACAAAAAGTCTGCAGGTTGTTATTCTTACCACATCACAATAACAAAGCTGAGCAAACTGAAAACCTGCAGCTTTGTGTGGGCCCTTCAGGCAAGTGAGTTTTCAAGACAGACGGCAGCTCTGAACTCCGCAAAGACAGGTGGATCAAGTGGCAGCTGAGCTGTGCTCACCTGCAGCACAAGGTCCTGGGGTCAGACCTGGGTGGGACGGTTGAATGCTGTTATGAATTGCTAGAGGCCGAGCATGAAACCCCAGGGAACGGTTGGTTATCTTGAGGGGGTAGGATGGTCACAAGTTGATGGGATTTAGCACCAAGAACCCCACCTGGTTCTTACTGCGAAGGTTCCAGAGAAATCCCCTCCAGGCTCTGGCGGGAGGCAGGAGAAAGTCATTCCTGTGAAATACAACCCAGCCTCTGCACAGCAAAGGCTGGCTCTGTGGGGGAAGCTGGGGACAGCACAGGGCTCCCGTTTCAACCCCCTCCAGCCTGTGCGTCTCAACTGAGGACGAGGTCGTGAGCAGGAGACCCTTGTGAAGGTCCCAGGTCGGGCACACGACCCACGGAAAGACAGAGTCAACCATAGCTGAAAGCTCTGAGACACGGGGTCTCTCCAAGAGGGAGGATTTAGAAGAGTTCGAAGTCAAGGAGGAATTAAAACACAGGGACGCAGGGGAATTTGAAGCCTCTGGTGTCTAGAACTACAGCAAACACGAAACACAGCCAAGCTCTGAACCAGATCGACACAAACCGTCCTGCTACGGGCCTGTGTACCGCAATATCCATTACTAGATACAACGTGTCTGGCTTGCAACAAGAAGTTACCAGGTACACCAAAGGGGTAAAACTAAAAACACGGTTGAAAGGACAAGGCAACTATCAGAACCAGGCGCCGCTATGACACAGATGTTGAAATCACCCGACGGACAGGGGGTTTGAAGTAACCATGATTCAAACATGAAGAACCCGAACGGAAAAAGTAAACAACATGCAACGCAGATGGGTCATGTAACCAGAGAAATAAAAAGCCTAAGAAATAATCACAAGGAAATGCTCGAGATCAAAAACACGCCAGCAGAAAGAGTGCCTTTGACGGGCTCATCAGCAGACTGGACACAGATGAGGAAAACATCGTAACGAGCTTGATGAAGTTTCTAATGAGCAACGGAAACTTCCCAAACTGAAACAGAAAGAGACGATAAGCATGATAAAAATAAATTTTAAAACCCTGGCTGGTGGCACAGTGGATAAGGTGCCCAAACGTCGCAGGTTCGATTCCCAGCCAGGGCACATAACCAGGTTGCAAACCAGGTCTCCAGCCAGGTCTGTGGCTGGAGGCAGGTGAAAGGCAACCATACATGGATGTCTCTCTCCCTCTCTGCCTCTCTCCCTTCCCCTCTTTCTGAAAATAATGAAATAAAATAATAGAAGATAAAATTTAAGGAAATAATGGCTGAGAACTTTCCAAAGTTAATCATGGATATTAAATGACTGATGCAGGAAGCTCAGAAAATACCAATAATCTATCCCAGGGCATGACATATACAAATTACACAGGACCAAAGGGAAGAATAGAAGTTTGAATGAGGCTGGAGTGGGGTGGGAAAACCTTACCTCTAAAGGAACAAGGATAAGAATTGCAACTGACTTCTCATTGGAAACCACACAAGTAAGAATAGACTAAAACACAAGGTCTATCCCCAAAGTATCAAGCCAATGCCAATGTAACTAAAAGTATTAGCTTGCTCAGCTAATACTTTTGGGACAGACCTCATATTTAAAATGTTGAGTTCAAAAGAAAGGACCAATGTGGAATTCTATATCCAGATAAAGTAGTTTTCAAAGGTGGAAGAGAAGTAAAGGCTTTCTCAGACAAATAAAAACTAAGAGCATGTGTTACCAGCAAACATGGTCTGCAGAAATGTTGAAAGATTTTCTTCAGGAAGAAGGAAAATGATACAGGTCCATAACCTGGACGATAGCCTTTCTGAAAGAAAAAGCAAAAGCATCTGAGAAACCAAGAAACTGGTATCTTTTATTTTTCTGGAGTGTCATCTAAAAGATAACTATTTCAAGTTACAACAGTCTCTTAGACTGTTCAGGCTGCCATGACAAAATAGTACAGACTGAGCGGGGGAAGGGGACTTCAACAACAAACATTTATTTTCTCACAGTTCTGGAATCTGGAAATTTCCAGATCAAGTTTCTAACCAATTTGGCTTCAGAGGAGGGCCTTCTTCCTGGCTTTCAGACAGCTAGTTTGTCCTCACTTAGCCTTTTCCTTGTACATTTCCATGGAAAGGGAGGAAAAAGTGAGCTTTCTTATGTCTCTTCTTATACAACACTAACCCCAGGGTCAGGGCCCACTTTTATGAACGGTACTAGATGGTACAGATGTTTGATGGTACAGAAAACAAAGACTTTAAGGCAGTTTTTATAAATATGTTTAAATAAAGGAAAATATAGCCCAACTGACTAACCAGAGAGCAACTATCAACAGCATAATGAAAGTTATAAGAAAGAGCAAAATGAAGATCCCAGAACTGAAAACTAATAACTAGAGTTTCAATTTCCCTGGGGTACGTAAGACTGCAGTGAAGGTGGCAGAGGAGTTAACAAACTTGAAGACAGGTCAATAGAAATGATCTCATCTGAAGAACAGAAAGCAGACTGAGGAAAATAAACAGCGTCCCAGGATCTCTGGAACAGATCACGCAGTCTAACATATGTGCCTTGGACGCCCCCGAAAGAGAAAAAATTGAGACAGAAGACATATTTGAATAATTAATGACTATCAACTTCCCAAATTTGAATGAAAACACAGACTTACAGACCCAAGAAGCTCTGAAAACCCCAAACAAGACGGGCAGAGTTATTCACTTGGGCACATCCTAATTAAAACTGCTGCAAACCCAAGACAAAGAGAACATTCTGAAAGCAGCCAGAGAAAAAAGATACTTTATGTAGAGAGTAAAGATAAGAATTACAGCCCTGACTGGTGGCACAGTGGATAAGGCGCCAGCCTGCAAACCCAAAGGTCACTGGTTCGATTCCCAGCCAGGGCACATAACCAGGTTGAAAGCCAGGTCTCCAGTCAGGTCTGTGGCTGGAGGCAGGTGAAAGGCCACCATACATGGATGTTTCTTTCCCTCTCTGCCTCTCTTCCTTCCCCTTTCTCTAAAAAATAATAAATAAAATCTTAAAATAAAAAAATAAAAAAGCAGGAATTACTCCTGACATCTCATTTGGAAGCAATGGAAGCTAGAGGACAATGGAATGACATCCTGAAAATGCCGAAAGAATTATCTCCCCAAGAATCTGCCTGAAGGCTTATCTCATCGTCCACTCCCATTCCCCACGGCTTGAGGGTTTCTACTGGGGTGCTGACTCCCCTGTATTTTCTGGCTGAATGTGTCTCGGTGAGCAGGTGCCCACCCGTGGCTGCAGCACCAGGGCACCCCCAGGGCAGGGGGTTAATTAACACCACCCAGCCTACCCACCTCGCAGCTAGACCCTAAGGGGATGAGATGAATCAAAACTTTCATGGAACCCACAGCAGACAGAGCTGAAGACACAGAGGAAATAAGATGTTATCACTTAGGCCACCAAAAGCATCTGCTATTCCATGTACCAAGCACTGTTCTACGTGCCTGTGACACGGAGTATCTCAGTTCATCCCAGCAGCGACTCCTCAAAGGTGGTGCTACTCTGCAGACGTGGAAGCTAAGGCCACCGGTGGTCTAGTCGGATGCCCACGTGCCAAGGCTGTTCAGGGTTCGAGCTGGGTTTGAACCAGGGTCTCTCGGGCGAGCAGGCTCTCAGTCACGACCCCACATTCCTTCCTGAGATGCATTTCCCACAGCCATCATGACACAGCTGCAGGTCATGTACTCAGACCCCGCACACGCACCCACAGGCAGTGCCCGCACACAGGTGTTTAAGTGCGTGTGCACGGCCACCCTGCCCCACACGTGCACGCACTGTACATGAGTGCAGCAAAAATCCAGCGTTTTCTGGTGTTCGGAAAACAGTGTTGTTGGGCTCACACCATGGGCGGGTAAGGAGGGCTGCTTATCACCACCCACGCCGGATCCGTTCACCCCAAACCGCACCCCACCTCCGTTCTCAGCCCGGAACACGCGCTTCCCCGAATCTCCCGCTCTGTTCGGTCTCCAGCACCGTCGGAATGGGGTCCATTGCTCTACACGGCGGGGCTCAGCCGCACGCCAGCAGGCGGGCGCGGGGGGACTGGGGTTCGCTGCTGGCCCTGTGGTCCCCGGGGCCTGAGGCTGGTGCAGCCCCTCCGCCCTGCTGAGTCCAAGGGGCACAAAAAAGCCTTGGATTTTTAAACCAATGCTTCATGAGCCATCGCATGGGGGCATGGAGAGGCTTTCTAATCATTTATGTTATTATACATTCATTCAACAAACATGACTGAGCCTCTCCGACACACCAGGCACTGGGGGGTTTCCAGAAACAATTCCCCCCAAGTCTCAGCAGAGTGGCTCCCAGGCTGAACGTTCCCACATAGTTAGGGAGCTGAGGGCTGGAATCTGCTCCAAATGTCTGTTTCGATAGGCGGCAGGGGTGGGGACATGGATCTCAAGCAAAAAACATTCCAAGCTTGGGAATATCTTTCGGTTGGAATCCATGGCACCCCAGCTCCGACCTCCCCATTGTCCACGTGCTTGGTCGCCAGGCAGGCATGTACCCCCACCCACGCCGGAGCCCTGGCAAGCAGGAGCACGTGTGGCAGACTCAGGGCCGGCAGGCACCCCTGGGTTTAAAGTCGCAGCTCTTCCTCCCTCTCACGCCCCCTCAGAACTCAGCTTTGCTTCCGAGCTGTTCATGAGGCGCTCATGGAACCAGACGTTCCCGAAGCTTTCCTGTTGTGCTCGCAGGGGACGGGGCTTTCCCCCACCCCGTGGTCGCATGCTGGCCCCACACCTGAAGCTCCCGTGTCACGTTGACCACACCCTTCCCCTCCCGCCACATCAGGGAGATTTTTTCCTTTTCATCTTGTAACCCAGTCGCTGAACTCAGAGGCCAATTGCCTGAAGACTTGGGCAGCAAATAGAAATCTCCAGCTGCATACGCTAGGCCCCCCGCAAACAATCGGGTGCCTTCCAGGTGTTTTCTGTAAAGCAAACCCAATCTCCCTTTGAGCTCCCAGCCGCGGGAAACTAGGCCAGGAGGCCCCCTTGTCCTGGGCAGCCTGGGGTTGGCACGCGTGACAGCAGAGAGCTGGCCCAGGCAGGGGGCACCTTCAGTCGCTGGCCCCACGGGGCGCTCACACCAGCAGGTCAGCCTCTCTGAGCAGGTGCCCGTGGATCAAGTGGGATACCCAAGTTCACGGTCACAGCTCGGTTATCCACCATGGAGCATAATGAATACCGCCAGTTAGTGCTCTAAATGGCAACAGAAAACCACCGAGTCTGTTCACGTTTCTACGTCGGTTTGTGTCTCCTCCGGATTCCTCCTTTCCACTTTTGTCACCCCAGTTCCGGACGCAGCATCCGGGGTAAGGGCGCGGCTGCCCCAGACTCTGGGTGGCGGCTCTGCAAACAGCACCCATGGGACCCGCGAGAGCCCGGTTCCCAGCAGAGAGGCCCCGGGGATAAGAACAGCACCCAGGGTGGTTCTGCTGCTGAGTAAAGATGAAATCGAGTTCAGGCTGGGGTCTTGGGAACCCCCCGCCCCCCAGGAGGCAGGAAGAATGAACCGCACAATTCTCTGGTTAAAATCAAAATGTAACTTAGAAATTCAGGCTTGGGGAAGTTTCTAAACACGCTTGAAGGCTTTGTCCAACTCTCTTCCTCTATGGGTCCATACCAAGAAATCAAATCCTCCTGGGTGTGTCAAATAGAGTAAGGGGGTGCGTGGGTACTAACTTCACCCTCTCCCTGCCCCTGACGATTGGTTCAGTGATCGTTTTGCGGGTGGCTTTGAACTTGGCCTCCCAGGGACAGAGTGTGTGTGTGGGGGAACTTGAGAGCCTCCTTCGGATGGGTTTGCTGTTTTGTCCCTCCAGCAAATTCTTTTCTAATTGTCATTCCTTCCCAGCAAAGGGGGCAGCAGGCTTACGTTTCCCCTCCCCTTCTTTGCTTTGGCTGATTTGACTTCTTTAGGGCACTTGCTGTTGGTGATGCCGGGGGTCTTGGACACGCAGGGTCCTCCAGAGACCAGCGGAAGTTCTTTGCAAGCACACACGTAAGGCTAGAAACAAGGGCTTCGTTTGGAAATGCCCTGCTGGAAAGAAAATGTGTTCTTCCCCACCATGGTCCCACGGTGAGCTCAAATACGCCTTTTGTGCCACCTGGATGCCCTCAAAATGCCCCTTTTAGCCAGATCGCCTCCAAAAATTCACCCTGAAACCACGGCACCGGAATTCCCTGTGATTAGGCAGATTTCCCCGTCTCTCCTTTCTACGCCAACTTGTCAAAAAGACAAACCTTTCCGTGTTGGGAAGAAAAGTAGAGGGGGCCAAAGGCAGAGAGAAAGGGATTATGAAGAAGGGATTCTCTGCTCCTTTCAGACCCACCAGAAACAAACAGTATCTGTTCCGGCCATGGTTGGCAACCACTCTGAAAGCTGCACCGGATTCCTACTCCTTCCTGTATCAAAAAAACAGTAATCATGTAAAGGTGGGGTCAAGGGACTGGCGTGTTCTCTTGGGCTTGGCTACAACCCAGCTTCTCCAGGGCATCTCAACCTTGTTGACAAGGTCACGTCGTAAAGCTTCGCTGGGAGGGCCAGGCACATTTCCCTCCATGGAGTCCCCTGAGGACTTGGTCACTGTAAAGGTAACTGTGGCTGAATTGCGACTGAAGACTGAAGACTGAATTGCGAACCATGCCGGCTTCCAGGGGCATTGCCTTCTCCCTCCATCCACGGCCATCATACCGGCCGTCCTCGGAGGGGCTGTACGGAGATCAGAGGGACGGTCACAGGGTGATTGTGGAGGTGACCCAGCACAGAGCCGCACCTTTGTGATGCTCTGTCCCTGCCCAGGAGTGTCTGCCAGTTTGTAACACGCCTGCCTGTGATGCTGCCGCGGCCCTTCTGAATAAGGAGAGGGAGCAGGTACCACATCCACCTGGAGTTCCATGACATCGGCTTCCGTGACTTCTACAACCGCCTTGACAGGTGGCCGGCACTGCTGGTCTCCCATTTATGGGAATGATTTAAAGTTTCCTCTTTGCGTACCGCGTACGGCTAAAGTGTATACATTGAAGAGGAAAGATTCTGTCGATGCCAGTGGAGACAGGGCGGGTGGGTTGCCAGTGCTGGGAGAGTTTTAGGCAGGGCCTCCCGCCTCTCTTTTGTCCGGGGACACGGGAAAACGCGCAACGAATCCAAAGACGCAGCTGCTTCGCTCTGTTGACTTTGTAAAAGTTTTTGTGTCCAAAGGGCTGGACCAACCCAGACCCCTTATCATGGTATTTTGGGCAGCATTCTCGGATCAAAATAAAATCTCATAAAGAATGCATCTTTTGACATCCCCCAAGGAAAAAAAAAATAAAAATCACTGGTTTCTCCCCTGGAAAAGGATTTGGATGAAATAACATCTGTGTTGAGAATATTGTGAATACATTAAACTGACAGGCAGTCTCCGAGGCGCTCCGCTCATTAGTGTTCTGTGCATAAAATTAAAACTTGAAACATATTTTTAAATCCACTTTGAATCGTTTAAGCACTTCTCCCGCAAAGAAACTATTGTGCTGAAATAATATATTTGGAGCGAGGGGTATGAAAGCTATTAAAATGTCTTAGACCCCCTGCCTTTCATAGGAAAAAGAAGGGGGAAAAAAATGTTCCCTCTCTCTTTGATTTGAAATGTGCTCTGTATAAAATATACCCACCAAAAAAAAAAAAATTTTCTTTGAAATTGTACCAAGAGCTTGACTTAAACCCGCAGGAGCCAAGGGGCTCCAGTTGGGTCTTGGGGTGAGAGGCTGAGCTGAACAGAATTCAGTGTGGAGTGGGACGGCCCAGCAAGGGCAGGATGCTCACCCCTGGGAGCTTGAAACCCTAAAGGAGGGAGAGAAAGAGGCGGCTGCACAGATCTGCTCCTGCCTTGTCTCTGCTCCGCAAGTACCGATCAGCCCGTTGGTCTCTGGAGCCATTTGACGTGAGCATGTGCTAAGAACAGCAGACTGGTATTCTCTCCTCATGGTCCTGTTGGTCCACTTAGCACATATTTATTGAGCGCCAACCTAGAGCCATCACTGTCCTGGGCTCTATGAGAGTTTGGTGGTGAGCAAAACTCAACTTTGGAAACTCCCCGTGAAAACGCACTATCACAGGAGGGACACGATGCTACGAAAGGGCCCCTGGCCTGGTCTGGGAAGGCTTCCTGGAGGAAGTGACAGCAGAGTTACATTTGAAAGGAAGAGGAAGAAAGGGAAAGTCCGTTCCAGACAAAAGGGCTGACCAGTGCAAAGGCCCTGAGGCAGGGACTGTCCGAACTGTTTCCTAGATGGGAACCAGGCCAGCGCGGTGGGAGCACAGTTAGGAGAAGTGGATGTGAGAGGTGAGGGTCAAGGTGAATAGGCCAGCCCAGGCAGGGCCTGTGTCTACCGCGAGAAACTTCCGCGGGACCCTAAGCACAAACACGTCCACTGTCCTTTCCTGCAGATGCCTTTCCTATATGGTGATAGGTGAAGGGGTGGGACAAAGAAAAGCAGGGAGACCTCTAAGATGGGATAAAAAGTAAAATGGAGAGACACAGAGTTCTTTCACAGTAGTGGGAGCAGGACAGTCACCGCTGACTATGCGGGGCCCAGAAGTACGTGGAGAGAGAACAGGGAGAGGGTTGGGCTTATCTTGTGCTGGTCCTGGGGTGGAGAGGAAATTATTCTGGCAATTTCAGGGTGGTATCCTAGACGGCAACCCCAATGGGCAGGGGCTTGCTCAAGGGAAGGGCGAGGCTGTCCTAGAGGCTATAGGACATGGCTTCACATTATCACCTGCTCCCCTAGGCGCTTTTATGCTCAGAACATCTCTGGGTACTTTCGGTTGCTGAGATTCCAAGGCTCTCCAGCTACGACAAAGTCCAAGCTGTTCCCAGGACAGGTGGGGTCTCCTAGCCGTCAGTAGGGCTTGGGGGTCACCAGCCTTGCGCTTCTCTTTTCTCACGGAGGCTCCAGGCATCCTCTCCAGGGGGACCTGCAGCTTCCTTGGGACCCTGGAAGACTCCACCTGTGTCACGAAGCCCAGGCGGCACCTCCACCCTGAGCAGCGGCAGGGGACCGAAGACAGTTCAGGAGCTCCATGTGGGCTCTCCCCTGGCCCCCCACTCGCTCCCTCCTACAGTCGCAGGACAGTGGGCTGACTGCGGAGAGCGGCCCCCTCGCTGTGGGTGGACAGGCTCCCAGATCACAACGCCACCTCTTAAGGTGCTTCGTGATCGGAGGCAGCTGCAGCTGGGAGCTGGGGCCGGGGCCGGGTTTGTCATCAGCTTTAAAAGAGCCTCACGTGTGCTGGCCCAGGAATCGTGCCGGGCAGGCTCTGGAAAAGTAGGTGGTCCCAACTTCGCCTTCTGGGTTTCATAGAGCCCCTCAGGCTTGCATTTAAAATCCACCTCATGCTCTGGCTGGGGCGGCTCTGTGGATCGAGTGCCAGCCTGAGAGCCAGAACATCACAGGTTCGATACCTGGTCAGGGCGCAGACCTGGGTTGCGGGCCAGGTCCCCAGCTGGGGGCGGGGGAAAGGCAACCAATTGATGTATCTCTCGCACATCAACGTTTCTCTCCCTCTCTTTCTACCCCCCCCCCCCGTTCCCCTCTCTCTAAAATAAATAAATACAATCTATTTCGTATCAGGTTATCTGAAAAATGGTTAGCCTCAAAGACACGTCTCCTCAGACACCGGGAGGAAGGGTGCTGAAAGAGATCAATCCACAGGATCAATTTGCCTTTTATATCAAATATGCATGGTCTCCCTGGGTCCTGTCCCCACATCCATGACGGGAGAAGGCCTCTGCCTGACACAGACATGTCTCCCAGCTGCTCAAGTTGCCATCCATGCCCTGGGTGAGACTTGGAGCTGTAGAATGGCTAACACTGTTCACTCAACTGAATAAGTAGCTGCTGAGGGCCTACTATGTGCCAGGCACTGGCCTTTGGCTGGGTCTGGGTAAAAGAATGAAACTGAGACCCTAGACCAGCCACTGGGAGCTCTGCACATAGTAGGTTCTTCATACCCAACAGATATTTGTCTGAAGTATCTTTCACTCAAGCTTTGGGAGGACAGAAAAGAGCAACGCTATTCCCTTTCTTTATAATCATTAAGATCGTTCAAAGTGTCACATGGGAAATGTCCCAGTCCTGGTTGTTATCTAAGAGGTCTGAGCAGATTCTCCTGATCTGCCACATCGATAGCCAAGTGCATCTGGATCTTGGCTTTCTGTCTTTGTAGCTGTGTGACCATGAACAAGCGGCTTCACTTCTCTGATCCTGTGTTCAGAGTGATCATCATTCCTGTATCATGGAGCTATCACGCTTGGGAAATGCAGTGACGCTTGGGAAGTGCTTATTACACAGCATATTACGTACTTACAGCACTTCAGCTCTCATCATCATCGTGAGGTTGACAAAAGGAGAGCTCTTGTTACCCCAGCCTGGTGCCTCTTTGTAAAATCCCAGGGAAGGCTCCGATTGGCCCTGCTCGAGTCACATGTCCTCCTGCCCAACCAGTCCCTGGAGCCAGGAGGACACACCCTGGGACAGGCCTGGAGCTGGTTGGCGTGGAGGCAGTAAAATTAGTTGCTACTAGAACCACTGCAAGTCTTAAATCCCTTGATGACCCAGCGAAACCTGGAAACCAGCAACGAGAATGTCAGAGAACGTTCTCAGAGGGGCAGTGAGGATTCGGGGCACAAGTTGGGGGGCACTTGTACGCCAGGCCCAAGGCTGGAGAGCCCGTGTGTTGGACTGGAAAGAGCTACCGAGTGGGCTAAGGACCTCGCACCGAACTTGGAATGAAGTCCAAACTCCCCACGGCAGCCTGCTGGGCCCACGGGACCCTGTGCCTGAGGTTCCCCTCCGCTGTCTGCAGGCAGGTTGGCCTCCTGTCTCCCTTGGGTCCCCGCTCAAATGCCACCTTCCATGACCACCCTGCCAAGAGAGCTCCCTGACCCCACGCCACCCTTTACATGTGGTTATAACACTTGTCCCTACCCGACCATCTCCTGGTTTGTTTGTTTACTGTACTGAAAGCTTCCTAACATTAGAACGAGGCCTGTCTTGTCCCTGCCAGTCCAGTACGAGGCCCAGGACACAGAAGAGGCTCGGTGAACATTTGTTGGTTGAATAAATGAATGAATGGCCCTTCTTGGCTGACCTGCCTTAGGCCTCAGCAAGTGGAGGGTGGGGTTGACAGGCCTAGAGACACCAGCTGGGTACGCGAACAGATGTTGTCACGTGTTGGAACAGAACATGGAACCTGCCCCGTGATTCAGTTTCCCCACGGACACCCGGGCAGCCAGTGTCACGAAAACACCTCTGGCTCAAGAGGTGACTGCACTCAAATTCCCACCCAAGTTCCGTATTTGCGACTCATATCTAAACACTTGCGCGGTGACACCTCCCGCAGCAGGCCACGTGCACCTCTGACCTGGCTCCTTCCCCAGGGCTGCAGATGTAAATGGTGAGCCCCAGGACACCCTCTGCCTCCTCAAATAGCCGGTCAGCGCTGGTCACATCTGGAAGTCGGGTTGCTCCCATGCAAACTGACTTCTCTTTCCACACACACGTTGGGTTCTTCTGCCACCCTAAGAGCTGGCATGAGATGCTGGAGAGGATGGGACAGGGGACAGAGAGAGAGAGCCGGACCAGCTGCCCCCACCCCAACCTAGTAGGCCCTCTAATTAGAGCAATAATTGGTCACATGAAGCACAGACACCCGAGGGAGGCTTCTGGGGCCCGGCGGGAGGGGTTCAGCTCTCTCCTTCTCAGTGAGTCCCAGAGAATAAAGTTAATTGTCCCTTGGGCATTGCAGTGTAGACTATTTGCGAAGGTGAAAACAAAAGGAGTTCTTTGGCAGGGACTGAAGTCTTCCTGATGAACGTGGGAAGACTAGAATCCCGAGTCCCTGAGGTGCAGTGAAGTCGCCGGGTGCCACCCGGAACCTGGTGCCCGCGCTGGCGGCGCTGGGCACAAAGCGTGCTGTGGCTTCAAAAAAATAAAAAGAGAGAGAGTCATAGAATAAAAAGCAACTGTTTAAGCTTCAAAGCTAAAAAGAAGCAGTTGGCTCCAGCCGTCGAAATGTTTTATAAAGGAACAGCAACAAGGGGGGGAAAAATGAAAAACTGTCCCAGAACGCTGAGAGGGGGCCAAAGATATTAATAAAAAGGAACATGGCGAACCCGACGCCGGCTGTGAATAGGATCTTCATTTCCCACGTCCAATCAGCACACAGGGCCTCCAGCTCATTCCCTCAACTCCTCCTGTTTGAAATCCGGGCCGAATAACTTTCATTTTTTTTTTTTTTTTCCAAAATAAAAAAGCGAATGAAAGTACTCAGTGCAGAAGTTGTTTCTGTCAGAGGTTCATGAATTTCTGGGAGGAGGCTCCAACCCCTCGAACCAGGGGAGGGGAAGGGTATATACAAACCAAAGGAAAGAAAACAGACCACTAGAAAGAAAAACAAATAGAATGTTCTACACACACAGGTATTAACGTGCCGACTGGGGCACAGACCAGTGACGCACTTGAGGGTACGGTGGTCCGGCAGGAGGCAGGATGTCCGGCTAAATCAAATCGGTAAACAATGAATGAGTTCTCGGCATAATTGTAGCACAGTACAGGTGCGCGCCAGGAAAGTCACTTTTAACTGGACTGCCTGTGTTTCTATTGGCTGGGCCCAGCGACACGACGGAGGGAAGAGGCTGGAGGTAGTGCCGACGTGGGGGCCGACAGCACCCACCCTGCGGAGTGGTGAGGCCGGGGTCTGAGCACCGTCCGTGGATCAAGTCACAGTGCCCATCGGTCAGGATGGCATCTCCAGGGAGGTTGGGGAGCTGGCAGTTGGGAGTCTGTATGTGATGTGGGTCCTGGATCACCCTCTGCCACTAGGAGGAACTTGACCTTGTGCAGATATCACCTTGAGAAAGCCAGACCTGAGCTCCATCCTTGAGTATCATTTGCTGCTCAGCTGCGGTCCCCACAGCTGAGCCCCAGCCACCTGGAAATCCAGAGGGGAACGGATGTCCTCCGGAGTCAGGAGGGAGAGGGAGACCAGGGTACAGAGGCCCCATCTTCCTGGCGGGGGTGGAGCTGCTCCTAGACAGGGGGTCCTTACACCCAGAGTTTATAGTAGGAAGGTGGTTTGGGGGTTCGGTTCAAATCCTCTCTTACCCCTGCTGTTTGGGCCCAGTTTTCCCTTCTGCAAAATGCTCACAAATGAATCCCTCCTTTGCGGCAGAGAATGAGCAGCCTGACAGTGTAGCTGTGGGTCCTCTGCCACTTCTCCAGAAACAAAGTCCGCCTCCCAGGGACCCCACGAGCTCCCTTTTCAGGTGAGGACACTGGGCTCAGAGGGGCTGAGCAACTCACCCGAGGCCACCGGGAGGGCACCCAGCAGAACCGGGACTCAGCCCACACTGGACCGTGACACCCTACCCACCTCCCCGACCCGTCCCCCAAGGTGCCCCACGCAGGTCATCTGAGGCGGACGCGCAGAACGAGCAAACTCCTATTCACGCTCCAAATGCGTGAATGAATATCCACACTCTCACCTCTTGACTTTTCTGCCCCATCTCGCTCGCTCTGAATCACGGTCACTGCACCGAGGTTGCAGGCTGCGTTGTCACACCTGCACCCACATCGGTGTCCCCCCTCTGCTGACCTCCAGGGAGGCATCGCGCTGGCCCTTCCCCCTCGTCACCAGCCACGCTGCAGAGAGGAGCTCGGAGCTGCACTGGCCTCTTCGGAGCCCTTCCAATGCCCAGGCTGGTTCCCCTTCAGGACCCTTGCTCTGCCCGTCCCTGTCCCTGGATGAGCCTCCCAACCCCTCTGTACTGGTCCCTCCCTCCCCAGCTCTGGGCTCAAATGTTCCTTCCTCAGCCTTTCCACACCTCTTCACCGGCCACCCCCACCAGCGTCCTTCCCAGCGTTAACTTCCTCTGTGGCCACAGCTCTCCCTGGCCCGATCGTCCGTGTGTCTGTCTCCCCTGCAGATGTGTCAGCCCCAGGAGGACAGTGAGTCCGTCCGCTCCTGGGTCCCTCCTGGGTCCCCAGGCACCCAGGAGGCGCTCCGCAAACGTGTGTAGAGTGAACGAACCCTCGGAGTCTGGCTTCTAGAGACGTTCAGTAAATGAGTTTATTCTTAATTAATCATTTTAACAGAATCATCTTCGAAGCTTCCCAAGAGGGAAGCAGACACTGCCTTCCCACTTGATGGATCCTACTCTTCCAAGCCATCCACCACTCACAGTGCCCCCTGGGCCATCTTCCCTCCTGGTGCAGGGATGGCGAACTCGGAGGAGAAGAGGCCGAACAGAAAAGCACGGGCTGCCCGGAACACGTCCGCCCCTCGGCAGCCTCAGCCCTGGGCCTGGCGTGCTACAGTCGCTGGTTAACCCATTGAGCGTCAGCTCCAGCCCCTGCCTGGCCCCTCGCTACTGTGGCGAGTAGGCAGTTGGGACCACCTGGCCTTGGGCCTCCCCCCAGCACTCCCAGCAGCCAAGAAGCGCACCCTGCACTTTGGGTGTGCAGAACATTGTTACAACAGGAAAACACACCCCAACACCCCGTAACGGCACACATCTGTGGGTAAGGAGGGGGGTCAGAGAGAGGGAGGGGGTGAGACCCTCCAGGGAGAACTGCGTATACCAACGTGGAAGATAAAAGCATCCGTGTCTCCGCAGAGTGGCCCTGGGAGTTACCGGGAGATGACCTGCCATTTGGGGGGAGCACGTGGCCTCCGTCCTCCAGCCCCTCGAGGCTCCAGACACCTGCGTCCCATGGCAGCTCAGGCGGGAAAGTGTTCCCCACTGGGTGCCAGGGGTCCACTTCCTGGTGAATCTTACACTTGTCCTCCAGTCCCAGGCCGATGAGAACGTGGTGCCGTGGAAGCCATGAGGGTCAGCTAGTCGGTCTACAACCACAGACTAAGCGCCTCACTGCAGATGCACGGGGCCTGGGAGTTGGGGGTGGAAGCAGGGTCTGGGGGAGCTACTACCTGGGAATGTCGTCTGGGAATTGTTACAAAGAGTGGGCGCCCACAGAAATGCATGCACAGGTTCTCCCGGAAGCCACGTCCATGAAAGTCTTAGCAGCACTTTCACGGACGCCCAAACTCCAACTCCAGGGTGGCAGCCGCGGACTGGAGGGAACGTACTTTGGGAAATGATCGCTGGCCGGCTGCGCACAGCAACGCGATGAACCCTCAGACATGGCACTGGGTCCAGAAATCCCGAATAAAGCTCCTAAGGTGGCGACACTAAGCCGTGCAGGGAGAACTGGACCGGGGTGGGAGTTGGGGGGCGGGGGCCTGGAACGCGCCCCGTTCCTCAACGCAGGCGGAGGTCGCAGGGGGCGTTCTCCGTGGCGGAAGTCATCCAGCCAGGGACGCAGGCTTGGTGCCCTTGCAGCTATTCGAGCAGCTGGTGCAGAACACGCTTGGTGTGTATTCTTGCATAACAGGTCTCGATTTTAAAGGAGGTGGGGTGCTAGGGTTTGATGTTTCCCCAGGGTTTTCCAGAGAGGGCGGCGGGGGTGGGGGGCAGGGCGGCTGCTGCAGCTGGAGGCAGGCAGGTGGGCGGGCAGGTGGGCGGGCAGGTGGGCGCAGAGCTGGAGGCGGGCGGGCGAGGCCGCGAGAGCCCAGAGCCCCGCCCCCGCCAGGTGCGCCCGCAGCCTCCGCGTCCCGTGTTGCCAGGCAACACGTCTCCCAGGCGATGCCGGACGCTGAGCCCAGGCGGCAGCGGGCGGCCACCGAGACCTCGGTAGCCATGGCCAAGAAACCGATGAGCACCGCGGAGGCCGAGCGCATGAACCTGGTGGCCCAGGACCAGATCTGGTAACCCCGGGGTCCGGGAGCCTCAAGTGTGCGCGCCGGGCGCCCTCCGGTCCCACGGGGGCGGGGGCAGGTCAGGGGAGTACAGAGGTCAATGATGGGGACGCGAGGTGGACCCCCTTCTCCATCCCTCCCCGGGCCCAGCCGAAGGCCTGGAAGGCTCTGCGTGGACCCCCACAACCACCCTCAGAGCTCTGCCCTCAGTCTTAGCCCTCACCGCATGGCTCCAAAACAAGACGCGAAGCAAAAACGGTAATACTCGCCCAATTTGACGGAGAGGTACCTGCCCACGGTATAGTCGCTCTGGCTTTTCCTGGCTTTTTCGGTAATAAGAACTGGCACTGTGAAGAACAGATCCTTTTTCTGTAAGATGTAGGGTCAGCAGCCACGAGCAATGGATGTTTTTATTTGGCATTTTCTCCCCTGGTAACCATAGTCCCCTCTCTGTGAAGTTTTAACCAATATGGGAAGTTACAGACGCTACCAAGTACATTTTAGTAACCACAAACTGTCATTGTTTGCCGCCTACACTTGGGTTAGCCTGTTTGTCATCTTTATTGCTTTTACCGTTTTCCAACCTATAATAGTTAATATTCTCCTTTAAACCGGCTTGGTTTCACTTAGTAAATTTATTTGCATCAGAAACTTTATATCACTCTTGAAAATGGAAAGCCAGTATGATGCGGCATAAAATACACAACTACTAATTTTCTCTAAATTTTTGCCTGTGTGCATGTACCCCAATAGGAGATGCTACCATAGAGGGCCTGTTCCCACTGCCATAGATGGCCCTTTCCTCCCTTCGCCACCAGGCAAAACTCCTGCTCATCCTTTAAGACCCAAATTATCGCCCTGGCGGGGGGCTCAGTGGATAAGGCACCAGCCTGCGAACCCAAAGGTCGCTGGTTCGATGCCCAGCCAGGGCACATAAGCAGGTTGCAAGCCAGGTCTCCAGCCAGGTCCCCAGCTGGAGGCAGGTGAAAGGCAACCAGACACTGATATTTCTCCCTGTCTCTGCCTTTCTCCCTTCCCCTCTCTCTCTGAAAATAATTAATAAAATCTTAAGGGGAAAAAAAGACCCATATCAGATGGCCCGTCCTCTGTGAGCACAGCCAGGGAAGCTCTCGGACTGTCTGTCCAGTGTCCACTGGAAACGGAACTCTTCCCAACTGGGATGTGCTCTAGCTGTAGAACACCAGACTCTGTCACACCAAAGGAAAAGAAGAAAGAAAGAAAAGAAAAGAAGTAATGTTAAAATTAAGGGCACCTCTTTACTTTTTCTAATGTGGCCACTGGAACACTTAAAGTGACGTGTACGAGACCCCTATCTTTGGCACGTGACATATCCCCCTGGGAAACAGGCCTGCCACAGGGGGTGCGTGATGCACAGCTTGGCCAAGGCCCCCCGAAGAGGCTGAGACACCACAGGAGGATGGGGGATGGATGGGAGGGGGGTGTTAATATTGATTCCAAAATAGGAAAAAGATCTTGAAAACCAAAATGAACAAATGAATGAAAATCGGACGCACCCACTCTTCAGTAGGAGCTCAGCTCAGGTTATTCATAGGGTGTGTGATTTAAGGAGGGCTCAAACTCAAGGTCGTGTAAGTGCCGGTTCTGCTCTGGCAGGAACCTGGAAGGGGGTGCCTCCTTAAATTTCATACCCCAGCGGCCCCACGCGCCCCCCGCCCCCCACCGTCCTGGCCCTGAAACCAAAGGTACCCAGTGTGTACTTCCACAATGACTTGAGACACGCCCATCACTGGGGATCACAGGGCAGCGACAAGACCCCAGATGGCCCCTCAGGCACAGGCAGCCCACTCTTGTCTGCTCCCCGTGCTCTCTGGGTCTCCAGACATGTGTCCCCCTCACAGCCTTACCCGGTTCTCAGCTGTAGACCCTCCAGCGAGCCTTTTGGGGTTCGCTACTTTAACATCTCATGTTCCGGGAGCTTTCTTTTTCAGGAGATACCGCCTGAAGGCTGAGACTGAAGCACGGCAAAACTGGGCCCAGAACTGGGGATTTTTAACCACCCCCCTGGAGGAGGTAACTATAAATTTTACAAGCCCAGAGGTTACAGAATCGATCCTTTCCGAGTGTATAATTGGCTAGAGGAAAATTAAAGTGCGTGTGGTGGGCAAACCTGCCACCTCCAACATTGAAGGTTCCTTTCTTCCCTGAATTTATTGAGTGCTTACTATGTGCCAGGAATGCCCGAGGGGCTTCATCCAAAGCAGCTTAGGGTGATGCTCTTCGTGCCCAAGTTACAGATTTGGAGACTGAGCTCCCAGTAGCGCCAGGTCATGCAGCTAGGGCAGAGAAGCATGGAGGGGAAGAGGCTGGGCTGCCTGGCCTCCGACTTGCCATCTGTAAAATGGGCTGCTTGTCCTCACCTGCCCCACTGAGGGGCTGGGGATTCCATGGAACGGGAGGGCGAGGCAAAGTTAATGTGTATATGAGGGATTATTAGGGCAATATCTTGGTGTGTTCTAAACAAGACAGGTAACAGAAACAGAAACAGAAAAGGGGTCAGGCTGAATAATTAATAAGAACTGGTGGGGACTCGAGCAAAGAAACCACTGTCCCCGCCCAGACGAAGCCACCGTCAGCCCAGAGGGGTGCCACCATCCAGAGAGGCCAACTGCACAGTCCCGTTGCTCCAGTCCAGAAATCCAGATGTTTCAATAAAATCTCCTAAATCTGACCTACCGGCTCAGATTTGTAACACAGCACTCAGGCCCACAGAACGCTTGGGTGGGCCTAATGGGACAGTGGCCCGCAACCGGCACCCTTTCAAACTAGCTCCAGGACAAACTCAGGGAAGTCGGGTTTCTTTGTAGGGTTGCAAATACCAGCCACCTAATGCCAAACGGTCCTGAGTCAACGCAACGCCAGCCTCATTTGTAACTTTAAAATTATGCCATTCTTAATGAGTTCCTTAATACTTGGAGAAAGGTACCATTTGAAATTGTATGCATAAAATGGGTCCTTATTAATATAATATGCACGGAGCCTATATTAATAGTCTTTATACGTAATTAAATCCAACGTTCAAAGAATTCAAAATCGCTTTTAAAACTTAGAAGGGGGATGGATGCTCTCGTCTGATATTTTGAAGGCTGGTCCTGGAACCTAGAGGTGTCCATCCTGTAAAGTTTGCTCAAATTACTACTCGGGAATATTAATTAGCACAGCAGCTGGTTGGCTGCAGGTCCCCCGCTGCCCTTCTAGCTGTGACAGGGACCAGGTTTGCCCTCGCGAAGGTGGTGTTCCAGGGGCGCAGGAAGAGGCCGCAGCCGCCGGCTCAGTCTGGGTTTCCCGTCTCGGGGGCTGTGTTGCAGCTGCTCCACCCTGAAGACGAGCCCCCGACCCTGAAGCCCAGAATCGAGCTTCCCCAGAGCTTCCGCATCCGGCCGGTGACCCCGGTGGACAAGTACATCAAGGTTCGCCACGTCCCCTTTCGCGACTGCGTTTCCTAAGTGAGGTAGGAACCCGCCCAAGAGCGCGGCCGCCGCAGGTGCACAAAGCTGCCACCCCACGTAAGAACTCAGCGCCCCGCGCAGGGGGGACCCCGGTTCCCGTGCCTCTACACTTTCAAGAGCCTGCACCCTGCTCTGCAGAAGCCAAGGGGGACCGAGAAAATGGGGGGTTCTCCCCATTCTTCAGCAAACACAGGGAGGAGGCAGGAAAGCAGGGTGGCACAAGGCTGGGGCTCCGGAGTCCGGTGACTCAGCCACTCGCCTCCTGTGGTCTCAGGCAGGTGTTTGGCCTGTGTCTCTTGTGCAGCGGGGCTTCACGAAAGCACCTGCTTCAGGGAGCATGACAGGCCCATGGAGGGGGTTCCCTGCATGGCGGAGAGGACCAGGAACCGTTGGCTGTTAGCAGGGGCCAGGTGGCTGGCTGGGCACCTCTCCAGCCCACCCATGTGGGTCAGGGGCGTTTACCTACAACTAGAAAGTGGACATAACTGTCCTACGCTGTTCTAGTTGCCATGGAGGAAATAGACAGGTGATACTGAGGGATACAGAGGAAGGCGTGGTCAGGAAAGGCCCCCTGTGGAGCTGAGGACTGAAGAATGACAGGCAGCAGCCCAGGGAAAAGCATTCTTGGCAGAGGGAACAGCATGTACGGAAGCCCTGAGGCAGAGCAAAGGTTGATTTGTTTCCAGAGCAATGCAGGATGGTGATGTGGCTGGAGCTTGGGGAGCTGGTGGGGGTGGGTTGGGAAGGGAAGGGATGTGGGTGGAGAAGTGAGCAGGGCCAGACCCCACTGGACCTCAGGGGCCAAAGGAAGCAGTTGGGATGTGAGCCTAGCCACTGAGACTGGTTGAGTGAGTGACAGAGGAGAGAGGACGTAGGTGGCCTTCCCACCTGCGTCCAAGGCTGGAAATGGCTGAGCTCTGTAGGCCCTGGAGCTCATGGGTCTGCTGTTCTGGCCGTGGACTCTGCCCTCTGCTCAACTGCAGAGAAAGCAGTTCCGTGTCCTGATGGGAAAACGGGATGAAAACTCAGGACGAAGGCACCCAGGAGTGGGGCCAGTAACCTCCCTTCCCTGCTGGTAACGACAACATTGTTCTCCAGCGAATGAGCCAGCCGGCTCTCCCAGAATGCCCTTCGTAAGGGTGCCGTTTCATCCCTTTGCCAGTCTGGTGGGGACATGGGACCTCCACGGGTGGCCTTCGATTGCCTTTCTTTTACAGGTTGGAGAGAGCCTTGAAGGCTAGTCTGTGTGTCCCCAAGGGCCCACCTGAGATAATCCCACCCATTGCTGGCTCCAGAATACTGCAACCTCTCTGGCTTTCATGGATGACCCTCCCCACATTGATCTTCCAGGAGATTCATTCTAATACTCCATGTGTGCATGCATGTGGGGGTGCACATATAGCATCTTCCAGTCAAAGCCAGACGCCACCTGGCAATATTGTCATGTTTTATGATATTTTTGCACCTTACTTTTCCCCCGTTTTTGCCCTTGTACCAAATAAAAATAATTTTACTAGAGGTCATGAATCAAGATACACATCTGGTGAGCACGCCTATCAGGAACAACTTGAGTCCCGAGGTCCAGCAGGTTGAAACAGCACCTCCCACAGGGACTCTGGCTTGGCTTTCTGTCTTCTCCCCACTAGTCGTGGGGGCCCTGCTGTGGCCCTGGGTGACTGATCCCTCTGCCTCTCCATTCCAGGTCCTTCCGTCACCCCCCGTCCCAAAGACGACCCAGGGCTTCATTGGCTGGCGATCGGGGGTGCCAGGCCTGAACAAGTGTCTGGAGCATGACTCCGAGCTCCGAAGCTGCAAAGGGGCGTATGCCAAGGCGCTTGGCTGGCCGGAGCAAGGCATCCACTGAGCACAAGGCGCACGCTGGCCCCTGGCACCTGCGTGGGGAAAGAAGGAGCACCCCGTGGCCTGAGGATGTAGTGCCCCTCCATGTTTACTCGTGGGACGCCCTAAAGAACACAGAACAGCCCTGTGACCTTTTCAATTAATCAGTACGTCCCTTTTGGAACATTCTCACACCACTCTTCTTGGTTAATGTAATAAATAAGACAAAACTGATTCTTGGAATTTTCAGAGATGATTTTGGAATTTCTAGGTATGGCTGTTTTAAAAAATGGGATTGATTTAGCCCTGGCTGGTGGCTCAGTGGAGAGGTGCCAGCCTGCCAGCCCAAAGGTCACTGGTTCGATGCCCAGCCAGGGCACATAACCAGGTTGCAAGCCAGGTCCGGAGCTGGAGGCAGGTGACATACATGGATGTCTCTCCCCCTCTCTGCCTTTCTCCCTTCCCCTCTCTCTAAAAATGGTAAATAAAATCTTAAAAAAAAAAAAAAAAAAAGATTGTTTTTTAATGTGATTTAATTTTTAAAATATTTGGTATGCCCTGGCTGATATGGCTCAATGGATTGGCGCCAGCCTGAGAATCCAAAGGTCGCTGGTTTGATTCCCAGCCAGGGCACATAACCAGGTTGCAAGCCAGGTCTCCAGCCAGGTCCGTAGCTGGAGGCAGGTGAAAGGCAACCATACACTGATGCTTCTCTCCCTTTCTTCCTCCCTCCCTGCCCTTCTTTCTAAAACTAATGAATAAAACCTTTTAAAAATGAAATGAAATGAAAAGTTGGGTCCTTTGATGTCACTCACAATCCCACCTCCCACCACCACTGTGTGTGAAGAGATAGTGAACCAGGTGTTTCTGTGCCCAATATCCCCAGGCCAGCAGATCTCCAGGAAGAATGAAGCAGTTTGAGGCGCCCTGACCCTCCTTCCCGAGGGTATTTGCAATGTCAGCAGTTTTAAGGGCCAATGTGGAGATTTCCAGGGTGGGATGGGCTCCCCACGGCTCTGCACGGGACCCCCTCCCATCACAACACAGCAGCTGAGTGGCAGATGGGGCCATTTTCCTTCCCCTCGTGGACATTTGATCTCCATTTCTTGGTCCTTGTCCAGCCCTGGGGCTTTGCTCCAGGTCCCACAACTGGGGGCAGGTGGCGAGTGGGGCGTCCACCTGGTAAAGAGTGACAGACGGAAAGCCAGCGTGCCCGCCGGCCCCTCCAGCCGGCCTCCCAAAGAGGAGGAAGGCCCAGAGTGCGCAGGCAGCCGGTGGAGAAGCTTGTGTTTGCTTCTGAGTAGCAGAAGGTGGGGCCTTCCTCCCACCCGCAGTGGGCAAGGTAGCGGGGGGGGGGGGGTCCTCCCCTCCCCCACTGGTCCCCCAGGGCTCAGGCTGACCTCAGTAATTTGGGCCACACATAGGGGCTCATAATAGAGCAGAAGGGTCTGGTCAATGGCCCCAGTGCAGAATCAACGTGGACAGCACATGAAGATTCAGTTACCCTGACGGTTTCGGACTCAGGGTTTAATCTACGGAGACCAACCTCTGTGAGGGTGTTCCCATGGGCTCGCATTATAAAATGCCTCACGTCTCCAGGGCCAGGAGGAGGCTGGCAACCCTGCAGACATAGCAGCACCTGCGCACGCCTGGCCCATTCCGGGCTCACCTGGAGGCTCTCGGCTGGGGATCCCGCCACGGGTGGCCGGTGTCCTTCTATTGCTGCCATTGTTACTGTTCATGACCACCCTGCCACCTCCCGAAGGTCAGGCTGTCCTCAGGCTCTCGATGAAGGCCACCACACGTCTTCGGCACCCACCACGATGAAGGAAGATCTGGCTGCTGCTCAGGAGACACCTGGGTGGTCCTGCAAACATGCACAAATAAACTTCACTCCTCTCCCCCCACCCCATCCCGCTATGAAACATCAACTTCAAGATCTTTCTGGGGCCATTTATTCCAGCTTAGAAAACGGAGGCCCGGCCAGTTCTGAGGGTTACGCTAGGAGGCGACCCTGCTGGGCTTTGGTTCCGGAAGACAGGTGTGTGGTTAACAACCAGCGCTCAGCAGGGGCCGTGGTGACTCTAGGGGAACAGAGGCGACAATGCCTCCGTGCTCATTAGGAAAGAAATCTTGCTTCTTGACCTCTGGCCCCAGCAGCCCCACCAGGAGACACATGGAAGGCTATTCGGGGAGTACCAGGGAGAAGAAGCCACTCCGCTGCCCAGGGTGTAGCAGGCTGGGACCCCGGCACCCCTCCACCCCACCCAGGATCCCACACCCCACTCCCCCAAGCCTATGACTCAGAGGAGCCATCACCCCATGATGATGCCCCGTGTCATGGTACCATTGACCCTGAGCTAGGAAGATGAACCAGGTTACCCAGGTGGGCCCGACGTAACCCCACGAGCCCTGAAAAGTGGAGGGCGCTGGGGGCAGGAGGGACGGTCAGGGGGTGTGAAACCTGGAAAAAACAATCCTGTGTCCCAGATGCTTTGACAGTGGGGGATGCTGGGTGACAGGAAGGTGGCAGCCTCTAGAAGTGGAAAATGACCCCTGGACAACCAGCAAGGACCGAGGAGCCCGGTCTTCAAGTCACGTGGAACAGTGTCCTGCCAAAACCAGAAGTAGCCTGCCTGAGGGTCCTCCCCCAGGGGCCAGGCGACCCCTGACTGCAGCCTGTGGGACCCTGGGCAGACGACAGCACCGCCCCCTGGGGTGCTGGCCTATGGGATCGGGAGGTAACCAGCTCACGCCCCAGGGGTGCCACCCACTCAAGCCCCCGGGTGCTCTGTGGCCACGCTCTCTCTCTGCCCACCTCCCGCTCGTAATCTCTAAAGTGAACTCGTGCTTCCAAGAGCTTCTCTGACCGCTTCGTCTGGACGTCTGAAAGGGCTTCCCAACCTGACATTTGAAAATGAGATTCTCAGTGTCAGCAGCCACCTCCTCCGTTGGCCAGATAAGCCTCTCCTGGTCCCCAGCCGGCCTACCCGAGTGGCCGGGGCAGCAGTTAGGCGTCCCGGCCTCATCTCCCGCCGACACCCCACCACCCTAAACTGTCATCGGGCACTTCTGCTTACACCTCATGGCCCGGAGCAAGTCACCCGGCCGAGCCTAGCTTCCCGGGGACGGGAAACCTTCGCTAGCGTGGACAACGTCCGCCTCAGGAACTAGCAGCTTCTGCCACAGCGGAATGGGCATTTTTGCGACAAGGGACATTTAAAGCATCGCCACCGTCTCCACCCATTGAATCAAGGCCGGCCTGCCACCTCTTTTCGTCAATAAAGGCTGAATGGCCCACAGTCACGCTACGCTCGTTCCTTTGCAGGTTGATAAGGCTGCTTTCCGGCTACACTGCAGAGTTGGGGTGGTTATGACAGGTCCTGTATGTCCTACAAAGCTGAAAATGTGTGAAAATATATACCGTCCGGCCTTCACAGAAACAAATGGCCCAGCCTTGGAACACACCACTGACGAGACACGTCGCAGGACACACCTCTGCGATGTGTCTCGTAAAAAGAACAGTTTAACACAGGGAACGCAGCGAAGACAGTCTCTCAGGAGAGAGGCCCATCCTTAAATCAGACCTTGATGAAGAAGGTTTGATGTCTTCGTTTTCTTCCTTTATCTGCAGAGAAGAAAGCTCATCAGAGACGCGCGTGGGTCACAGACAGCTGTGTGGGAGCCCTGGCTGCTGGAACCTTCAGAGTTAAGAACTTGGAGAGGGAAGGACACAGCCAGGGCCAATGTGGACTCTGCCCCAGGGGATGGGTGGAGCCAGGCAGGTAGCCAGTGCTGCTCTGGGCAGGGGACCTTCTGATCAGCCAAAAGAAGCTGACATCACAGACCTCTTGGGGTCCATCCCTCCCCCGTTTTGAACACCACTGCAAAGGATCAATTTCATGGCAGAGATTGGGGAACAGGAGACCAAGGTGCCATTAGGGAAGAAAGAACTCTTTCATGTCATCAGTAACGTTTTTAAAAATGACTTGGAGCCCTGGGTAGTGGCTTTTAAAAATGACTTGGAGCCCTGGCTCGTGGATAAGGCACCAGCCTGTGAACCCAAAGGTCACTGGTTCCATTCCCAGCCAGGGCACATTCCCTAACCAGGTTAGGGAATTCCATTCCCTAACCAGGTTGCAAGCCAGGTCTCCAGCCAGGCCTGTAGCTGAAGGCAGGTGAAAGGCAACCATACGTGGTTGTCTCTCTCCCACTCTGCCTCCCTCCCTTCCCCTCTCTCTAAAAATAATAAATAAAATCTTTTTTTTTAATGACTTGGAAAAAAACAGCTAGGGGCTGTAGAAAAGACAGGAGTACTAACACCTGCTACCACACTGATGAACCTGCAAAGCATGATACTAAAATGATGGAAGCCAGGCACGAAAGGTTACCTACCGCATGGCTCCATGGATATAAAAGATGCAGAACGGATCCATCCACGGAGACAGAAATGTGCATATTAGTAGCCACCGGGGACTGGAGGAAGGGGGATGGGAAGCCACCGCTGGTGGGTCTGACTTTCCTTTTGAGGTGATAAAAATGTTTTGGCACTAGAACACAGGTGAGCTGAGGGTTGAATAACATTGTGAACATACTAAATGCCCCTGAACTGGACACTTTAAACGGATTGTGTGTGGGTAACGTGAATTTCACCTCAATATAACAAAGTTGACTGGAAGTTTTTAAGCGGTCATTTCTGGGTTCTGTGCATGAAATGATCCTTTTACGTATTTTTAAAACTCCTGACACGTATGTTAAAATAGGTGCTACCCACCGCAGAGGTCCAATGAGACGTGATGGAGAGCCAAGAGTGGTCCTTGCATCACCATTTACCAGTGGGCCACCGTCATCCATGGTCATTGCCTCTGCCACCATCACCATGCCAGGGACCCCAGAGTCGTTCCCGGTCCCCAGAACAATGCTCGGGTGGGATCAGATATAAAAATAAATGCACAGAATGCTGGGCCAGGGAAGCCAGACAGACGAGAGGACGTGCTGTGTGATTCATTCTGTTTATATAAAGTGCAAACACGGACAAAACCAATCTGAGCTGGGAGAGGTGGGGGTGGTGGGATCTTTGCAGGGGGCTGGAGGGCGCAGGAGGCCTGGGGGTAGCTGGTCACGTTCCATCTTGATCAGGGTGGCAGGGACCGGGGATGCTCAGGAGGTGAAAATGCATCGAGCCGGCCACTTTAGGTGGGTCTTGGCTCTGTTTCGCTTTTAGAAAAGTTTAACTATGAATAATAAATGCAGAAACCCAAAGTTACATTTACTTCCCTGCCAGACCTTTGAAACGCAGTCCCAGGCCCTGGCTTCAGGTCGCTTACCTCCAGGGGGGTGAGTTTGTGGGTCCGCAGGTCCAGCCCCAGGAACAGAACACACAGGAGGTGAGTCACCCATGCTGATTACGGCTTCTTCCTGGTGCAAACCAACACCACCCTGCCCAGCGGTGACAGGCCAACGACCTCAGGCTCAGGGCCAGGAAAAAGACATGGAATGCAGAGGGCAAACATGGATCTGGATGTGGGGGAAAGAACCCAAACGTGCTGGTTTGTCACTGAACCCTTGCAGAGGCTGCACCCCACCTCCCCTCCCCCTGGCAGGAGGGGCCCTCCTCCCCCTGCAGCAGGTGAGGGTCCTGCTTCTCAGCCCACCACGTGGGTGGTGGCGGGACTGTTTCTGTTGCAAACTTGGAATCACTGGTGGGGGGCAGAGAGCTGGCTATGGGGGGCAGAGGGGTCTGCACTTGCTGTGGCTTCCCTCCCAGGGCCTGGGCCTTGTTTCCGCTCCTCCAGGTGCAGGGGGACAGCCCCAGAAGCAAGCTCACCTGTGGAACGTCAGTAGCATGGGAGGCCTAGGCCCAGGAGCCTCCTGGTCCCCCCAGGGGTGACAACTGAGGCCTGAGCTCCTCCCACTGCTCCCACCCAAGGGGAAGGAAGGGGGCACTGTGAGTGGGGAGGGTGACAAGCCTGAGGGGTGTTGGAGAGCCCCAGATGGTGCGCTCCCACCTGTGGCCTGTGATGGGCTCGAGGGGACAGGCAGATGGGGGAAGCAGGCGGTGGAGAGAGGCGAGGAATGGCGGGGGGCCTGGCAGGTGGCAGTGAGGACTAGGTTTTCCACGGTGTCTGGCTGGTGACCTTTCAGGGGGGCGGATTCAGAAGTGACTGCTCTTTGCTGAGGCCCAGAGACATCTTCCGCCTCAAATGTCAGGTCCCCGCTGTGACCGGGAAGCGAGGGAGGGGTGCACCCTTCAGACTCAGGCTGGCTGGCCGGACAGGCCGAGCCCCGAAGGAACACGTGGGTGACCTCCCAGTATGTGGGGGCACCAACGGGTGACGTGTTGTTGCTGGTTTTCTTCCCTCTCCCCTCCCCAGAAGATAGCAGGAAACATGGGGCCACCTGCAGGCCCCAATAAGGCAAAGCTGAAAGAGGCCTGCGCACAGGACCTGGCACACAGCACGGGACCTGGCACACAGCACGGGACCTGGCACACAGCCGGCGCTCAATAATAGCACCGACAAACACTCCTGCTGGAGCTGCGGCCTGCAGGTATCCTGAGGCTCCGCCCACCTGGCTGGCAGGGGTGGGACCAGGTGCCACCAGCCGGGCGCTCACCTGCGGGCCAGGGTGCCACCCTTTGCGAAATGCGCCCCCGCGACAAGTGTCCCCGCTCCCCGCAGGCCGCCCCCCGACGTTTTACACGTGTGGCATGTGAACTCTGTAGAGCTCAAGACACACTGCTCCCCTAAACAGAACTCAGGGGCTCCTGCCTCCCCGGGACAAGGGACTGCCACCAAGGGGTTACAAGCAGCCTTGTCGGTCGTTGGGGGCTGTTCCCCGGCAAATGAGGGAAGTGGCAGCGGCGACCCGGCGCAGGCTGAGGATGCACGTGCCCGCACCGCCCCCTGCCGGGCAGCCGCGGGGTTGCAGGGGCAGAGGGCGGCCCTCCGGGGCTGCGCAGGCGGCGGGCGGGGTCCCTGCGGGGCGCGCTCGGGCTACCTCCAGCCCAGAAGAAGAGGAGACAGGGCTGACAGGTGCGATGATGGAAGGGACCCTAGCTAAGGGCCGCCCCAAACCCCAAAGGACAAGGCCCAGGGAGACGGGGTGGTGCCCGCGGCGAGGGACCCCTGGAGATGCCCAAACCGGTTCCTTTCAGGGCAACGGGCCCCTGAAAGCTGCTCCTCCCAGGGCCAGGAGCGGGTTGAATTGGGGTGCGAAGTTGAACGGAGAGCCCAAGAGAACGGTGTTCGAGATGAATAATGTTTTTAAAATTCAGAATCAGCGCCGACGTATTTACAATGAACTGAACGTCCACATTTTCAATGAAGATAGCGTCCGTATTACTGATTTCCCCCGCTTTGCTCAGGGCTTTGACATGGCTCTTCGTCTCTATCTGAAGCTTTAATATTCTTCCATCGTGGATTTTTTGCATTAATTTTGATGTTTTAAAATTGCTTTAAAATAGCATTTGTCTTGATTATTAGGTGTTTCTGGCATCCCTTGAAGTTTTGTGTGGTGGCCTTCCACTGACGCTTTCCCACTGCCCTGTGGTCTGAGCCCAGCATGAGAGGGGTCCCACCTGGAGGGGTTCCACCCAGTCCCTCTAGATCCCCCTTCATCTGGCACTGGAAGCCCAGTCCTGCAGGTCTGTCCCCCACCCTGCCACCTTCACCCACTGGGACCCTTAGGACAAGAGACTTTGACTCTTGGACCAGCATCTTCAAGATGCTTTAGTTCACCCTCTTAGTGGGGAAACAGGCTCAGAGAGGGTGCGGACCCTCTAAGACCACCCTGGAAGGCCCGAGCTGCCTCCACATCTCTGAAGCAGCAGGCCTCTTCCCCGCGATCACCCTCCCTTGCAGGTGAAACCCCTAGTTTTGCTGACTTTCCATGGCCCAGCTGGGAGGGAGGAGGGGCATGCGGCACAAGGGAGGGGTCGATCCCCCATGGCTCGGGGGAGCATGGAGCTTGGAGGCATGGGGGACCATCACACCCATCTCTCCCCAGGACACTCACCTCGACACAGGGGTGTCCTGTGGCATAAACCTCCAGCTGGGGTGGGGGTGGGGGTCCCTCTCCCACTTCCGGACAAGCTGGTTCCCATGCTGCTCCTGAGATTCCCTCTTGGCTTTGCAGAGAAAAGCCTGCTCGGAAAGGGGGACCTGAGTCCCCCTGAGTGTGGCCGCTCTTTGCTAGTTTCTCACACCCTCCGCTGCTCCCAAAAGCGTTAGAGTTTTCACAGCAAAGCTGTGCTTGATAAAGGCATACCCTCAAATGGGGCCTCAATGATTGCCACTTTGGCGCCTGACCTTGACGTTATCAGTAAGAGAGGAGAGAGAAACCCACCCCTGAGCTGGTCATGTCCCAGGAAGGGTCTCCACAGAGGGGTTACTGGTGCTCATGTAAACAAGTGGGTGGGCACAATACTAGGACGACTCATGGTCCTGTCCCCTGGCAACCACACTTTCATGTGGTCCCTTCCCTGGAATGAGGTGGGACCCTTGACTTGCTTCCAACCCGCAGAACAAGGTAAAGATCAGGGACTCTCACTCCTGTGACTTACATTACGTGGTGAAGGCGAATGAGGTTTGCTGGGATTAAGGTCCCTAATCAGTTGACTTCACTCAAAGGCAGGTTATCCTTTGAAAGATTTTGAAGTAAGTCTTTCTCCCGCTCCCTCTCCCTGCCCCTGTTCCTCGCCCAGAACAGAATGAAGAAACAAGAATTTGGGGGGGGGGGGGATGAGGAGGGACTTAGGAACCTCTGGGACAACTTTAAATGTGCCAACACCCAAATCATAGGGATGCTAGAAGGCAAAGAGAAAGAGCAAGAAATTTAAAACTTATGTGAAAAAGTAATGAAAGAAAACTTCCCAATTTGGGCTAAGAAAACAGACATACAAATCCAGGAAGTACAGAGAATCCCTAGCAAGTTGGAGCCAAAGAGGACCACATCAAGACACATTAGAGTTAAAATGTCAAAGATTAGGTCCTGGCTGGTGGCTCAGTGGATAAGGCACCAGCCTGCAAACCCAAAGGTCACTGGTTCAATCCCCAGCCAGGGCACTTACCCACATTGCAAGCCAGGTCTCCAGCCAGCTCTGTAGCTGGAGGCAGGTGAAAGGCAACCATACATGGATGTCTCTCTCCCACTCTGCCTCTCTGCCTTCCCCTCTCTATAAAAATAATAAATAAAATATTTTTTTAAAATGTCAAAGATTAAAGATAAAGAATCTTAAAAATAGCAAAAGAAGAGAAAAGAGTTACCTACAAAGGGGTTCCTATAAGACTATCAGCTAATTTCTCAAAAGGAATTTTGCAGGCAAGAAGGGACTGGCAAGAAGTATTCAAAGTGATGAAAAACAAGGACCTACAACCTAGAGGACTCTAACCAGCAAAGCTGTCATTCAGAATGGAAGGGCAGATAAAGTGCTTCCCAGACAAGGTAAAGCTAAAGGAGTTCATCATCACCAAGACCTTATTATATGAAGTGTTAAAGGGACTTATTTAATAAAAAGAAGATCAAAACTATGAACATTAAAATGACAACAATCTTACTATTATCAACAACTAAATCTAAAAAACGAAAACAAACTAAACACCCAACCAGGACAGGAACAGAATCATAGGCATGGAAACCATTCGGAGGGTTCTCAGCAGGAAGGGGGAAGGGGCGAATGGGGAAAGTGGTGCAGAAATTAAGAAGGATAATTGGTAGAAACAAAATAGACAGGGGGATGTTAAGAATAGTCTAGGAAAAGGAGCAGCCAAAGAACTTGCACGCATGACCCATGGACATGAACTAAGTGGGAATTGCTGGAGGGAAGGGGGTACTAGGCTGTGGGGGGCAAAGGGGGACAGACCGGGACAACTGTAACAGCACCATCAATAAAACATACTTTAAAGTAAATAACTGAGTACGTGTGGATCGCTAGTTACAGAAACATTGTAAGTAAACATTTGAAATTTTCATCTGCATCTTAGCGAACGTACCTTACTGGGAAAGTGGGGAAACTCCCCTTCTGTTTTAAGACCCCATTTTCAGGCATATGGGGTCCTGTAGCCAATGAATTCATGGGTGTCCATTCCCCAGACTGAGAGAGTTACGGCTCAAAGAAGAGAAGCCAGGACACAAATAACCCCATTCGACCCAAAAACCACCCTTTCAGACCACCCGAGCCCAAGGTGGAGAGAAGAAATCTCCCTTGGCCCCAGGAATCCACCAATGACAGGGACATCAAGGTGGCCCTGGTCACTGTGGTGGCCGGAGGAGCCAGCCAAGGCCCCTTCGTTGAGATCGCAGGTGGCCACAGGCTGCCTGGCCCTCAGGCTCACTAACATGCCACTTCAGGTACTAAAGTGCTTCCCCAACTCCTACCTGATGCTCTGTCACCTCCCAGAGATAACAACCTAGCTTTCAGTGCCATCTGAGTAGTGTTAATGAGGACAAAATATCCTGGAGATGCTTTTATGAGCAGCCATACATTCCTCATTCCCCAGCCCCGGGGGAAACGGGTCATGTGCATTTACCATCCCCGGTGATATTTGGCATCATGTGTCCACAGGTACCTCATTCTCAGACCATAATGGCAGAGGAAATCCATTTGGAGGCCGTATTTTGAGTTAATGACATATACTCATTTTGTGTACAGGCGGCTAAAAGCTAAAAGGCAGTGGCTGGAACATGACTGTCAAATTCTCCTTTTTTACCTTAATTTTGTTTTGTTTTTAAGTCCCATCTAGTACAAAAGTTGTGGAAGTTCACAAAGTGAGATAAAGAAGCCCACACGTCAAGGTCGATTTTCAAACCAGGTCAGTCTGGAAAAGAAAAGAGATGTTGTCTTTTTCTTTTTAATTATGAAAGAATTTAATGAATAGAAAACGATATTCTTTCTGCTCAACCCTCTGTTCAGGAAACCGCCCCCCGTGCTCCAGGGGGCCATGTAGCTATCATTTTGTGTCCATCATATAACATATGTGCTGGGGTGGGCCATGGATCAGGCCGGCCAATTAGAAGATTCCATTCTCCTGGACATGTGACCCAGGCGGACCAACCAAGGGCTTCCCTGAGACTTGATGCTTGGAGGGAGTTTGTCCTTCTTGACCTAGGACGACCACACAACGTGGAGCTTCCTGCCACCACCATCCTCCGATAAGCGGAAGGACCCGGCTGCTTTTTAAAAGAGTGACACAGACATGTAAGGAAGCACAGAGGTCAGTGAAGACTGGATGTAAAGAAAATAATCTAGCGGCGTCATGCCCGCACACGGAGCTTACACAACAAGCCCCTGGGCACGCACGGCAGAGTGGAGGTGGGGGAGGTGCTGAGTGTGAGAGGAAAGCAGTGATGGGGCTGATGTTCAAGATGAAGGGACATGGTGGTCCCCGGCATTGGGGTGTCACCACTGCAAACCACAGCAGGGTGAGAGATTGGGCCCCACCTTGGACGAGACCAGGGGGCAGCTTCTCTGAATGAACTGGACACACGGATCCGAGTCCCAGCCCTGCCCTGCACCTGCTGGGCCTCAGAAGTTCTTCCTGTGAAAGTGGAGGTGACAGAGGCACTCAGGGACATGTGACGGTCTTAGCATTGCCCAGCAAGGGGCCATGCCCGACAGCCAGAAGCCCCAGTGACTAGAAACGAGAAATGCTGTGTCTGGGTCAGAGAAAGAGCAGGCAGCACCCCTGGGGACTCCCAGCAGCATCACCGGGGGCTGGGGGTCTGTTGTCCCCTGGCTGGCAGCCCAGAGAGGGTGGCCGCTGCGGCAGTGACTAGGAACACCAGCAGAGGGCAGTGACGCCTGACAGACAGACCAGCTCAGGAGCACGTGCGGGACAACCTGGAATTCCGCAGACGGGCCTGCGGTGGAGAGGGGACTGGGCTTCCCTGGGGCCCCGGCTGGAGGGCAAAGCTCAGGCACGTGTGGGCGATCCAGACAGCAGCCCCCCGCTGGGTTAGCGGTGGGAAGGGCAGGTCCCACCAGCAGCAGCTTTGTCCAAGGACAGAGGGAAAATGTCCCAGAGCATGTCACGGGAGCAGGGCCAGGGACAGGCCCCGGGCCAGGGCAGCACTCACAGGAAGGACAGGCAGCGTTCAGCCGCTGGAGAGGAGCTGGCCCCTTGCGTGGCAGCCACGAGAAAGGCCTGGGCCCTGTTCCCTCTCTCCCCACACCCCCTCTGACCCCCAGGGTCCAGGAGCACAGAGCGGAGAGCAGGCCACCTGCTTCTCCAAGGACCCGACCTCCTGGCACCTCTGTCCACCTTGCTCTCCGCTGCATTTCCTCCAAATCTCCTTGACCCTCCAGCATCCCACGCAGGTCTCCTGTCACCCACCTGCCTCGGGCCCCGGCCTAGGCGTCCAGCCCAAACCTGGGCGCTGCCTCGTGTGAGGCTCAGCACGTCCACACGGAACTCACCCACCTGCCAGCAGTCCACCCCCTTGCCCCGTCACCCAGTCCGGACCCACTGACCTTTCTTCTCCCCGCTGGGTCAGCTGGCTTTTGGGGACATAGCCGGCCCTGTGCCCCATCTGCATTGTTTCTTACTACCCAAGGGCACTTTGTCCTAACTCGTATTTTCAGATTATTTCAACTGCTCATCTTCAAAGGAGAATTTCTCTTTCTCTTGGATGCCCTATTGTATTGTGAAATATTGCTGGATGCCTTTAAAAATATATAGCATGAAGCCCTGACTGCTGGCACAGTGGATAAGGTGCCAGCCTGCAAACCCAAAGGTCGCTGGTTCGATTCCCAGCCAGGGCACATAACCAGGTTGCAAGCCAGGTCTCCAGCCAGGTCCGTGGGTGGAGGCAGCTGAAAGGCAACCATGCATGGATGCTTCTCTCGCTCTCTGCCTCTCTCCCTTCCCCTCTCTCTGGAAATAATAAATAAAATAAAATAAAACATACAGCACTAATGAGAGGGAATTCACAGACCATAAAACTCACTGGTGTATAAAGTATACAAGCCGGCGGGTTTTAGTCATTTTCAAGACAGCGCATCGCAACCTTCCCCATCATCTCACTTCAGGACGTTCCTTTTGACCCCATCAGCAGCTCCGCACCCCTCCCCCAGCCCCCAGCTCGGGGTCTGCGAGTGTGCACCCCAGTCTAACGGCCTCTGGGACTGGCCCCTCTCCCTCTGCATCACGTTTCTGAGGGTCTGCCTTTCCGCTGCTGCCCATGGAGACGCAGAGGTAAAGGAGATGAGCTGCCCCTCTCCTGTTGCTGCCCTCCGTGCACGAGGCAGATTAGGGTGACACCGCAAAAGACTTGTGCTGATTTGGATGAGGACGAGTGCGGGCCAAGCAGGGGGCTGCAGAGCAAGAGGGGGCGGTCAGCTAGGCGAGGGAAGGCAGGAACAGCGCCCCGCAGAGGGAACAGCACGTGCGAAGGGCCTCAGGCAGGAAGGAGATGCAATGTGGCCGAGTGCCTAAGGCCCAGGGGACGGAACGTGGCCCTGGAGGCCACCCACAGTTGGTGACACACCTTGAAGCCTTCCGTCAACAGTGCTGACTTCATCTAAAGAACAACGGGGAGCCCCAGAAAGTTCAAAACCGAGGGATGATGTCATCCCTGTTTGGTCCTGAATGGTCATTGCAAAGGCTGTGTGGAGAATGGGCGGCAGCCTCGAGTCGCGAGGGGGGACTGCAGAGCTGGGTGGTGACCTGATAGGGGAAGGGGTGGGAGGATTTGCCACAGGCCCTGGAGGCAGGCTGGGCTCCAGGATGAGAGAGAGGGAGAGGGAGAGTGGACGGGGCTGCGGCTGGCAGCCCCCGGGGGAGGCGGGCTCTGTCTGACCAGTATTCCCCACAGTTGGAGGCCGGAGCAGACGGTGACTCGGGCCCCAACCTCATGACCTAGCACAGCCCAGTCGTGAGCCTGCCCAGCCCACCCACACTGCCTGGTAGTTTAGCGAGCTGACACCTCGCTGCTTTATGTCCCCAGCAAATGGGCACCCTACTGAAATTTTGCTTCGCTAACAGGCAACGCATTAAACGTAAATGTTTTCTAACCAGTGCATTGGTTGACTTTAATTCCCCACAGATTTATCCACTCAATTTATTACCAGGGATCAATTCAATCAATACTGGCTTGGGTTCAGCCTGCAGGAGCATCTCAGAATTCAGCAGGCAGATAGATGCCCCTGGGGTGGTTGGCGATTCCTCACCTGCACTGCAGTGGCCCCCTCCCCAGCCCCCCAAATTGATGGGCCAGCCTCACCGCAGGACAGACCCGCAGGGCAGACCCGCAGGAGAGTCTGAATGACTAAGCCCCGAATGGCCAGGCGCTCCGGATGCTGCAGGCACCTCTTCCTGCACCAGGGCCGGCAGCCCTCCATCCCACGCTGCCCTGGGCTGGCCATGACCCCAGGACTCCCTGGGACAGAAAAGTCTCACGAACGACAAGGTCTGTGCATTGATCTCGGAAGGGGGGAGACGTGCATGACCTGTCTGGGTTATGTCTTATTGCGCTACGATCAGGGTTGGAGTGAGATCCTTATCTCTCGCTCTGGACATATGAAAACAGGATGTGAGGGTTTCTTGTTCCCAAGGATTTAGCAAAACTTTTGCTAAGGAAAAAAAAAAGAAAAGAAAAAGATGCCAGAAAGATTTCTTTTTCCTTCCCAAAAAGGGGTCATGGGGTCTGAAACCGAACGTAGGAGGTCAAAGCCTTCCCTCTTGACCTTGCTCTGGAGAAAGGTCGAAAGAATCACATCCTCTGGTTCTAATTCTAAACTTCCTGGAGGGGGCCCAGCAGGAGGCTTGGCTCAATCCATAGCCTTTCTCAAAATAAATCACAGCAGGCCCGGCAGCGGTAACTATTAAAATGTTACATTATCTGGCATCTCCTTGCTTCTCGCTTCCTCCTCCCTTCAATCCAACTTAGAACTGCCTTTAGGTGAAGAAGGAAAAGGCCTAAACCTTTCATCTAGCACTAAGTGCCCAACAAATACTGTAAATGGGTGGCAGGGCTGGGTGGAAGAGGCGATAGGGAGTGGTAGGGCCTGTGGCAAACTTAGGAAGGGGCAGCTGCTACTCTACCCCAGTCCTTCTTTGCCTAGGAAGGGCAAATCCAGATACCAGGGTCCCTGGTCTTGTCAAAGACTCTCATGACCCCCAAAATGGACACACACGTCCCCATGCCATCAGGTGGTGTGAGGACCACATGTCCTGGGACTGCTGGATCTGATCAGTGACTACCACCGCACACCTCAGAGGGGCAGGGTCCATACCCACCAAAGGTCCATTTGCCACCAGCCCAAAGGGATGCTTTTCCGAGTCAAAATTAAACTTGTATCAAAGTCATATCGTTGCTTCTTCTTTTCCCCTCTCAACTGCTCTCCTAGCGCGGAAGCCAGGTATTTGACGGCACCACCTCTGAGGAGGAAGGACCGGAGGAAGCAGAGAAAAACCCGGGGTGGTTCTCGGCTGTGGGGTTTCAGAAGTCCCATCCTTCAAGGAGGGGAGATAACTCGGAGCAGGTCAGATGGTGGGGAAAGCTTCCTGGAAAACATGCCCTCCCACCCCACCCCCCATGCCTAAGATGAGCACAGTGTGCCCGCAAGGGCGGACACAGAGGGAGGAAGCCCTCTTCCCAAGAAGAGCCCCCTTGGAAGGGGCAAGACCCCGTGAGGACATGGCTGCCCAGAGTATCTAAGCAGAGAGGCCAAGAAAGAGCAGAGCCTACCAGAACCCTGCTGACACGACCTCACAACGACCTGGCAGCCGGCTGCGTGGACCAGCGTCAGAGGCTCCCGCAGGACCGAGTCCCCGGTGGAGGCACCTGTGAGGAGTGGGGGGGCACCTGTCTCATCACCTTCACCTGCATCTGCCTCCCAGATTCACTTCTTTTCAAAGGAAGGGGGATGGGAGTAACAGCGCCTCACAGGGTCACTTTATAGTGCTGGAAAACCCAGATCTATCATCATCATCATCATCATCATCATTATATAATTCCTAAACCATGTGTCAGATGAACCAGGGATGATATGTATACTGCCGTGTGCTGAAAGGCGGAGCAAAATCCTCATGTTCTTTGAAGATGTAGTTTGTTGTTTTGAGTAGGAATCATTTTAAATCTCGGCCCTTCCCTGTGGGCTGCGGGTGATACTTCACTCAACGAAAATTATGTGGAAGCCCCTGAGTTTCCAAATACCTGAATGAGCCAAATTCCTCCTTGCTTTTCTGGTTTCAGCCCCTCCAGAGTGATAGAGACATTATTTAAAATGTTCGTTAGCGTTGCACGGAAGGCTTTCCACGTTTTCTCCCTTTGGGGGCTGAAAAAATTAGAAATTATCTCAAGCTGGCTGGCTGTCGCCCCAAAACATGCAGAAGGATACGGTCCTTATTGCACTACATGAAAAATGCCACCCACAGAATGTGGGCTGGTGCAGCCACTGTGGAAAACAGTATGGGGTTTCCTTACAAAACTAAGAATAGAACTGCCTTTTGATCCAGCAATTCCACTACTTGGACTATACCCAAAGAATCCTGAAACACCAATTCATAAGAACCTATGCACACCTATGTTCATAGCGGCACTATTTACAATAGCCAAGTGCTGGAAACAGCCTAAGTGCCCATCGGTGGATGATTGGATCCAAAAACTTTGGTACATTTACACAATGGAATTCTATAGAGCAGAAAGAAAGAAGGAACTCGTACCCTTTGCAACAACATGGATGGAACCGGAGAGTATTATGCTTAGTGAAATAAGCCAGTCAGTGAAGGACAAATATCATATGATCTCACCCATTACGGGACAATAATGAGCAAAACTAACAACAAGCAAAACAGAACCAAGTATATGAATACAAGGAATAAGCCTTCAGTGGTCAGGGGGAACAGGGTTGGGGGCAGGGGGGAGGCAGAGGCAAGGAAGGGGAGCAGCTTAGACAAGAACCTAGTATAAAGGAACCATGGACATGGACAACAGGTGGGATTGACTTTGGGGGGAATGGGTGGGTGGGGAGGGGGACAGAGGGGAGCAAAAAGGGGATGGATGTAATACAACAACAATAAAATTTTTTTAAAAAATTAAAAAAAAATGCCACCCACAAAAAGTTAGAGATTTTTAAAATAGTCTGTAGTATACAAAGATCGAAATGGCCTCAGAGGATCAAGAGTGGAAAGTCCCCGGGGGCGAACGGTCTAAAGGGGCGGAGGAAATAGGCGACCGCAACAGGTGCCCAATTCCTACCTGACGCCCGGGAAGTTTGCGGCGGCGGGAGCTGATCCGCGGTCTCGCTGCGACCCCTGGCGGCCGCTTCTCCCGAGCACCCGCATCAGCCGCGCGGCAGCGCCACCTAGCGGAGCCCCCGAACCCGGGGGGGCGGGGGGAGCTGGGCGCCGGGGTGGAGGTGGGGAGTGGACGGGGAGGGGTGGGTGTCCATTCACTGCTCCTTTGCCCTGCGTCGCGCTGCCTACGGGTACCCAGCCCCGGGTCTGTCCTGGCTGGGCGTTGAGACGGAGCACCCGTATTTTCTGCGCTTTATGAGCAGGGAGAGGGGACCTTAGAGAGGTAGCCCAGGTCACAGCCTCCAGGAAGTCCTCCCAGGAATGCTGGTCTGTCATCAGACAAGTTTAATGCGGTCAAGTGCTTGTTAAAACCCTGGTCTGGGGTCAGACGCCCTTACTCTGCCATTTCCAAGCTGTGTGTCTCTGAGCAAGCGGCTGGCTTCTCTGGGCCTCCAGTTCCTCTGAGAAAGAGGCAGGTGGACTAGAATGCATGCAGCACCCCTCAAGGGCTCAGCACCGGGGTCCCAGGGAGTTCCTCAGAAATCTGGGTCTGTGCCTGGAACCTGCTGAATTCAGGGTCTCTGGGAGGTACCACCCAGCTGTGTGTGTGTGTGTTAAGATTGTATTTACTTTCAGAGAGAAGGGAAGGGAGGAGGAAAGAGAGAAAGTTTGCCTCTCATAGGCCCATAACCTGGGGAATCTGGCCCGCAACCCAGGCCTGTGCCCTGAACTGGGAATCGAACCTGCAACCTTTCAGTTGGCAGGCCTGAGCACGGTCCACTGAGCCTTGCCAGCCAGGGCCTGCCTCACGTGTTTTAACCAGCCCCTGCTGCACGCTCCCTGGGAAAATCTCTGAGGTCCAGGGTTAGACTAAATGAGATCATGCATGCGAAGAACCTGGCCTGAAATACATGTTCAGTAAATGACTGTTATTCTCAGACTTTGAAGAACTCAGAGCAGGGAGGGGAGCGGGGGAGGCATCTCTTTCCTTCTTCTCCCTTTAAATATATTTTAATTATAAATGTAAGAGACAGTGCTAGTCCCCTCCTAGGTACATACCCAAAAGACTGACAAGGGACTCAAACAAATCCTTACACAGCCATGTTTGTAGCAGCATCATTCACAATCATCAAAAGGTAGAAACAAAACCCTGGCTGGTAGCACAGTGGATAAGGCACCAGCCTGCAAACCCAGAGGTTGCAGGTTCGATTCCCAGCCAGGGCACATAACCAGGTTGCAAACCAGGTCTTCAGTCAGGTCTGTGGCTGGAGGCAGGTGAAACGCAACCATACATGGATGTCTCTCTCCCTCTCTGCCTCTCTCCCTTCCCCACTCTCTGAAAATACAAATGAAATCTTAAAAAAAAAAAAAAAAAAAAAAAGGTGGAAACAATCCACGTGCCCCCAGCTGATCAATGGTGAAACAATGAAATATTATCTGGCCATGAAAAGGAATGAAGCAACGATATACGGTACAACATGGATGAACCCCAAAACATTATGCTCGGAAGCCAGATCCAAAAGGCTACCTATGTCCTGGCTGGGCACGGACTTAGGTTTTGGGTTTGATCCTCAGTCAGAGGGCATATAGGAGGTAACCAGTTAATGTTTCTCTCAGTCTTTCTCTCCCTCTCTTTTTATTTTTTATATTTTTTAAATATTTTATTTATTATTTTTAGAGAGAGGGGAAGGGAGAGAATCAGAGAGGGAGAGAGACATCATTGTATGGTTGTCTTTCACCTGCCTCCAGCTACAGACCTGGCTGGAGACCTGGCTTGCAACCTGGTGATGTGCCCTGGCTGGGGAATCGAACCAGCGGCCTTTGGGTTCGCAGTCTCCCTCTCTTTATAAAATCAGTAATAATAAATATCCTCAGGTGAGGATGTAAAAACACCGGCCACATTGAGTGACTTGATTTAGGAGACATATCCCCACTACACAGAGCCACAGAGACAGAGAGTGGGTTGGTGGTTGTCTAGGGTTAGGTTTGTGGGGAGAGAGGGTCCACGGTTTCTTTTTCTTTCTTTTTTTTTTTTTAAGATTTTATTATTTTTAGAGAGATGGGGAGGGAGAGAGGCAGAGAAGGAGAGAGACATCCATGTATGGTTGCCTTTCACCTGCCTCCAGCTACAGAGCTGGCTGGAGACCTGGCTTGCAATGTGGGTATGTGCCCTGGCTGGGGATTGAACCAGCGACCTTTGGGTTCGCAGGCTGGTGCCTTATCCACTGTGCCACCAGCCAGGGCTTCGCGGTTTCTTTTTAGGAGCACAAAGATGTTCTACAACAAGGCAGCGGTGATGGACGCGCAACACTGCAAATGTACTAAACAGCATCAATGGCAAATTCGTGTTCCGTGCATTCCACTGCCATTGAAGGAAAAGAACAAAAGGTGAAAGAAAACTGGCTGTAACCATTCGAGCCACCCCCTCTGGGCCTGCTTCTCCTTTTTTCTTTGCTGGAACTCAGCAAGCTCACGCCCATTTCCTGGGGAACTTGCTGGTTTTCTTACTGACACACCTCAGGGACCCCTCGTGGCTGTCCCTTGGCCGAGTCACACAAATCAAGCCATGTTTTTAAATAGCTGCAGCATGTCCCCCTGCCGCTCGCACCGGTGGGCGTTGGAGCGGTTCCAGGCACTTGCCCGCGGGAGCAGCTGCGGTGGCCGCTCACGCCCGCATCTGGTCACGCAGCCTGGTTTGGTCTCTGCAGGATGGACGGACAGAGGGGAGCGGGCCAGGCGCCGTGTTCCGAGGCCTTTCTGGGGGGCTGTCCTGCCCACAGCATTGAAAGCCAGCCGGGGCCCAGGCGCCGCGTGCAGACGCGCGGATCACGGCCCTGGAGGTCATGAGCATTTATCATTTTCCCCATCGCACGCTAACAAGGCACGGCCACCCCGTGTTCAGGGACGTGGGACATGCACATGATTCCATCTGACACCTGGTGGGGTCGGCCTTCATGTTGGGGGACCTTCGGGTAGGGGGGCCCCAGCCCCGTTCAGGACGTGACCCGAGAGCTGGGAATGTTCTCCCGGAACTGGTGTGTGTGTGTGTGTGTGTGTGTGTGTGTGTGTGTGTGTAACATCCACGCAGATAAAGCCAGGGGTCTGAGCCCGCTGTGAGCACCCCCGCCCCCGCCCGAGCCCCCTCCTGGGCTTTGAGTGGGGCAGGACTGCAGCGTCTCTGACATTTTCTGACGAACACAAGCACCGGCGTTTTTCTAAATGTTAATGCGTTTCTGTGCCCTCTGCTGGGTGCTTGCGTCGTCCGTGCGCAATGCGGAGGCAGAGCCCAGCGGCTGGAATTTTCCTCTACAGCCTGAGAGGTTGTTTTTCTCTCTTTTCATTTTTTATTTTTTTTTTTCCCCTCTCCCGCAGTTGGAAGTTCAGAACGACTTTCTAGAAGTTGCTGAGGAAGCCCTGCATTTTCTATCCAAATCAACCCGTTTCAGGGCAATTGTTTATCTCCCACTTTGGGGATTAGGAGTCCTGGATGGAGGCTCCTATTCATGGTATGAGGTTTGCTGGAAATTGATGAGGCGCTCTGGAATCCTGGGGACTATTGATTCCCCATGAGTGAATGCTTTAAGCAAATTAAGTGGTGGTAGTCGTCATAATAATAACAATAATGGCGACTATTTGTCAAGTGCCTGCTCTGTGGCAGGTGGTTAGTCCCGCCAGGGATGACAGGGGCAGGTTTTATGACCCACATGTTGCAGACGGAGACACGGAAGCTCCGGGACTTACACAGTGGCCACGCCTGGAGCCACACAGCCCGTGGCAAGGGAAAATTCTAATGCAGACCTGCGGGACCGCAAGCCCAGCTCCCCCCCCCCCCCCCCCCCCCACCACGCAGGCTTCCAGGCCAGGGTGCACAGCTCTCGTTTCACCAGGTTGGGACAATGGGGTCCCATGACAGACAAAGAAGCTGAGGCCCTTGGGGGTGACCATTTGCCCCAAGAAGTGAGGAGGGAACCAGGACCGGGCCTGGGTTGTAGGTTCAGTCCCCAGTTGGGGCGCATACAGGAGGCAACTGATCAGTATTTCTCTTTCACATCAATGTTTCGCTCCCTCCCTTGCTCCCTCCCTTGCTCCCTCCCTTTGGTCTCTCAAAATAAGTAAGTAAATATATATATTTATAAAGAATTGAGAGTGATTTGAAAAGGAGATATAGCTTGATTATCCTAGGTTTCAGTGCCACTTGATGCCATGTCAGGGGCCACCTGAAGGCCCCTGAGGTGCCACCAGTAAGATGCCCGCTCGCCTCCCTAGGAATGCTGGCGGGGGCCTGAGCTCAGGGAACACCCAGGTTGGGGACAGAGGGCAGAATCGGTGGTCAGATCCCAGGCACATGGCCGTGTGCTGAAGGCGGTTACAGGGGAGAGACTCAGGCGGGGGCCGGGGACCCAGAGGGGCAGCCAAGGCGCCCACATCCAGGGTCTGGAGGGTGCCGGGCACCAGGTCAATTGACCAGACGCCTCTTTGTTTATCTTCCCCTGAGACAATGGGGGGCAGGGTGACCAGTGGCTGGATGGCCAGGAAGCTGGGTCAGCCAGACCAGACCCGGGAAAGATGTTTGTACCCCTATTTCTGAGTTATCCTGCGCTAACCTCGGGAAGGATTGGAGGCAACTTATAATTGACGCATAGGACAGGGTCATCACCACTCCAGGGAGGAGGTTGGGTATGGGCTCCCGGTGGGGCCCGGCCGTGGCTCTGAGGGTGACAGAAACCTGGTGGCCGGCGCAGCTGTCATCTGCGTGGAGTGCATGGTCTCACTGCGAGGGGGCCACGGTGACCCTCCCCGGCTGATGTGCGCAATGCCCCCCACTGCGGAGAGACTGAGACCCTTCGTGTGGTTGCCGAGAAACCCCAGGGCACTCGATGGCTTTTTCCTGGGAGCTCTGATCCCAAAGGATCAGCCCAGGAGTTTTGCTGGTGATGGGAATTTAAGAGAGAACCAGAGAGACACCAGGGGGCTCTCCTGCCTTTGCTTCCTCTGCGGCATCAGTAATCCAGCTCGTGACCTCAGCAAATTTTCCGCCCCCGGCTCTCGGATGACGACAGCAGGCATCTATCCAGCACATCCCGCTCCCCGGCCCTCCCCGCACCCTAGGGACCCGGCCCCATGACCACCCTTCATCCTGGGACTGCAGCAGAGCCCCCAGGATGTGTCCCGGGGTCCACACGGACCCCAGCAGGTCCCGGGGCTGGAGGCCGTGAGCCCAGCCTCAGGAAAAATGGAGGATGAAAGGGGGTGCTGAATATTACACCGAGAAGACGGGCCCCAGCTCCCTCCCCAGGGGAAGCCCACTCTCCACGGAAAGGTGAGCCCCGCCGGTGGGGCAGCAGACCACTCTGTCCCTGCTAAGGACCATCCCCAAACCCTTGGGCCTTGAAGGAGTTTAAAATCCAACCAAGAGGCTTGAGGTTGCTTCCCCAACCCCCACCAAACGTGGTTTTCTGTCAGCTCCGAAGTACGACCCAAGAGAAAAGAAAACAAAAACAAAACAACACACGTCAAGAGAAACGTTTAGTGGATTATCTGCAGGCTAGACGGCATGATTACGATCCTTCCGTGGCCGTGGCCACGTTCTGTTGACTCGGGGATGCTAGTTCCTTCGAATGTGAGCAAGTGGATGTTGAGGTTGTTTAAAATGAACCCCCAGGAGCTACCGGGGGGGCCCCAGAGGGCTGGGAACCTGCCCAATTTCAGGCCCGGCGGTTAATCGAATTGGGGCCGCAGGAAGGTATAGAGTGCCCACCGCCAAAGTTCCAGGGACAAGCGCCAGGTGGTCGGCCCTCCCCACAACAGAGAGACCAGAGCGATGCCCCCGGCAAAACCTGACTTTGAGTGATGTCACTTGTTAAGTTAAAAGGGTGCTCTGGTCCCCAGCCCCCGGCCAGCCCACCTCATTAGCTAAATGAATTGACCCGCTCCATGCGGTTATTTAATATCTGCCTATGGACTCTGGAGAGCGCCTGCCAAAGACAAGATCTCTGTTTTGACAGAGTTGATGCTAAACCGTCTATTTTCCCCCCTATTATTTGTCAGGCGGATCGCTGAGCTGGGGACAGCCACGTCCCCCGAGCGTCAAGCCACGTCACCCGCACAGACCTTACTTGCTGTGACAGCAGGAAATGCGGCCAATTAGTTTAAAAGCTGAAGCCGGGAGTTGGGACCTAAGTCAGAGAGAAGGGCACTGGAACTCAGAGCCATTTCCATCACTTTAAGAACCAGAGTCAACGGTAGGGTGACGATCCCACGCAAACCGAGGCTGGAGTTGCGCCAGGGGCGGGGGTGGAGAGAAACACACGTCGCAGGTCCCACGGCCACCGGTGGCTGCAGAGCCAAGAACTGTCCCAATGAGTCTAAAGTTGGCTTTATCACTTTGCTCCGTGAAATGAGTTAGTCTGACAACGAACGGCAGTCCTAGAGGGGTGCCTCCAGTTTTCTTCTCCTTTGGTGCTATATCGCAATCCTAAAAAAATCAAGCCTGTACTTCAAAATCAGAACTTATGTTAAAAAGCCAGACTTTCAGCTCTAGGTAGCTTGGAAAGATCTAGCAGCCTGTGAGCCGTACCCTCCCGGAGCCGAGCCCTGGAGCCCTCTTCAGATAAGGGAGTGTGTGTCAGTTTGCCCCAGTCCGCACCCTTCCCTATTGTCTCCCCGACCCTGCTCACTCACTCACTCACCCACGCGGCAGGCCTGCGGGCCTATGGCCCTGGTGAGGCCTAGAGCCTAGAATTCAGCACAGACGCTGCTCCACAGGGGGTGGGACACCAGGAAGGGAGGCTCCTTCTATGAGCACCCCCTCATCTCTCACATGGCACCCTCCCAATGCACGAACAACTCGTCACCTTTCAACAAACCAGGTACCCCCTAGAGATCGTGTTGGGAGAACCAAGCTCTCCCCTGACCTCACCCCACCCCCAACTCAAGTGTCCGACCCCTCCAGGGTGGCTCAGGAAACTTCCAGAACGTTTCTTGCTAAGGGCAGGGGGGTGCGTTGTGAAGTGAAACTCTCAGCCCACGCTGCGGGCAACCTCCTGACACTTGCCCGCACCCGCGCAGCAACAGCAGAGCTGCTCTCATTACCGCTGGTTACCCCCATTATCCTGATGCATTAGACGGCCCGCAGACGGGTAATTGGCTCTCCTCACGCCAAACGGTGTTATCGGGCACCGTGTACAAATAGCTTAAAATTAAAGGCTGGCACTGAGCCTGTTAGGGCCGTAATGGATTACAAAATGCACAGAGCTCACCTGTTCCTATCAACAACCTCCCCAGGCCGCTCCCAACCAGGACAGATAATAATTCACTATCTGATTCAGATTAATTGCCCTGTTTTCCTGCCTCCCGTTCACCAAGGATCATCCGAACTCTTAAAAAGTCACCCCAACCAGCCTTAGTGCAGCCGACACGGTCCCAAGGGGAAGAGCTAAGTCTTGTTCTGCTTCTTGGAGCCGGGCCCGGGCTTTCCACCCTGGAGAGCCTTGCTGAAGCTCAAGTCCTTCGCGTCCTGCATCCCCGACTTGGCCAGCCAGTAGGACAGGAACATCTGCCGCTCGTCCTGCCTGTGGTTGAGCTGCCGGGCGATGGCCGTGGGCGTCACCCCCCTGGCGTCCTTGGCGTAGATGGAGGCCCCGTACTTGAGCAGGAGGCCTATGCAGTGCGACTGGCCCATGGCTGCGGCCACATGCAAGGGCGTCCTGCCCATGGGGGACTGGCCCAGGCAGTTGGCCCCTGTAAAAGAAGAACCGCAGCTGAGGGGGGCCAGCCTGCGGCGCGTTCAGGAGAGAAGCGGAGGAGGGCCTGGGAGACTCAGCTGCTGCGCCCCACGCTCCGCACCCAATGCGAGGGACAGGCAAGGTGTCCCAGCCAGCAGCGTGGCCTGGCCTGGCCTCCCGCTGCTCATCTGCGGCGCCACGAGCTTCCTGAAAGCCCACGGCACCTCCTCCCGTCCCGCCGCCGACTCCACTGCCCTCGGGGTCCTGTCCCAGGTCTTTTCTGCTCCATCGCAGTGAACCCTCCCAAGGCCTCCCCACCCCCCAGGGCCCCATCATCCCAGCCTCCTCTCCCTGTCCCTCAGACACACCCTGCTCCCTCAGCCGGCCCTGGGGCCACGCTACGCCCTTTGCTAAGAACTCTCACCCTTTCTTCTCCCCCTCTTCCTCCCACCAACCCCTCTGTGTGCGCTTGGTGCACGGCCAGTGTCCGCAGAACACGCGGTGCGCAACCGACCGTGGAATTAATTATTTGTAATAATTTGCTGGCTTCCCTTCATAAACGCCACAAGGGCAGAAAACATGGTCGTTTCGATCGCTGCCGTTTTCATGTACGTGATACCCGGGGAAGGCAGGCGCCCAGGAGGTGACAGGCGTGTGACTCGTGGGCAGGCCAACTGGGACTTGGATCGTGTCCTCACTGCCTCCTGCAGGTGGGCGAGCTCCTGACGGGTGTCCATGCGGGCTCATTGAATGGGACCAAATTCAATTTGGGGTGGCCCGTTTCCACGAGCCACGGCGGGCCGGCGAGGGGAAGGGGGAACTCAACAGGTTCTCCCAACGCCCAGCTTTGGGCAAGACATCTTTTCGCAACACTGTCTTGCAAGGGGCAGAAAACTCCGGGAGGCTTGGCTGTAAATTTTTAACTGGTGCTTTCAAACCATCACGGTTCCATCGGAGGGAAAATGACTGTGTATGAGCTTCAAGGACTTCAGGCTGTGGAAAGCCCGTATTTCATCTTGTAACAGGCAGCGTGCAGAAGTCTGGGGAGCGGGCAGTGGTCCCGAAACGCTCTGTCCATCACGGATGCGCTGCCCAAGCACCTGAAACGCTTTCCCCACCTTGCTGGTGGGAGTGGGGAGCGGGGGGCCGAGACTGAGCAGACCTCTCAGGTCAAGGCTGGTCAAGGCCGCAAGCAGGGAAGAAAGGGGGTCTGATCTGGACCCGAGCGGACTGGGGAGACCCTTGGAGGAGGCCCCTCCTGAGCTTTCGGCGATTGACTAAAGACCCTGTCTGTCACCTGTCCTTCCTTTTCCTGCGGAAGCGGTGGCCTGGGTGTCCACAACTGGGGTCCTTGTTCTCACATGGTCTATGCCTCAATCCTTCAGCCTCTTTTCCCAAAAATATCCTATCCAGGGAAGATAAAGTGTACCCTGCAGGGTCTCCTAAAAATATCCTATACAGGGACGATAAAGTGGACCCCTGCAGGGTCTCAGGGGGAGCCCTTTAATGGGGAGACCGTGCCGGCTAAGGCAGGTGATGGGGAGAGAGGGAGAGATGAAAAGCAGGCAAAAGGGTTTGGGGTGACTGTCTCAAAGGTTTGGAGAAAGGAGGCCGACCAACCCACCCATCACCAAGAGAAGGGTGCCAGCTTGGGGTGCACCCCTCAGATCATGGCTGACACCCCACCGCAGCGGGGGAGAAAATCACGAGGGCCATCCAGGAACATCCGCAGGGCATCTGGTCCAACACGGGAGCCAGGGTAGCCGCTGTAAAAGTTCCATCTCCCCACCACGGGGGGAATTTCCTCGAGACCTGGCCAAGGAAGAGAGGGGACCCCTAAGGCACCTCAGCCAGGGACCATGACGGGGGGTGGACAAGACTTGCTACAGGGGCTAGGAAGACAAGCTCCTCTGTTCTCCCTGCTCATGAAAGACTCCAGCTCCTGAGTGTGCCCTGCTGTCCGTCAGGATTACCGTGTGCAAGCCCCGGCTGGTGGCCCAGGGGATGAGGTGCCGGCCTGTGGACCCGAAGAGTTACCGTGTTCCAGGAGGTACTCCACGGCCTCCGCGTGGCCCCTGTGGGAGGCGATGTACAAGGCCACGAATGCTCTCTGGGCCACCCACGTCTTCCAGTGCTTCTTCCCTAAATAGATGGAGTTGGCCGTTTGGTACAGAGACTCTTCGGTAACGCCGAGGCAAGAAAGCTGTGGGGACACACGGAGCGACGTGAGTCTCAGTGGCGTCCCCAGGGACACATGTCCCAGCTTCGGGGGTGATTGGCACTCACTCCCCAGGGCAGGCTCCCCGCACGGAGGTCCCTGATGGGAACTGAGAGGAGCAAACCCTCCTGGGGACATTGGGAAACAGCCAGGGGTGGGGGACATTGTTGACACTCCAAACGTGGCTAGGAAGTGTGGATGTACCACCAGGCAGGCTTGGGAGGCAGGAAACTCTTCCTGTCCATGTTCTGAAGGGAAGAAAATAGGGGTTGGTTTTTTCGGGGGGGTGGGGAGGCATCCAGAGGAAGGTGTCCGTGGCCGGTAAGGAAGACCCCAGAGGGGGACAGATGCTCCGGACACGGCAGAGTCTGACTTCCCGAGTTATTTTCGGGCCCAATGTCTCCGTTCACTTTTGGAACATTCTGAACCCGCCGTCGGTGACTAATAGCCCCGCGGTATCATCCCCCGGGGTGGATTGAGGCCTGGAGCACAGGGGTGGCGGTGGGAGGGACCCTGTCCCTGTTGCCTGCATCTGGGAGGGGGCAGCATGGAGACCACACAAGGCCGGGGTGATGGCCATCCTGACTCATGACGAAAGGGAGTCACCCCATGTCCAGAGCAAAAGCCAGAAAGCCCAGGTGCAGACTGGTTTGCCGGGGGGGGCCTGGGAGAAGGAGAAAAGCGGGGAGGGACCCGCAGGGCCTGGGCAGACCCTGAGGCAGGGGCCTCCTTTCCTCCGAGACCGTGCGGCCATGCAGAGGATGCTGGCCTCACCTCCCCCGAGCCCCCACCCGTCCCTGACCCAATCCCAGCACCCCTCTGTCCCCAGCCCTCTCTGACCCCTTTCTCAGCCAGAAATGAACTCTGTCTTCCCTGCTCCGCAAGCTCATCGCTTTTCATCTGAATTTCCTTTCTGGAAGGAACGTACACTTGCCCCCTTGTGTCTGAGTGATTCATCTTCACTGCTGGTCAGACAAGTAGGGTTGCGCCTCCTTCCCTCCGCCGCCCACCCCACAGCCCCGCTGAGAGCCAGCACGAGGCCCAGCGAAAAGAAGGTGCCTGCTGCGTATCTGGGGGGGACGGGGGACCCTGCTAGGAGGGCACGCCGTGGCCAAGAACCCCCAGGTTTGAGGGGTTGTCTCGCCAGGGGTTGAATTACACTTCTAGCTCTACAAAACCCCCCTACGAGTGCAGCGTGTGCGCCCCGGTCCCCTTGGGGGGTGTGCGTGGGGGGTGAATCACAACTGCATGGACCTCAAACCCAATAAGGGAACACGGACACTCAATCCAGCGATCATGAGGATGTACGTCCTTGTTCTCTCTCTCCTCTACCCTGAAACTTCTATTCCAATAGTCGCTGAAAGACTAGGTGACGTCCCCGCCCCACCCCCACACGCACGCAATTTACGGTTGCCTCATGGAGTGTAATATCCATTTAAAGAATCGTGAAAACACCTTACTTGTATCCCCTTCTACAGCCGCCACAACCAGGTCGGTCCATCCATCATAATGCCAGACACGTAATGAAATAATTCCACCGGGAACGACATCATGGAAGTTCAATGTGCTGTCATCCATCAAAGCTCCTACAGAGAATCAGGTTTTCTTTAAAAAAAACACACACACACAAACTGGGCATTCAAGATAAACTATTGTGTTGTTTAGTTAAGCGATGGCCTGACCTTGGGTGTCACCAAGATGGTTCTAGAACCATGAGCGCCAACCTCATTTGCTGGCCCTACCCTAATCTGTGTGGGATCATTAATACTTTTAGAAAATTAATTAGGCTCAGCTCGAGGAAAAGCCAAAGGAGGAAAAAAACAAAACAAAACAAAACAAAGGCAATGATGTATACAATTCTGTGACTCCAACTCATCCTGTTGTGAAACAAACACAAGTTAGTCATTCTATGAGGCAAGCTCTACAAATAGAAGCAGGCACGTCACCAGGTAGTTATACAAGTTACAGACGTCAAGCTAAAATGCCCTGGTTAATGTTGTCGTTGCTGGCTGAAGAAGGGACCATGACAAGAAATGTGTCGGATCATCCAAATTATAATCTACAACTGCGTTTCTCAACCTGGGTGCTATTGCCACCTCTGGACTGGGTTCTTCTCGGTTGGGGGGCTGGCGTCTGCCCTGAGGGGTGTTCAGCAGGGTCCCTGGCCTCTACCCACCGAAGGCTGGGAGTACCCCCACCTAGTTACAACCATCAAAAATGTCTCCAGGTGCTTGACTTGGGGTGGTGCACCCCATGGTACAACATACAGATGATGTGTTAAGGAACTGAAACAAATACCTTTATTAACCAATAATGTCACCCCAATAAGTTTAATACAAATATATAATTAACCAAAGGTCTCCAGGCATTGATTGCCAAATGGCCCCTGGTGACAAAATCGCCCCCATTGAGAACCCGTGGTAATAAGAATGGAAATGCTGACATTCACCATAATTTGGGGTCGAGGATGTTAGGAATCACCCAAAACAGCCTTTTCCTTTTCCGAAAAAAAAATGGGGTGAACCCAGTCACACTGCATAAATGCAGACTCTTGGGGGAAGACCATCAGAGAAGGAGGATACGGAGGTTTATTCAGTTTATCTCTTTAAATACATGCATTTCTTACAGGGCGCTTTGTAACCTTGCTCGACAGAGTAATTTGCTTTCTCCGTAAGCAACACCACCCAGGTCAAGTCCCAGCTCTGCCCGGGTTGGAGCATCGTTTATCCCAAGTGGAGTTCATGAGGCTTTTTGTTTACCTGTTTGTGTTTGGTTGTTTCGGTTTCATGATCAAGTGGTTACCAAGCACCTACATTCTTTCACCCTCACGGCAAGCCAGATCCATCTCCTCCGTTGGCGGATAAGCCCCCTAGTGCCCCGCGAAGCCAGACCCCCAAGCAGGCCTGCCCTTGCCCTTTGAACTCTAGGCCCTTGTCCCCCTGGGCGCTGTCCGTGCCATCGGTCACCAGCATTCCCGACAGCGGATGCAAACAGGAAACGGTGATGAGCAAATCTGTTCATGAGTGGCTTCTTGGCGGGAGTTCCCCGCAGAAGATGATCAGTCATTCGCGTCAGCCAGACGACTGGTCTTCCCGTCAGCTTGGAAGGAACCGAGTGAAGCCGTGTCTCCCCGCGACGGACGGCAACGCGAGAGCCCCCCGGCCGACATCCACGCCCGCTGCCTTCCTGCCGCCCTGACAGCAAACACCCCTTATCACCCTCCAAATTAGTGATTAGCGCCCACGGCAGCTGTGCCCGGCGCCTCTCCCCCTCGGGCATGTGTCTGTCGGGGTTCCGTGTGTCTTGTCTCAGTGGAACCCCAGCAACCTGGGAGGTGGCAGCAGGTGGCAGCTCCTTTCCGTCAGGCACAAGGTCCCCTTCCCTCCAGCAGCAGCACCGCCCCACCTTCTCCGTCCCCGGTGGGCCGCCCGCAGTTAGGACCGCCACCAGGAGCCGGGCCCAGCGTCCCGCCACCGGCGCTAAGTGCTTGGTGAGGGGCAGGATTGTGACATCGGAGTTAAGTCACAATCCTGGGACCTGGGACCGAGCTCTCCTGAATGTATTGCCTCTGCCTGGCTCAGCGGCAGAAGTCGGTTCACGGAAGGCGACCAGGCCTCGGCGGTCCAGGGCGTGTCATTTTCTAATGACCTGGTTTGAGACTCCAAGGACTTGCAGCGTTCCCCTCGTTTTTAAAAACATGTTAAATAGGGACTGGGTTGGATTGAGATCTGTTTCCGGCTGAATAGCGCCTCAGAAACACCCTCAAAGCACCTTCCGAAGGCTCCTCTGTTTACCCAACACGGAGGAAAGGACCTTAGCCTGCCTTCCACGTACTACTTTCCAGAGTCGTTTCTGTCTCGGGAGGGGGATGGCAAGGAGACAGATGTCCCTGCCTAAGAGGGCTCAGCATGCAGATGAGGAAGCGGCCCCGGGGGGCGGCCTGCGCAGCCTGGCGCCGCGGGACAGGCGTGGGATCTGTCCGTGCCCGGCGGCCCTGTGGGATCAGGGCAGCGTGGCGGCACTTTGCTCTCTGTTCGGGGTTCAGATGTGGACAGGGTTTACTTTGAGACTGGGGGGTCCCGATGAAGGCAGAGTGGGCTCTGGATTTGGGGGTCTGATGAGGCAAGGCTGAGCCTCTGTTTCGTGGTCCTGGCACAGGGAAGGGTCCGCTGGAGGATGTGAGGGAGTCCTGGGTCGTGTGGCAGCTTGGGGGGATAGGGGGTCAGACAGGTCTGCTCTGGGACTTGGGTCTTGACAGAGGCAGGCTCTGCTCTGAGATTTGGGGTCCTAGCAAAGACAGGATTTGGACTAGAACTTGGGGTTCTGGTGTGGATAAGGTTGGCTTAGGGATTTGGGTTTCAAATACACAAGGAGTTTGCTTTAAGTCTGGGGGCGCTCAGGTAGCAAGCAAGGCTGGTTTTGAACTTTGTTTCCTTACATGGGTATGGCTGGCCTGAAGCCTGGGGTGCTGATGCAGGCATGGTTTCCATGGAGATTTGGGGTGCAAGTGTGGGTAGGTTTGATCTGATTCGGGAGGCCCTGTCGTGGGCAGTTTGTCTTGTGCGCTGGAGCCTGTGAGGACACTTGGCGTGGGATGGAGTATAACTAATCACGGTGAACTTGGGCTCAGGCTTGCAGATGTGGGCAAAGTTGGCTCTGAATTTGGGGGTCCAGATGTGGGAAGTTTGTCTGGGGTTCAGGCATCCTCACATACATAGCAACGGCTGATGGATTGGGGCTCAGGTGCCCCAGTGGTTAGTCCGAGGCTGGGGCGCTCAGAGTGGGCACGTCTGCTCTGGTTTAGGGTGGTTGAGGGTGGTTTGCACCGGTTTCAGGGCTCTGTTGCGTGCTGGGGCAGCTTAGGGCTCCCATCTGAGGTTCAAAGGCGGGCGTGCTTTTCCTACAGATGTGGGGGGCAGCGTTTGTCCCAGGCTCCTCAGTGAGCATGGCTGCTGGAGGATTTGGGGTTCTGATGGTCACATGGGGAGCCTAGGGACCCAGGATCCAGTCTTGGATCCTAAATGTGAGCTTCAGTGTCCTCTTGTAGACACAGTTGCTGGAGGACTGGGGGTCCTGAGGTAGTCAGGTTACCCTGGAGATTTGGGGCTCCATCTTGAGCGGGTTTGTTTTGGTTTTGGGGGTCTTGAGGTGAGCAGGGGTTGCTTCACACTTTAGCAATGTAGTTGCTGAAAGAGTTGGGGCCCTGATACGCTCATGGTTAGCCTAGAGATTTGGGGTTCTGTCTTGAGACGGATTGTTGTGTTTTGGGGTCCTGAGGTGGGCAGGTTTCCATCTTTGGTGTCCTTGTGTGGACATGGTTGGCTGGAAGATTTGGGGATCCTTCTGTCCCCATGTCCAGCGTGGTTGGGGTCCTGCTGTGAGCCAGTTATGGGGTCCCGCAGAGGATAGGCATTTCTTGAGCAGACACTGTGGGCTTTCCGACTTGGGTCCCTGATGACTTGGGGAGCTAGAGGGCCTGGGTGGCTGCAGGGCCCTGTGGTGGCAGGTACCTGGGGACCCGGGGTCCTGGCACAGGCAGGGAGCCCACAGACAGGACTGTTGGCGGAGTGGGGTCCTCCCGTGGGTTTGCCTGGGGCTGGGAGGTCTGAGTGAACCCATCTGTGGCTGGGGTGTGCCTTCCCGGCCCAGGTGTCCCACGGGTGGGTTTGTTTCGGCACCGAGGGTGCTGCTGGGGAGGCTTCCCTAAGCGCTCTGCGGGTTCAGAGGGGACGGGGCGCGGGGCAGGGAGCCCAGGAGTGGGGAGGGGCCAGGTGGGGCGACCTTGGTCCAGGTACTGGAGCCGCTGCAGGTTCATGGGGACGCCGACGACCAGGTCCAGCTCCTCTTTGAGCTGGCGCACCGTCATGTCGCCGCGGCAGTGCGCCACGTGGAACATCTCGCTGGTCTCCTCCAGCAGCACCCGCATGGCGAAGACGGCGGGGGCCAAGTCCGGCGCGGGGAGCCTGGCCTGCCGCTCCCCGTCCCGGCTCTGGCTGTGGGGCCGGGCGCGGGGCGGCGCGGGGAGGCGCCGCGGGCCCCCCACGCCCACCCCCTGCCCGCCAACAGCTAAGCTGGGGCGAAGGGCGCCCCCCTGCGGACCCGCTGCCCGCACCGCGCCCGCCGCCGACCGCCGCATGGCCCGCCACCCGGGGTCGCCCAGCGTCACCGCCACTCCCTGCGGTGGCCGGGCGTCATCGTTGACCCCACCCCAGTAGCCCCCGTGTGGGGCGGCCGAGGGCCCCGTGGGCCGACTGCGCAGCCAGGGACAGAGGCGCAGCCCCACGCAGACGGGGCGACACTCTTAGATGAGCCAAAGGGGCCACCGGGGCGCCCGAAAATCATCCGAAGCTTTACTGAGGTCAACACGGACACCCCGCCCAGAGGCCGCGCGCCCCCCACTCCATCTGTAAGCTTCCAAGCTGCTCTTGAGGTCGGTTCCTTTCCTCGGGGGCGCGAGGCAGCTCTGGCCACCGTTAGGAAACTGGCCCCTCTTCTCCACCTCTGCTTGAAGGACAGTCTGAACCCACGGAGCCAGCGACCTGGGGACTCCGCGTGCCCCGCCCGAGGGTTGCGAGCGCAGTCTTTCCTGGCGCTTCCCGGGGGTCCTCCAGCACGAGCAAGAAAGCCAGCATTGCGGAATATGCCTCCTTTCAGCAGATCTGGGCCCCGCTCGGTGCAGAAACCAAACCCAACCCAACCCGCACTTGGCCACGGGGAAGTGGGAGGCAGACCTTCAAGAAAATATGCAAAACTACCCCAAACCCATCCCATGCTCGGGGATCCTGGCAGCGAGGAAGGTGGTAAGAAAGGGGGGCGTCCACATGGGGAAAGGCTGGGGTGGGTCAGCTGGTAAGGTACCTTTCCTGGAGCTCACCTGTGGGAAACCCATCTTGTGCTTCCCCATTCACTCACCTGAGGGAGGCCCAGCGGTCCAGAGCTGGTCAGATCCGAAACACAACCCCTGGACCCAGGACCAGTAACAGACCGAGAGCTTAGCGATGGGGACAGCAGAAGGAGACTCTCGGGCAACCAGAACAATTCTGGTGAAAGCTCGGTGGTTGAAAAACAAACAAACAAAAAACCTTTGCATCGGAAAGGCATTCCTATCATAGAAAAAGTTAAACATATAAACTGACATTTTAAAGGCTGGATTATGTACCAGAGTCTCTAGACTGTCTGCAAGCACGACTGACTCAGCGTGCAAATGCCACACATCACAACACAAACAGAAACGAATCTTTTCTTCTTAATGGAAAAGGGAGCTGGGCGCAGAATACAAGATTCCAGGTGAATAACTCTCCTTGCTGCTAGATCGAGAGATTTTAATGACACGAGAATCTCAATTTCGAGGCAATTAAAAAAAAAACATTAAATTGCTTGTTACTGAGTCAAAACACTACCTCCATCCACCTACTGTACACAGAAGGGAGTCGGGTGTTTTGTCTTCCCCTCCTAGCATGTAGCCCCCCCAAGCCCACTCTGCCGAAGCTGCCCAACGGTGGCCCTGGTGGCGCGCCGACACCTCCACACCCACCACTTGCTCTCTTTGGCTCAGGATGCCTCCCCTGTTTCAAGCTGCAGCTCCAGGGAACTGGGGGAGGAGAAGAGCATCCTGGACAGCAGGGTAGTTATTCAATATCTAGCTCCAAAAATTGTATTGAAAACGAGAAGGAAAAGACACACAGGAAAAAGGCCCAAGGGAAGAACGGGCACAGCTGATGAGCCCACAGCCCCACGGGCAGCCCTGCCTTTCCTTGCGTCCACTTCTGAGAAGACACGTGTGTAAGCAAGACAGTAATGGGCACACACATGTGCAGAGCTTAACCTGGTGTTTATGGAACCTTACATTACTAACTAATAAAAGGCCTATTTAAATTCTAGCTCATCTTTCTTAGTTTGAACTGTAAAAGCATGAACTCTAAGTTCTGTGGACTTAGTCCATTTGAAGAGTACCAAAACTCAATACCCCAAACCGCTGGTATTGTGGGCAAGTCTACAGACTGATTAGAACTATGGTCTTCCCGTTTTTGTTAAGGTTCTAAAGCAACAGGTACAAAGGCGATATCCGTGCACCTCAGGGACCAACTTCCCTCTGTTCTCAAGCGTGTGATAACATGTAAGAGCGACTTTCTCTGCTTCATGCCTCTGTCAAAGGCCGATGCGTATCTTTACAGCTACGGACTTGCAAGATGGGGAGGAGATGAGGGAAAGTTCTAAACAGAGTTCACAACACTGGAAAGATTGCCATAAGTCATTCTTTAGCAGATCTCTTTATCACATTTTTCAAAAGTAAACAACTTGGGCTATATTTGCAGCAACTCACAGGGGAGCATAAATTTAAATGATGTATTTGTCCTGTTCACTGAGAGGAGGCTAACATTACATTAATATCTTTTCTTCCTGTCTAGAGTTATTTACACATGTACAGTATTTCAGTTAAAAATAAAATATAACACCATAAACTATATTTTATAGGAAAGTATAAGGGAGCCAAATGTGTGAGTCTATTAAAACCATAAAGCTTCTCATAAACTTTCCTTGGTGGGGGCGGTGCTTTAAATAATGAGGTCTATAATGGAAAAAATAAACTGCCCACAGGAGCCTGAGGCTATGGAAGGCCCTGCACCCAGTTAGCCACCTGGCTCTATGACCTTCCAGACTCTGTATGAGGCAGAGGGGCCGGGCCCCTGAAACCTGCACCCACCCCAGGGGCAGCCCCATGGGTGCCAGGGGAAAAGGGGTCATCGACCGTAGGGCGGTCAAGTCAGAACCTGTCCTCCCTCAGCAGGTCCCATGATGGTGACAGACATGCGCTGTGAATGGAACAGGTTGTGAGCAACCACACAGCACTCAGTTCTGTTTCTCCAGCACAGTAGTTTCTAGAAGATTCCGCCGCTTTGGTTCCAGGGTGGCCAAAAAGGAGACATCTTGGTCGTGGTCTGACTGCAAAGTTAAGACGGTTTCATCCATGATTTCAAGATGAGGGTGACCGGCATTTCTGAAGTTTGCTAAGGAGAGAGAAACCATGAGTTAGAGGCACATGTGCCATGAACTGTGTCCTCAAACATCCTCTAGTTTGAGGGGTTCTTAAACCATGTCTCAGGACAAGAAATCCTTTCTCAGAGAACTGTCATTGACATAAGTCCTTTCAAGTGATAAAATTGCTTCAATCGAAGAGTATTTCCAAAATTTCAAAAATGTCCTCCTAAGAATGGGTAGGCATATTTAAAACACTGTAATAAGAAACTTCAGATAGCATCTTTCTTCCACCAGCAGAGTGAGCCATCCAAGGACCCCTACCTTACATTAAGTTCCTGTTCCGGTGGAAAATAACTGACCAGGCTGTACTGTCTTCTTTTCTTACTGACCGCAAAACCAGACCATTAGCCCTGGCTGGTGGCGCAGTGGATAAGGCGCTGGCCTGCGAACCCAAAGGTCGCTGGTTCGACTCCCCAGTTAGGGCTCATAACCAGGTTACAAGCCAGGTCTCCAGCCAGGTCTGTAGCTGGAGGCAGGTGAAAGGCAACCATACATGGATGTCTCTCTCCCTCTCTGCCTCTCTCCCTTCCTCTCTCTCTTAAAGTAATAAATCAAATCTTTTTAAAAAATTAATTAAAAAAAAAAAAGACCATTAAAATCTGATAGTGCTTAAGGCTTAAATTTGCTGCATTTCATAATCTGTATATATGCATGATAACTCAAAATTTGCCAAGTTTCCTTAATTTCTAGAAGACTGTAAATTTTGCATTTTATTACATATTTGTTATTACAGCTTTGTTTATTAATTGTAAAAACTGAACTACATCCATTTCCTCAGTTCTTTTATGAATAACATGAAGTATACAGGAAAGTGAATATATTAATTTATATAATACACCCAAAGGAGCTCCTACAGAGGAACCCTCATAGCTGCCTGAGGAAGTTTAAAACATGTTAGTTCAGAAAAATGGTCCACATGCCCCTTTCCAACAGCGCCCGCCTCGGCCATGGTCAGCAAACCCCTCATGCTGGGCGCAGGGTCCGAGGGGAGGCGTGCGTGGCTGGGGAGTGAGTACCAGGCCAACTGGCCCACCGGGTGCCGTCCTCAAGCACCGCTGCCTGCGACGGAGAGGGCCCGTATGTTCTGATGGCTATCAGCACAGTTCTACAAACATCTGCTTCTTTAATCCCAGGTAAAGTGAGGTAAGTCGATGCACGATCTGTTGCTCTGGAGGCACATGCATCTGGATTGAAAACCCTCAAGCACCGTGTTGGGTTGGAAACAGTTAACATTCTAGTCCCTCCCCAGGCACTGGGTGACTCGGTAGGATGAGGGTGCAGAAAGCAAAGGCTCTGCGGCAGGCAGGCAGAGTTGCAGAACCGGACTCACTCCCTCACTGCCCTTGGGGCCTCCGTCCGCTCACCTGCTTGCCCACCTGCAGGACGGAGAGCTGCTGGGTGTGGCAGAGCCTCCCTGTGGAGGGGAGCCTGCACCCATGGGGGAGTGTGGGCAGCCCTCACCTCCGTCACTCACCAGATCCAGGCTCTGAGGGCAGGGCCACGCCTGTCAGGGGGCAGCCTAGCACTTGACCCCGGTCCAGTGTCCGGCCCTCGGGGAGCAGAGGATGAACCCTGCTCCTGGGACGAGCCCAGCCTTGCACACACTCCTCTGCTCCCAGGGTGCCTGGTGGATTCCCTTGCATTTAACCCTCACCGGCGCCCCGTCCCAGTCAGCCCAGGTTTACCGATGAGCAATCTGCTGCAGTATGCTGGGGACACCCAAAGGTCTCATGACCTGCCAGCAGCAGTGGCTGGAAAATCTAAGCCACTAAGGCACCTACATCCTTCACTCCTAAGGATCTTGCCACCGGGGGGAGACCAGAGCCCCTGGCACATGGTCAGTGACCTCCAGGTGTCAATACTGTGCTAGGTGACACCAAATCATCGGCAGGTTGAAGCCTCCTGGCCACTCATTTCACGGGTGACAAGGCCAGGCAGGGAGGCCGCTGGGCCCAGGCCACTCCCAGGCTTCCAGCTGGTGCTGCTGGCTCCAGGCTGAGTTGGGCAGCAGAGCCTCCAGGCGCTGTCTCGTCCCTGGAGCTGCATCTGAGGACTGCACCGCAGGAGCCCCCAGAGGAGGCCCTGGCCGAGGACCCTCTCCTGAGTTGGTGTTTCTGTGCATTTGCTAAATCCTCACTGATGAGTTAATGAAAGCACACAAAAAATTAATTGTTCCTGAATGAAACAGGTCGGTACCTTTTCCTTTTGTTTCATCACGTATTTTCTAAATCTGAGATTACAAATTTAAGAATAAAAATAAAAATTATCTCATTTGCCCTTTCCCCACAAAATGATTAGGAGCACCAACTTCTTTACCCAGGTCTGAGGCGTCGGTGGTGAATTGTGAATTTGGCACTGCTCCACAGGGATGGCCCAAGTTCCCCTGCAATACCTCTCCAGCCCAACAGGGGCCCCCGGTGTGTCTTTTGGGTAGGGTGGCTTGGAGGGAGAGAAAGAGGGCGCCCCACCTGGGTCAGGTGCGGTCCAATCGTGGCTCTATTACACTGTTGCGAAGGCTGGGTGACGGGTTCCCAAAATGCATTGTACTATTCCCTCTACCTCTGTGTATGCTTGAAACATGCATACAGTAACACTTGAGTAGAAAAAAGTATGGCTTTCTACTTCCTGTGTGATCTTGAGCAAGTCACCTAACCTCTCTGGGCTTCAACTGCTGCATCTAAAAACAGGTCTGAAAGTAAAGGAGTGCATGTGCTCAGCGCACAGTGGCTCTCATCACTGAGGCTGAGGTGAACGAGAAGCTCGGCCCACAGAGGGGTCAGAACCCAACCACCACCCTCCCCAGCCCACCATGAGTCCCATGCTCCCTCTCAAGCTGCTAAGCGGAGGGGTGACCTGAGCGCTGGAGAGGCTGGCATGACCTCCAGCAGAAACAGTCCACAGTCTCTGCCCTACCTGTCGCTCTGCCCTTCACCGCCTGCCGCCACACACCCTGGGCAGCTGGCTAGGCGAGGGGTGACAGGAGAGGCTCTGGGCCTGGCCTTCGCCTCACAGACAGAAGGTGCTGGGGGGACAGGTGCTTGTTTCCCCTCTGCCAGCACCTACAGAGTGCCTGGCACACAGTAGGTGCTCAATCACTGGCTACAGGGTAAATGCGTGTCCAGGCTGGGCAACCCCGGGCAAGTCACTTTGCCCGGCTGGGCTGGTCCTGATCTCCCTTAAGATAAGGGAGCTTGGTCCGCTGACCCCAGGTTCCTGCCTGGCCCTCCAGGGCTGGGTTCTTCACCTGGGACACCTGGTATCACCCCATGGCAGGTGTCCCCAGGCCCTGCCCACCCGGCCAAGGAAAGCGAAAGCTTGCCTTCCAACCCACTTGCAACAGCGCCAGAACGATACCACGCGTTCACTGATGAAATCTAACCCTGGAGCATGCTCACTGTTTGAATAGAGCTTCTGCAGGATTGCCACAACCCACGGGGGGAAATCGGAACAGCAAATTGAAAATGCTGTCATTTATTTGAGTTATGTATACTACGCTACATGAAACGGGGCATTTTTATGCATCCTTCTACCTTGAAAATGAATTTATAAGCACAAGAGCAAGTAATTTTGTTACAGTAATCATTAGAACACAGAGAGAAAAAAAAGATGTTTAAATATATGGCAATACACAGACACACACACACACACGAAACCCTTCATTAAAGTAAAATTTAACAAGGGACTGGCACTGAAAAAATACTTATTAATCCTAAGATTCCAAATTTGACAAAATGTCCCCTTGCATAGTAACTAAATCATTACCTTTCAGAACATGTCATTTTTATAACATTTTAATACCATTAGAGTACCTTAACAAATCAATAGTTTCAAATGAGACTCCCCCCTCCTCAGTTTTCAGCTGCCGTCAGCCCACGTAAAACAGGGTCGGCTTTTCTACAAAATCCTGCTGCAGAGCAAACCCAACCTGTGTTTAAAAGAACCACTAAGCCACTATTTAAATGGTTTCATTTATACAATGATTCACCCACAATTTCCATCCCTGAAGCATACAACTTAACCAAAAGGCAATGCACATATTGATAAAACTATCATACAGTCCCTAATTCCAAAATATTAAAGCTGGTTTCATAGGTAAACTGAGAAATTAAGCCCAGGAAAAAAAAAAAAAAAAGAAGTAAAGGAGTTAAAAATGGAAGAAACATAAATACTCCTATTTCCAAAAGTCACAAGCAGAAAAGGCTATGAGCCCTCTCTGGTCTGAAGCAGATCCACCAACTTGGGGAACGGATCTGCACGCAGCTTCAGGGCAATATGCATGAAGCCCTCCTGAGTATCATTGGGGTTAGAGGTCCAAAATCAGTATCAGCTGCCTGAAATTAAAGGGGGAAAAAAGAAGAAGAAGAAGAAAAGGGAAAAATAAGAAAAGAAAAATTGCTTGGGGGGCAGGAAAAAAACCTAATTACTTTCTCTGCTCGCCCTTCCTCTCATGGACAGAAATAACCCGGCTGCCGAACCGGCAACAGGGCCCGGGGAGGCTTCCGGCCGGAGAAAGGTCGAAAGCAGAGAGTTGAGTGCACTGAGCACGCAAAGAAAAGTGAAAAAAATAAATCTTAATTCTTCATCTCGCACACACAAATCAATCAAGTAAAAAGGAAGTAAATTAAACGTGGTGGAACAGAGGCCGAGAAATTTATGAATAGGGATTTACTATGTCAGTTTTAGGTTATCAGCTCGAAAGCACATAAAACTTGAAACATCAGATAACATAAAAATAGCCAGAAACTGAAGTTCCCAAAGATCCGCAGGTCAAGGGAATGCGCTCGGATGCAATCTCGCCGCCCGCGGTGGTCCCGGGGCTGCGGGTGAAACGCCTGCGCTGCGGCGGCGGCTCTCGGCTGCGGCGCCACTTCCCCGGCGCGGCCGGTCCGCTTGGGGAGAAGCGGCGCCGCGTGGCTCCGCGGGGATCCATCGCGGCCGGCGGGGAGGCTCCCTGCCCAGCGCGCCGTGCGCCCCACGCGGGGAGGGAGAAGGGTGTGAAAACGCGAGGCATCGTGGCCACAATGGCCGCTCAGGGGAACGGAAAAGACGGGAAGTTCGAGCCAGAAGCAGGCGAGCAGAGCCCTCTTGTTGCACAAAGCTCGGTTTCCAGAAAACCGGCACTGCGCTCCGCGCGAATTCCCGTCAGCCGCCCTGGCTCCGTAACCACGGCGGCGAGGGGATGGAACACTGTCGGGCGCCGATCGCGCAACCTAGGCGCCCGATCTCGGCTCAGTCCCCAGATCGGTCCAGCCCCCGGTCCCCGGTCCCCGGTCCCCAGCCCCGGGTCCCCAGCCCCGGGGAAGCGGGTCAGGCCGAACTGGTCCCTTGGCTCCTCCCTATCTCCAGGAAGCCTGTCAGCCTGTCCCTGTCCTCATCCTAGCCCGTGTCCCCCTCCCAGGCTTCGGTCCCACCCCGCCCCCACCCGCCCCCAACCCATCCCAGGCTGCGGGGCCGCGGGGCAGCTCCGCCGAAGGACCGGGCCGCGCTCCCGCACACGGCCGCTAGAGGGCGCGGTGCCTTCATGGAAAACCGCGGGCCGGCTCCCCGGGGTTTTGGGTGCCGCACTGGGGACAGGGCGTAATGACTAAAACCGCAATCGCTCAAATTAAGCGTAATGACCAAAGATCACAGTGAAGAGAAAATCTTTCAGTTTGCTCCCGGCATCGGCCAAATCATCTCCCGAATGGCTGCAAAAGCGTGATGGGTTTCTACGGGGAAGACAGTTATTGGAGTGATTTCTAGTTGAGGAAGAAAAATGAAAAGTAAAGATATGGAAATAAATCTTGACAAGGTGAAAACTAAAACCCAAACAGCAGCTACCACGAACAAATCCGCCTGGAGCTGCGGACACCGCATTATGCGCGGGGGAGGAGAAGGGTCTCAGGCCAGGCGCCCCCTCCATGAGCGGCATTGCAGCCTGCCGCCCCTCCGCCAGCGCAGCGGAATTAAATAACTCCTTCTCACACTGAATGACATACAGAGCCGAGCCACCTTGGGGGACGGTTTTATTTAATAATCGTCTCATCTGGGTTAGACCTTTTCATAAGATCCCTCACTGTAGCATAATTTTCTCTAGCAGCTGAAACCCTGCAGAGAGGGCTACATTCAGAATGTTCAAGAAGCTCTGGCAAAAAACGGCTCCGATTAATAGGAAAATATTGAAGAGCGGGTGACTCATCTTTTATTTGGTTCGAATAAATTGCTTTATAGAACAGCAGAACACTCTAATTCCAAAGTGACGTGGGCCTGTCTCTGTCTGAAAATGAATGTCTGCCCGGAGACAGAGGAATTTGTGGCTCAGAGCTTTGGAGTTCGGTTTATCCCTTAATAAGAACATAATCTCTTTATCCAAAAGAGCACTATTACTGCTAGTTAGAAATCAATTAGGAGGCAGCAAAATGAAGAATTATTCCATCTAATTTGCCTTCTCGGAGCCTCACACAGGTTCTACTTTGCTAGGGCATAAAGAAACCTCCAATTCCTGCTGTTATTGATCACTGCAAATTCTTAAAGCTGATAAAGATATTCTCTCCCCTTGTCTTCATGAAGCAATTCGTTTTTTTAAACGTATACATAAGTGAAAATATAGACTGCCTTAAAATGAACCCAAATACCCTGTTTTGTTCTGCCTCCGATGATACATTTGTCTCTGGCCAGCACTGTGCAGCCCCAGCCACCTCTGTGACCCGGGGGCTGTGTTGACGTGGCTGTGACCAGATGTCAGTGCAGCCCTGGGGGCTTCCAGCCTTCTCTGGGGCTCCTGCGTGTGCCATGTGTCCTCAGGGCCCCCAGCTCTTCTGTCAGGACCTACTGGCCCGAGAACCCCCGTCTGCCTGTTTCACAAGGCAGGGCCACGGCTGCTTCGGGGAGCCAGCCGGCTCCATGCTGGGCACAAGTCCTTCAGGGCCAGCTCAGGATGCCCATGGTTAGTTTCTCAGGGTCGCTTTAGAGCTCCTACTCTTGCCCTCATCACCCCTTCCGGAGGGGCACAGGCAAGCCGGGGAGCAGCAGTGTTGGACACAGCAAGCCATGCTGACACTGGCCTCAGCCGGGCTCCTCCGGCTCAGGGCCCGCGTTGGGTTACCTGCGTCCCAGCCCCCGCAGGATTAGACGCGTCAGGGGCGGGAGAGGAGGAGGAAAGGTAGCATAACATTCACCCACCACCAAAAGAACACCCACTTTAAGAGTGTGAGTCGTATGTTTCAAATGAAGGAAACCAGACATCTGCATTTTTTCTACTGATACTCTATAAATACAGGGTTTGAAAGAACTGTTTTGAGAATGGAAGGTTTGCTTTTAGTTTTTAATCCTCCTTCCCACCTTTAGGAAATCACACTGGTGTTTAAGGACCCCTATCTGTACTCATCCAGGTCTTTTTTTTTTTTTTAAGATTTTTAAAAACATTTTATTGTTGTATTACATCCATCCCCTTTTTGCTCCCCTCTGTCCCCCTCCCTACCCACCCATTCCCCCAAAAGTCAATCCCACCTGTTGTCCATGTCCATGGTTCCTTTATACTAGGTTCTTGTCTAAGCTGCTCCCCTTCCTTGCCTCTGCCTCCCCCCTCCCCCCAACCCACTTCCCCCGACCACTGAAGGCCTATTCACTGTATTCATATCTTTGGTTCTGTTTTGCTTATTGTTAGTTTTGTTCATTATTGTCCTGTAATGGGTGAGATCATATGGTATTTGTCCTTCACTGACTGGCTTATTTCACTAAGCATAATACTCTCCAGTTCCATCCATGTTGTTGCAAAGGGTACGAGTTCCTTCTTTCTTTCTGCTCTATAGAATTCCATTGTGTAAATGTACCAAAGTTTTTTGATCCAATCATCCACTGATGGGCACTTAGGCTGTTTCTAGCACTTGGCTATCATAAATAGTGCTGCTATGAACATAGGGGTACATAGGTTCTTATGAATTGGTGTTTTAGGATTCTTTGGGTATAGTCCAAGTAGTGGAATCGCTGGATCAAAAGGCAGTTCCATTCTTAGTTTTTTAAGGAAACCCCATACTGTTTTCCACAGTGGCTGCACCAGCCTACATTCGAAGATTTTATTTATTATTTTTAGAGAGAGGGGAAGGGAGGGAGGGAGAGAGACATCATTGTATGGTTGCCTTTCACCTGCCTCCAGCTATGGACCTGGCTGGAGACCTGGTTTGCAGCCTGGTTATGTGCCCTGGCTGGGGAATCGAACCAGCCACCTTTGGGTTTGCAGGCCGGCACCTTATCCACTGAGCCATCAGCCAGGGCCATCCAGGTCTTTTAAAACTCCATTGGCGATGGGTTCTGGGCCAGCAGCTGCTAACTGGTCCCCGAGAGTCCCAGCCAGCACTTGGAGGGGGAAGGCCAGGGCCCGCTGCACCCCCCTGGGGCTCACAGCGAACACATGAGCTACGGAAAGCAAGCCCAGTGCCTCGTTATGAAGGGGATAAGCAGCGTATCTGGAGCGAAATGGATGCTGCCAGGTGCTGGCCACTTAAAGCTTTATTTTCTCAGCGACAGTCAACACGTCCGTCACAGCCACGCAGCTCCAGGCGCGCACCTTGCTGCAGCTTCCCACCTCTTCCCCATCCCATGACCCCTGTGCACCCCTGCGCCTCTGGAAGGCAACTCTTGCCTGCACATTGGAAGCCAATGTCGGAAAAGGCTCCTGCAGGCAACGCCAGTTCTGCCCGCCCACCATGAGCGCCACCCCAGGAGGCCAGCGGTGCCGTGCTTGGCTGCGCTGGGGTCCTGGCTTGGGCACAAGTCAGGGGGCCATCCACGTACTCATCGGCCCGGGGCTGGGGCCTTGCCTCCTGGGGGACGGGAGGGAAATGGAAACTGACACACAAGTGGGGGGAAAGGGCAGCCTGGCGAAGAACGAGGAGCTTAGAATGTGGAGGCGACGCAGAACTGCAAACACACGAGGAGACAAGAAGCCTCCCTGATGCTTGGCCAGGCACACTCTCGCCCTGCGAGGTTCCGACTTGGACTTAAACTGAAGGCACGTGCACGCCCATCTTTTCTAGGTTCATCCAGGGTTGGACGTCACGGAGAACAGTCTAGACCCAACGTCTGGTTCATCCGGTGCACAGGGCTCTTGGTTAAGAGGAGAAACGACCTTTTCTCGCAACTCCCCACAGCACCTGGGGCCCGAGCGCCCGGCCCTCTGGTCAGCACCGATTCCTTCCGCCCGACAGAGTGCGGCCTTGCTGAGACGGCCGCCCGCCTGCCTCCAGCGGGACAGCGGGAGGTACCAATTCAAAGCACCTAAGAGAACTTGGGTGGCATAAGAAGCCCACCCACACGACAGAACAAGGCTGAGCACAGCCCCCAGAAGCAGCCATCAAAAACTCTTCTGACAAAATAAAAAGCAAAATGACTAGTATAAACAGACATTAAATATTAGTGTATGGATGTCAAAATTTTCTTATATTTCATTTGCTTTAATTAAAACACCATTCTAGATGATTCAGAAGACTTTAAACACTACCACAGAATCGGCTACTTTTTTTAAGTTAGGAAATATTAGCACCGCAGATTGTAAACTAAGATATGTCATGAATATTGATGGAAGAAAAATATTTGCTTCCAGCGGCCATTCTTAAATTTAACTCCCAGAGAAACGTCAAGTTTTGAGTTGCTTTTCTTTTCAAGAAACAAACCAGTAGTTTAGATTTATTCTGCTCAGTAGGATGGGATCACGCTTCAGCGCGGTCCCCAGAAGGTCACTGCTTCCGCCCCGGGGCCAGCCGGACCCTGCAGGGGAGGGGGCGTGTTGGCCCACTGCTCCCCTTGGGAGAGGCTCTTTGAAGCCAGAAGCAGCTTCTGCTGCCCTTGGAGCCGGAGCTTTTACCCCTGCAGGAGTCAGGAGACACATCTGCAGAGCTCTATGCAGTACTGCATGGGCTGGTTAAGCAGATTTCATACGTTCTCATTTCAAAACTGCCTGAAGCCCTTACGGAAAAAGACAGGCTAACGAAAGCTGCCAAGTGCCAATAAGCGGAGCCCCCCAGCCCCCAGGGCCCCGGGGTGGTTCACCATGGCCCGCAAGGCGCAGTCCCACGTTTAAGGCACGGACCACCCCAGAAGGCAGCCCTGCCCGGGCCCCGGGGCCCCGGGGAGCGCATCGGCGCTGGGCCAGCGCGGGAGGGTGGAGTGGCCCAGGGACACCTTGTTCCCTGCGGGGGAGGGGACGAGCCCGGCCGGGGGGCACGGACGCGGACGCTGTTCTGGGTTTTCACACGACGGCACTTGTAACGCTTGCTGATGGGCCTTTACGTGAAGGTGACCGATCCGACGGGCAAGAACGTTCGACGGTGACACACTGGTCTCTGATCATCGATGAACAGTGACCGAGATGAACCTGACCTTCTGCTTCCATCATGACACGGGTTTCCTACCTGCACTTGAAATGCCACACTGCCTACCAGCTTAATGCGTTCTGACAAACCAGCTCCATATACCGTCCGGGAAAGTCGATTAACGCGCCGCCAGGCGCCTGGTGGGCTCGCAGGCAGGGCCACCAGAACCCTCAGCGCTTATTTTAATAGAGGGCGCGATAAAACAGAAACATTTTGGTGTGATAACCTAAGACCTCAATTTCGCCAACTTAATAAATTCACATAGATTAATAAATAATAAGTCATTTTTCTTCTTTCAGGAACTCATTTTGCTCCCAATTCTCCCTTTGGACCGTACGGGGAACACGTGCCCAGGGGCCAAGTCTCAGGTCTCAGATCACGCGGCCCCCAAAGGTACAGAGGGGTCATTTCCCCTGAAAACTACCTGGCAGGCAAGAGGCAACTCATCAGGGAGGCCCCTTCTCCCACCGGGCATTTCGGGTGAGCTGGTCAGCCAAGGCGGCCGAGAGGGCGTGAGAGATGGGGTCACCGTCGCGGTGCTGAGGGGGCCCCGCCAGAGAACCACTGTCTTCACTGTTTGAACTTCTGGGTATTTCACCTCCTTTTTCTTCTTTGCCCCCCAGGAAGATCCCCCTGGAATCCACAAGTCAAGCTGCAGATTCCTTTCCAGGGACCACGGCTCCGGGCGAGCCCGTCCCTCCCCTGCCACCAACGGGTCGCCGGGTCCCGGGCAGGAGGCCCCGTCCTTGTCCTTCCACTGTGACACCTGGCAGGGAAGCCCCACCCAGTCAGCGTGGCCCCTCCTTCTACGGTTAACAAAGGTCACAACCTGAGCCGTCTTGCCTATTTTTTAAACAAACCAGCAAAATAGGATATGACCTCTGCTTTTAAAGGCAGCCTTAGACTCTTAAACATTCTACACTCAGGCCATTTAACTTTGTCTTCCGTTTTGCTTTCTTGGAGCTGCCCAGGGAGGGGAAGGGAGGGGAAGGGAGGGGAAGTGAGAGGCGGGCTCAACTCCAGCTGCAGACAGCGACAGGAAGGACAACCACGGGCTTGAAGGGAGGCCCTTGGGGCACCAGAGGAGGAGAAGGTGCACGAGCTGCGGATTTGGTCACGGGCCCTCCCTCATTTTAGTTATTTAGTTACTTAGGTTCATCCCGACCTGGGAAGGAGCCTGCACAGGTTCAGCAGGAATTAGGGGGGCGCTGGGGCCGCCCACCATGAGCACACTAGGGAGCTGCTGGAGAGACTCGCCCGGGGCCCCTGCCCCCCTGGGACCCGGGCCGGGTCTCTGGGCGCTGTTCCCGGCTGCGGGTCGAGGAGGGCGTGAGCCCAGGGGTGGTGGCCACGCTGCGGGCCCCTGACAACCGGAGCTTGAGGAGCTGCGTGAACTCGCCTGCACGTTACTCAAGATCTGAACGTCGGTTCGCAGTGACACAGGCATGTGCCTGGTCCCCTGCCCCCCACGAGAGGCAGCTCCCGTCATCTTTGGAGAAAGGGGAAGGTCCTTGTTGGCCTCCCCACCTTGTCCTTGTGGAGGAGAGTCAGGAGTCAGGATTATCAATCACCTAATTGATTGGTTGTCTAGTTATCCAAAACATGACCTTAAGAATAAAATCAAATTCGCCATTTATCATCTCTGCCAGGATATATTAATACGAGAGGGTGGCTTTGTGATTTCTGTCACATCCACGGTGGCCAAGGGAGAGGGCAGGAGCTCACTGCGCCGTGGGGCACCCTGGTCCCGCAGAGCCCCCAAGTGGGGACCCGGCCAGCAGAGGCAGGGCCGGGCTCTGGTGGGGTCCCTCCGTGGGGAGCGGCGGCTGGCCGGCACCCCACCTCACCCCCAGATCCCTGGTGGAGGCTCTCTGGGTGGCTGGAAGCCCCTGGGCTTGGGCTGCAGGGACAGAAGTTTCAAGAATTTCAACAGGTTCACGTGTAGGTGGGGATTCACTTCAGAGGTGCTCTCACGCAGGCAGTGTGAGTGTGGGCACACCACACGCACGCCCAACTTCCCCACCTGTTCCCAGGTAACTGCTCTGGGTCCCAGAAGAAGCGCACAGCAGGAGAGAGGGCTACAGGGGCAAACTTGATGCCAACGACATGCAGCCCTGCCCACCCCATCAACCTGAGCCCCAAAGGCCGCAGCCGGGATCGGAGCGCGACGCCACCCTCTTCCACAGAGGAGCAACACGGCACCCCCGCACGCTGATGTCCAGGGGGCCCAGTGGCTCCGGGAGGGTCTTGCTTCCCCAAGTACTCAGCAGGCGGCTGCCTCCCCCACCCCGGCCCCCAACACACAGTGGGCTAAAGGCCCTGCTCGCTCAGGGCCGCTCCTGCTTTCTGCCCACAGCATGACGGGGACCCTCCTAAGAGCCAAGATGGCACGTCACACACACTGTTCTGCAAACCAGGCAGCTGCCTTCACTCACGCCCGGAACCTACACACACACGCAAAGCTGCCGGCACTGTGTTCTACTGGTCACGCTCAGCAGAGACCAGGAGTCGTGAAGTGCCCACTGCGTGCAGCTGCTCCCCACTGTGCCCACGGTGGGTACCACCTCCACCGTGCAGCCCACCAGGCCCTTCCTGATGCCCTGAGCGACATCTTCACTCACAAGTACCCACTTCCATGTCACTTCTTTGTGAACCTTTGGGGGCACTGAACCCTCTGAGCACCGATGAAAGCTGTGGGTCCCCACCTGTCACGGAGGATCCTACAGAATCACGTCAGGGACCTGAAGGAGCCTCTGAGACACATCCCTCAGCTTCTCCAGACGGCAGATTCCTAGCTGTCTTCTAAAGCCCACGTCACATGTCACCTGCTTTGCAAGCTCCCCTCCCAGACATGTGCTCTGTCCCCAGGAGTGACCAGCGTCCTGCCTGGGCTCCCACAGTGCTTCATGCCCACGCCTGTCCAGTGAGGCCACCCATGCTGGTGCCTGTTGACACGGTCCCCAACACGCGACCAGGCCCCGGCCTGGAGACGAATGCAGTTTCAGAAGCACGTTTTCAAAAGCAGACCTCTGTCTGCAGCTGTCAGAAGTGATGTGCGCCATGTGCTCATTCCTTCAGCAAACACTGACTTAATTTCCTTTATCAATTTAAAAGACAAGGAATAATCACAGGGCTAACTGGATCTCCACATTTCCTTTCCTGAAAGCCTCACAAATCTTTGCCCGGCAACAGCAGCAAGTGCGGTTTTTTTTTTCCCAATGTCCCCGACTCGAGGAAGAATACGAATACAGCGCCGTGTCAGGGGAAGAAGAGGCGTGACAATGGCTGCGGGTTGCGGCCGGCTCTGTGGTCCCAAGCTCCGTGGGAGTTCTCGTCATCAAATGGAAAACAACCCAAGGAAGAAGTTGGACTTCTCCTTGCCCTGGGAAGACAGAAACCGAGAAGTCTAGCTGAGGGCCGCGTTAACAGGCTCCAGAAGCGGCCGCGTGCTGAGCTGTCCGCACCCCAGAGGCGGGGGCAGCGGCTGGAAGTGGGGCCTCGCAGCTTCCGGGAGCCCCTGCCCGAGCGATGCGGGGTCCCTGCCTCTGGGCCCCAGCCCAGCTCAGGGCTGTGCGGCTGCGCGGGGGAGGCGGGTCCCTGCGCTGCCTCCGGGGGTCCGTGTGCACAGTGTCCCGAAGGGAAGCACACCCGCAGGCGCGCGAGCCCCAGGCCCACGTGGCGCAGACCCCAGAAAGGCCGTTTCCCCCTCCTGGGCGAGCAAGGCCCCCCTGGCCTCTGCACCAGCCATCGCAGGCCTTCGGAGTCCTGCTGCCAGCCTCATGGCCGCTGTGCCCCATCTCAGGGTTGGGGCAGCCTCTGCCGGGGACCCAGCCTCACCCGGAAGCGGCTCCAAGTCCTGCCTCAGGTCTAGGGGGGGAGCTCGCCAGTCAGGGAAACGACTGAGCGATGCCTCCTCAGGACTCCCCGGGCGGCCGGGAATCGGGTCCGGGGCAGTGTTGGCAGGGACGGTGTTCACATCAGGAGTACGGCCACAGGTGGGTCTTCCCCACCACGGGAGCTCCTGACACGCAGGACCCGGCCTCCTGGCCGTGTGGAGCTGGGTTCAAGCGAGACAGGCAGACTTAGTGCTGGGCCGGAGACCGGAAGTGAATGGCGAGAGCTGAGACCCCACCTGACCACCAGATGTGCTGCGTCCCAGCAGGTCAAGGCCTGGCGAGAGGACAAGGTCCATCCGCCCCACCCCAGGTGCACTGGGTACACCAGCAGTGTCGCCCGCACCTGGCCGACACCCCGGCTGGTGCGGGCGGTGAACAGCGGCCGCTGTCTGCACCCCCGGCAGCACCCCCACTGTTGGGGCCTCCACCCCAGGGCGGGTGCGAGAAAATGAGACGGGCTGAGGCGGACGAGCACCGGCTGGTGGTTAACCTCTCGGGGAGCCAATCTCAGGGGGGACCCCACCCTCACGCTCCGCTGTCATGTTGCCAATGCACAGATACATGTAAACCACCCCAAGCGGTCTGGTTAGTAGGCACTCAGCACCCTCAGAAACAAATACATACAAAATCCAAGATCAATCCCAGAATTTCCTAGAAAACCAGCACAGGGGCAACCGCTGGTGGACCAGGAACGCCACCATCAGGGGGACGCAGCATCCTACTGCCCAAAGCGCTCACATTTCCCTGTGGACGTTACCCACAGAACTTCATTAATGCAAAAGTAAGAGAAAATTTTCTTTACAGGTTATTTAATCACTACTTTCAATGAATATTTTATCTAAATTTAGGAGACACAGTAGCTTCATTATTTATAACCCAGTAGTCATGTTTCAAAATCATTATTGCAATTACTTTTTGCTTCTTTCCATAATTAAAGCTCTAATATTCCATCTTGCCCAGAAGGTCACTGTTACTAAAACTCCAGACAAGATAATCACCAGAATTTCGGGTGGACGCTGGAGCTGATGCAGGACCCTGCAACCATGCGGGTCAGAACTCCCAGGAGCACGGGGGCAGCGGCCGCACCAGCTGACCCACAAGTGACACAGCCGCATCCGCAGCCGGCGTGCGCAGAGAACTGGGCTCAAACGTGGTGTCAGCTAGGTCCGACCCCAGGCTGTTGGCCAGGTCTGGGCTGATTCACTGTCCCCTAAGGCATTCCCTACGTTCCAAGTAAACTATTTTTCAACAGAAAATAAGGAAAACTTTAGCACTACCATGTCGCTTTGAGTCTTCCAGAATATTAAGTCCACATCAAGTAATTCTAGACTTTTTAAAGCCTCTGAAGAGACCATCTTAATCACCTCAGGGTGCCTGTGATCAGGACAGAAAAGGCAACACGCCACGGTTCTGTCTCCTCCTCAGGTCTCATTTCTGCGAGATCCCCTCGCTTGAACTGTGTGGTGGGCGCCAGTTTCTTCCAGCCGCCACAGCTTTTGATATGCTGAGACGTTCGCGGCCCTGGTCCTCACAAGGCCCCAGTGCAGCCGCCAGTGACTCCAGGGACAAAACACGTAGTCACACGTCTGGACGGCAAGACGAGGCTGTGCTCAGCCCTCGACAGGACTTGCTGACCAGCTGGAGGAAGAGGGAGCCGCTGGGTTCTGCGCCCTCGGGCATGTGCTGCAGGACACGGCCAGGAAGTGCTCCTCACGGGCCTCCGTCTCCCCCAGACGTGATCCGGGCAAAGCTCGAAACGCCCGGGGAGGGGGCTGCCAAAGCAGATAACGTTGCACCGCTCAGACCTGGTTACCCTGAGGAAGGGCAGACCCTGCTTCAGTGACACAGCTACGGCAGAACCGTAATAATGGCAAAGGAAAGAGAAACCTACCATAGTCTAAAAGGTGTTATTTGAAGCCAATAGAAATTATGACAAGTAGAATAAAGCAACATTTCCTTTACTTCCAATAAGTGAGTTGGTTAAATTCAACAAGGAAGCAGAGAAAATAAACCCCAAAAAGCAGAACTGGTATTCGTTACACAGTTACAGAGAATATCAGGAATGACATCCATTTAGGTGCCATGGTCTTTGACTAGAGGATTTCAGCGATCAAGGCGAACTGTTAAAACTGACTGTATTGCTGTCCACAGAAACGGCAGCGCCGTCACCCTGGGCACGCCAGCTCTGGACCAGGCGTAAGGTCAGTCAGGCTCTTTGGTCCGACCCCGTGCGGTACTTCGGCTCCTCTGTTAAATCAGTTCTCATATCTCACTGGGTCCCTAATCGATGGATGAGTTAAATAAAACTGCTGACACCTCTTCATTTTATATCTGCATGAAAGTCGTGCGTGTACCCTGTTTTACCATTTATCCTTTAAAAACAAGGCTTTGTTTTTGATATTCTAATGTAAAATAACCAGCTACAAAGCCACACGGCGGTGACCTGTGGGGGCCTGGTGGCGGGCGAGGGGTCTGGACTCACCCTGGAAACCGAGCTCCGATCCCACAGGTTTTGAAGCCCAGGAGTTGGGTGGGGTAGCAGAAACCTGGAAAGAGCGGCGAAGGAGGGGCAGAAGGGACGGGTGAAGGGACCAGCAGGGAGGGGTGACACTCGCATCCGCAGGAAGGACTGGGCTGCTCCCGCTCGGTCCACCGTCTAGCTCCGTGGGTCGCGCAGTTTGGAACAGAAGGATGCACACTGAGCTGCTGTCCCGAGGTCACAGACCGCAGACACGAGGCTGCGCGCCTGACTGCAGAAGCTCCCGAACGACTGCATCAGCGGTTACAACAGGCCAACCCACACGCACCCAAAATTTCTCGGTGGCTTCTGCCCAACGGCGTGACAAACATCGCCAAACTTTGTAGCACGCACTTAAAAAAGGCAAAAGGCACACCCAGCACTCGGTTTCCTTTCGGCCTGAGCAAACGGTGGAGACTAACGGGCAGGGCCTGTGCCCCAACTGTGCCCTCGCCAGGCGCCCACACTGCACAGCCCCGGTGCCTCCACCGCGATGGGAAGCGGAGATTTTCAGTGGAGGACCAAGCGCTGGGGCTGTCTCCTCCTAACTGACCGTGATACATGATGCATTTGGTGAGCGACAGAGCAAAAGAGCCACTTGGTGTCCTCCACATGGCAAGGGGACCCACCTTCCTGCTGGTGAGTCGGGAGAAAGGCCACAGGGAAGGCAAGACTGCGCAGGGGAGGCACCGGCCTTGCACGGGAAGAACCGGGTGACCCCGCGACAAGCCACAGGACGGGAAGAGGGCACAACAGGAGCTGGGAGGTACACACACCACCCCAGAGAATGAAAGAAAGGCTTTGCTTGCGGGGGCAGCGGCGCCCGTCACTACAGCCAAGTTCCTGGCTTGTCCCCGAGCCTGGGCAGGTGTTTTCCTCACACGGGCCACGTCTCCCTTCCAGACTGTCCCACTGAGGAAGCCAGACATTTTTCAGGCACCGATTCTGAATTCTTTTGTTTTAATTTTGGGAGTTTTGAAACGACACGTGCCCACCTGCTCGACATGTGTCCATCACCACGCCGTTCACAGACCCAGGGCAGAGGCAGGTGCTCAGCTCTGGGGCCTCTGCAGGTGGTCTGGAAGGTGCCCCCCAAAGTCACGGGAGACACCACGGCTGTGTGTCACCTCCCTACCTGGTCCCAAGTGCTAACGTTCAACCTGCTGTCCAAATGCCCAAGAAGTGAAAACAAGGAACACCATCTTTGAGTTTTGTCAAGCTAGATGATGGATGAAAGGCCAAACAGGCCCCAAGTTTTTCTAGGTAAGGTTTGACCGGAGCTCAGGGGTTCCCGCGGGCCGGGCGCCCGCTGCAAGCCCAGCGCACGAAGGCCAGCTTCGGGCGTCAACGTGTTCCACCTCCCCCAAACCCTGGGGCAGCGCACCGGCCTGGGTCGCGGGTTCGGGCCCAGTCAGGGCACCAACAAGAAGCAACCGATCAATGTTTCTCTCCCTCTTTCTCCCTCCCTTCCCAACCGATCAATGTTTCTCTCCCTCCCTTTCTCCCTCCCTTCCTCTCTCTCTAACAAGTACATAAAATCTTTTTTTGAAAGTAAAAGTACTGAAGGAAGTTCTTTAAGCTGAAAGGAAGTGATGCCAGATGGAAACTCAAATCTAGAAAAGGAAGGAAGAGCACCAAAACGGTACAAATGTGAGCATAAAAGGCTAAGATTTCTCTTTTCATTTTTTATAATTTTTTAAAAAGATGTAATTGTTTAAATCAGAAATTACAATACCATGATAACAGGTTCATAATGTAACACGGACGTGAAAACGACAGCGTGAAGGAGGAGAGGAAATGAGTGGCACTACATTATTACAAGGTGCTGTATTTCTTTAAAATCCTCAGTCGAGGGACTGAAATGCCGTCCTACAAAGAGACTCAACCCAAAAGAAGGCAGGAAAGAATTCACAGGGGAACAAAAACACATGAAACAAGTGGAAAACGAGGAACAAAATGGCTGAATTACATCCAAAATAATACTTCCATGTAACATAAGCGGACTAAACACTCCAGGTAAAAGGCAGAAATTGTCGGATGGATGTAAAAGCAAGCCCCACTGTGTGCGAACGGGAGCAGGACCCCTTGAAATGTGACCCGTGTGCGGTGTGGGCGTGAGAAGGCTGAGGCAGCGCAGAGGCCGTGCCGGCAGTTCCAGGATGCACAGTCATGTCTAATTAAAGGGTCAACGTATCACAAAGATGTAAACATTTAATGTGTAGCTTTAAAAGCTTAAAATGGAACAAGTAGGTTAAAAATACTGTTTCCTTCATAAGAAGCTAGAAAAATGCAGGCAAACTGAACTCAAGTAATTAGGAAGAAGGAAATAATAAACAGGAGAAGTCCACTGAAAAGAAAATAAGCCATAAAGAAATTGACCAAGCCAAAAATTGGTTCTTTGAAAATATTAATAAAATCGGCAAGTCCCTGGCAAAACTGATCACGAAAGAAACAAAACTATCAATATCATAAATGAAAGAAATAATGCTACAGATCTTAGAGGCATTAGCGAAGGGAATACTATAAACAAGTTGATCCCGATAAATTTAACAACTTAGGTAAAATTAACAAACCCCCTCAGGGACACAACTGGCCCGATGACGCAGATGAGACAGAAGTCTCCCGAGCCCCACCTGATGAACTGAACCTGTTACTGAAAACCATCTCACAAAGAAAACCCTGGACCCACAGGTTTCTCCCTTTGAATTCTAACAAATATTTAAGGGGGAAAATAACATCAATCTTAAACAACATCTTTCAGAAAATAGAAGAACAGGGAATACTTCCCAACTCAATTTTTGAGGCCACAATAACCCCGATTCTACAACCCGACAGAAACATAATAGGAAAGGAAAATTGCCTACAACAGTCCTCTTGAATATAGATGCGAAAATCCTCCACACAACGCTGGCAAATAATGGAGGAGAGCACAGGCTTTGTGGGAGGACGCCAGCTGGATCATCAGCGGCACAAGCACCAGGGGGTGAAGGCAGATGGAAAACACACTTTGTGGTTTCAAAGGAACTCTCCTTCCCGCTTCCAGAGGGCTCGGGAGGCCGTGCCCTGGAGGAACCCGGCAGATGCTGCCTCTGTCCACTCAGTGGCCCAGCAGCGAACGCCGCCGGCAGGGCAGCTGCAGGACAGGCCGCTGACAGGGGCAAGTGCTCCCGGGTCTCCCGGGGCCTTTCCAGCTGCCCGGAGGTGATCTCAGGACACCGCGCGTCCCATCTGGCACACTCGGCCAGGCCCTGTGCAGGGTGACGGCGGGGCGAAGGCACCGTGCTGCAGCAGCTCATCATTTCCAAGGAGAAACTCAGGGGCTGGGATGGGGGCGGCCCTGCTGTGTTCCGGCACCGCGACCAAGACGTCACAAACCCGGGGCAGGCCGTGAGGGAACCCTGCCACCTGTCCGCGTCCCTACACCCAGGGACGCCCAGGACGCGTCTGGTTGGCTCAGATTCCCCTGACCGTGTGCGCACCAGGGTTGGGGGCCGCAGCATCTAGGCCAGCTTGGTGAACCCTGCCCTCCTGGGGCTCTTTTTCCTGAAGAACAAAGTCTACCCTCCACCCAAATGTCGGAAAATTGGACACACTTTGTTTTCAATCATGTCCTTTCCAGCTAAAAAGACACGGTGCCCAAATGTGCCCCCAGACTCTGGGTGCTCAAGGAATGAGTCCCTGCCAAGGCCCTGGGCCCCGGGATTCCCGGGAAGGAAGACGGAACAGGTGAGCAACGCAGACAGGGGCCAGGCCGGAGCCCAGGTCGGCCTCCATCGGGATGCATGGGGAGCCAGGCGGTGCCCCTCCAGGGCCACCCCGATTGCAGGTGTGCCTGCTTCGGGGGCTCGGGGCCGCTGTCACTCTCCGCAGCCACACCTGAAAGCTTACACATTCCAATAATGATATCAGCCACTCGGCTGGAATGGAAAATACAATTTACGTGAACTAATTTGCTCTGCGAGTGATTTGTGGAGATGGCTTCTATGAAGGCTTGCTATATTTTCCAAATATTTTTACCACACACACAAAAGAACAATGTTGCTGACAAGAATGGAGTGGCTGGAAACAAAACAAAATAAAACTCATGCAAAAATGCCTTTCGCATGATTTTTCATGGCTTATCAGTCTTTAGGGATAAGATATTTGGTTGTCAGTCGTAACCTTGGAAACCCGCCTCACCAACTTTCAAGCAAGAAAGAAGATCCAGTTGGCCCAGTTCAATGCTCATCTGCCACATACCCCAACTAAATGATATTATCCAGGCTTGTTTCGCACAATAAATTTAATTTCTTAGAGAGAAACTCGAAACTTATAAGAGAACCCTGGAGAATTTGAATTTTAATAATCAATTATTCTTCAGCCTGATTCATCTTATAAACATATGGGATATGCAAAATATTAAATTAAGTTTAAAAAGCCAGACCTCTAACTCATAGCTGAGGAAAACTTTTACATAAATGAAGAATAATTGCCAAATGTTCTGATGCTGTTAGACAATTTTTTGGCTGCGCGGCGTATAATGTTTCCACACTCAGGAAAAGAAAAGGGTTCCTTTCTCTCACACCATTCTTTCCCGTGCAAGAAAGCAGCTCTCCTCTGCAGCTGCCACACTCGCAGTCGGGCCGCGGCCGCTCACACCCGGCGGGGGGGCCTCCCGAGATGTCCCCTCCAGGCACGAACAGAGAGCCATGCTGGGCAGCGCCTCCTGCGCGGGCCAGTGGGCCGCGGCGAGGAAGACGAGGTGGCCCTGGGAGACCTTCACTTTGGGCCCCTAGGCAGCAGGCACCAGGACAGGCTGGGGGGTCTCAGGGCGGCTGGCGAGAGCCAGCACGGCTCCTCAACAGTCCGTGCGGGAACAGGGGCTCCAGAAGCAGGCAGAAGGCTCCTGCTCGTACGATCACCTCCCAGGGCAGAGCCTTACCGGCCCAAGGGTACCACCAAACTCGCTGGGAAAAGCGGAATAAATTTGGGGTTTGTTTGCTTCCTTTCACCGCACACCTTTAACTGGTATCAGCACATACACCTCAACACAGCACCTCCCCAACTGCTGGGCGTGTCCTGGTCACATCTACACCCCTTGGTGCCACGACACCCCTTACTCGCCGGCACTCAGTCTCGTCCTGATCAATAAAGGAGACACAGGTCCATTGTCTCAGTACCACCTACAATCGTGTCCCGTGTCACTCTGGGTTCCCCACTTCGGGGACCAAGGCCCATGACCCAAGCAGGTTCAAGGACTCACGACAGATCTCACGGCACCTGCCTTCCTGCCCATGCCACTTGTGTCCCCAGCCCACCTTCTCCAAGCAACTGGTGACAGACCCTCTGGATCACGCTCAGACCGGAACTGTTCGTTTTCTCTGAGGGAGGCCAACCCACTAGCCACCCTGTTTATGAGAACAATGCTGGCCAACCGCAGATGCACCAAGGACACTGGAGAGACAACATTTTGGGGACACAAAAGCCTGGGAGAGTCCAAATGACAGAGCTAATCATGAAATATGCCTCTGAGGGCCCACCGATGAGGCAGGAGCGCAGGGGTGGGCCCGGTGGGAGGGCCGGGCCAGGTGGCAGGGACCCCGTTGGAAGACAGCCAGCCTGTGAGACTGAAGCCACCGCTGTGACCCAGCACTGAGCCTTCTGAGCAGGTGGCAGGATGGAAAGAGGGACCCTGCGCTAGGCCCCTGAGATAGGTAAGACCCAGTCTGTTCAGTCAGGGGCTCTGAGTCTAGAAGGGGAGAGAAGGGTCAGTCACAACATCCAACACAGCCTGGGTCGTCCTCACACAGCGGATGGGCCTGGGGGAACTGACCCAGCATCCAGGGCTCCTTCTCCGCTCCCTGCTCCCCACACATAACCTCACGCCCCTGCACCCCAGACCCCTCCCCGCTAACACAGGTGAACTAGCAAGGCTGCCCCTGAGTGCCCGGAATGGCGCTGTCCCGCAGCAGCAGTGTGGCAGTGATGTAAGTGATGTGCCCAATGCTGTACATTTCATACCTTACACGAGCCACTGCATGTTCAATGGCCATGAAAAGTACCTGATGACAAACAGAGAGGCTGGCCTGAGATGCAGAAACTGGATGGGCCCTCAAATGCCCTCTCTGCGTGTCAAACACGGCGTGCTTGCTGAAGTGCGAACCCTCAGGGCCCCAGGGGCCCACGCCACGGCTATCTGGGAGGGCCGGCCTCTGTAAGCAAGGCGGAGGCTGGGGGAGTCAGGGAGAGGCATCTGGAAAGAGGAAACTGTCACACTGCGATTAGACCCAAGTGGAGAGAGTGCAAGCACCCAGTGAAGAAAATGCAAAACTAATCAAAATACTGATGGGAGGAGGGTAGAGAGAGGATGACCTTCTTCCTTCTTCAACAACTATGTTTAACCCCGTCACACTGTTCAACACTTAAAAGTATTTGCTTTTTGAGAAATGCTTGGACCAAGGACAAAATACAAGCCCAAATTGTAGAATTCCTTGAAAATAACAATGATGAAAATTTGGCGTATCATAAGAAAATTACAAATACACCAAGCCTTTGGGGAAATCCACCCCAAAATAAACTGATACAGATAGAAATGATGCAAGACTATTTGTTGCAACAACTTTCAAGTGGCAAATAGAGATAACCCGAATGTCTAGCAATAAATTATGGGGCACAAGGCCGGCGGAGCACGGGGCAGCCATGAAAAAGGAACACAGCAGCTCCCCGGACTGTTAAGAACTGACCTCCGGGGACACCCGAGGGCAGTCAGCCCGGCAGTCACCCTGCCTCTGAGACCAACGAGAGGGGCAGATGGAAGAACATATGTGTATCTGCTTAGAACTGCGTGTGTGTGTGTGTGTGTGTGTGTGTGCGTGTGTGTGTGTTTTAAAGGTAAGAATAAGCCAAGACCTAATCAAAACCGCTTATCAGGCAGCCCTAAAGAATCTACAGGGGAGAGAAAGACAGCAGGGCGAGTCAAGATGCAAGTCACGTTTCTCTGAATGTACTTACTCTGTTTTACAGCTTCCCCTGTTGAATCATGTAAAAACATTTTAAATAATTATAAGTCTAAATTAAATCAAAACGTAAAAGCTAAAGCAATTCCTACAAATAAAAATAAATGAAAATAAATGAGCCTAAATGCATATCAAGTTGTTAGCTTAACCACAAGGAGAAGGGTTAATGCAGGCGACTTGGAAGCGCAGCGATGGTCACGCGGCTGTGCAGCTCTGGGGACAGAGAGCCTAAAATAACAAGAACATCTTAAACTACATGCAGTAATTCTACCGTGGAGTGAGCAACAATACTGGTATTTTCCTTTCGGACACATGCATGTGAACAGCATTAAGAAGCAAGATTCGCGCTGTGTAAAAAAATATTTATTTATTTGTTTATTTATAAAATCAAATAAGTTAAAGCCCCCCATAAGCCTAAGTTTGAGCTGGAAATATCAACATAGCCTCAAGAGGAGTTTTCACTTCTTTACGAAAATCAATTGCTCCAACCACCAGAAGCCGTGACCAAGCTCAGAGCAGTGAGCCCCCCGGCCCCCGACCCTGGCTTCCTACTGTCGTTTCCCTCATAAAGGAACCAGGGCTCCTGGGAGAAACGGCCGTTTGCAGGTAGAGGTGAGCTCCCAAAGTCGACCAGGTCACGTCAGGAAGATCCAAGAACTGATTTAAAGGGTTTCTACAGGTCAAAGGAAGGAAAAGTTGATCATTTAAAAGAATGACTGCAATGGATGAAAATATCTAATAGCTTAAAATTCGCTGCTTCATAACAATCCTCAAAATAAACAAACTTTTAAAACCTAACTGATAACATTGGTAGATTATTAGGACACCAACTATTTATTCTAGAAACTGGTAAATAAAGGGGAAAATAATGCAGGTATTCTGTCTTTCAGAGACAAACGGATTTTCGGGGTCACCAAAGAGCAGAGGGGCAAGCTCTGTAGACAGGACCCCCAGCTCGGACAAAAGGAAGACATGACAGGATCTGAGCACCACAGCCTTGCAGCCCCGGATGAAACCCTGGACCCGGGCACCGGCCACCGCGGCTGGGTGGATGCGGAGCCTCATCAGGAGCCGGTGAGGCTGACAACACCTGCGTCCAGCAACCACACAGCCTTCTGCTTCCTGATGGGATGCAGTCCCTGCAACAAATTCTCCCTGTACGATGCAAAACTCTGAGCCCGAAAGAGCCTCCCAATTAACCACCAGCTCGTAGGAAGTGCCGGGAATAGGGGAGCATCTCTGGTAACACAACGTAGACACGATCCGCAGATCCCAATGGGGGCCGTCCAGTAGGACTGATGACCGAGTGTCCTCAGCAAATAAACAACAGGGGAAACAAGGGAGGGGAACTGTCATCAATTAAAAGAGATTTAAAGACACGTCAACCAAATACAATATGTGAGTCCTGTGTGTCTTCTGATCTCAACAGGCTCTTTGCACAAGCCAGATTTATGAGGAAACTGGGGAAATTTGAACAGACTAGATAGTAGATGATATTAAGAAACTACTGATAATTTTTACACTTGTGATAATGGTACTGTCATTATGTTTCTGAAAGTGTCTATATTTCTTGGAGCACAATACTAAAGCATTCACAGCGGAAATGATGCAGCGTCTGGGAAATGCTTTTATCTGGGCTGGATTTATCTTGGTAAGAGAAATGAAAAAAGACTAGTCCGATGCTAATGATAGTTGAAGCTGGGTGAAGAGGACAGGAGCAGTCATTTTAATATTCTCTGGGCTGGTATGTGTGTTTGGAAATTTCCATAATAAAAGGTAAAAAGAGAAAAAAAGGAAGAGGAACCGTGTTATGATAATAAGAATGAGCGCTATCTTCTTCCTTGTGACTGGAGGGACGGGCACAAATAGATCTTTTGTGTCTGAATCGTCCAACTCTGAGAAGCTTTGTTCTCAGCCACGAGGATCGAGAATCAGTTAAATAAGACTAAAGGGAATTTGCTACAGAGAGAGCTGAAGATGACAGTGTTACACACCTGATTGTTTGGACCGGCAGGATACCTCGCAACAATAGATATGAGATGTTCAGAGAACACCACCGGAAAATCTGATCTGTTTTCTTGTAAAAAAAGAAAAAAAAAAAAAAATGGCCATAGGAAAAATCTGTTCCATCAGCTCAGGCCACACTGTGGGTTCTGCAGCAATTAAAAAAAAAAAAAAAAAAAACCAGAAAGAATTATATAAAAATAAGCCAAGCAGCCTCTGTAGGATATACTGATAGTTTCTAGCTTTTCTTACTAAAATGCTTCATCAAAAAAAATTAGACAAATGCCATTTAAAAAATCATTTCCCATTTTGAGTATTTCTGCTACAGACAGGCTTCAAAAGCTGCTAAGCTGGAAGGCAGCATGAAAACGCAAGGAGAAGAGAGAATGACAGCTCTATTATGACAGGCCACATATAGACCGAGGCGGGTGAAAAGTCCTCCTGCTGGGCCAGCGTCCAAAAGCCATTACAACTAATGGCATCGATGCCAGACCTCTGGGTTGTTCTTATTTAAATTCCAGCCAGAATGTATACATTATAAATAATTCTTTCATAAATGCACTCCCCCACAATCCACGCATCCCAATTATTTCTAAGGGAAAGCATTAAACAAAAGAGCAGCCTGAGCGCCAATATACTGCATTAAATTTAACACAAATATATAATTGCTTCAGCGCTGTAAATGGTGACTCGTTTTTAAAGAGAATCCATTTAAGGACTCAAAACATCCACTTGGGCCTTTTTAAAAGCATTGTGTCATAGTCGAATGAATATTTTAAACTAATACGGGAGCTATACGGAAGGCTTATTTTTCTATTTTCAGTTAAAATGATCAAAATCAAAAGCCAGCCCAAGATTTCTGAAACTTGCTGAAGCTGTCCACCAGTCACGATAAATGACTTGGGCGGGGGGGCTGTCAGTACCTGCAAACACACTGCTCACTCACCCGCTCACCCTCCCGGGAGGTGGCGGCAGGGGTTAAGTGTCCCGGGTCTGCTGAGCGGCAGTGAACTTTCCCCCCCAGGACAGTAACTGTGGCAGTAGTGAGAGAAAGAAAAATCAAGAGTAGTCTACAAGATCATAGGTGAGGGATGCTAATGATGGATTGTTCTCATCCAAAGGACTTCTTTTGATTCGGCATTTCTTAGCAACCCGCAGTCTGGCAAAACTCATGAGATACAAAAGCCTAGCTGGCAGGGCAAAGAAGCACTCACAGCCATCAGTCACTCTAATTTTCTAAAAATAAGGACAATTTGATGCCAAACAAGACCCCCATTCTTCATGACAAAATCCATTGCCGGTCAGACACTGCTTCAAATGGATCAGCTCATAAACAGCCTTTTTGTATTAGCCTCTCATTGGTCACAAGACAACGTCTTAGGAATGTACACTTAAAAAGTGAAAGTCTGGCCCTGGCTAGCAGCCCAGTGGATTGGGTGCTGGCCTGTAAACCAAAGGGTCACCGGTTCGATTCCCAGCCAGGGCACATGGCTGGGTTGCGGGCTAGGTCCCCAGTTGGGGGTGTCAGAGAGGCAGCCATACATGGATGTTTCTCTCCCTCTCTTTCTCCCTCCCTTCCCCTCTCTCTACAAGTAAATAAAATCTTTCATGAAGAAAACGTGAAAGTCTGCACTCCTTACACAAACCTGCATCTTCAGACGACTGGCGCACAGCTGCCAGAGCCACAAGGTCCTCCCCAGTGTCACCAAGGTCCCGGAAGATCCCGAGCAGCCCCTGGGTATGATCCGACTGCGGAGATGGGAACAAAGTAGGTTACACGGGCAACCCCGGGCTATCGCAGGCAGCACAACCAGGGGGCGAGGGACTGTCTGCAACCTGCATCCAGAGGGAGGAGGGTCCACATGGGTCAACATCCTCCAGGGGTGGGCTGGATCCTCCAGCCTGGAGGCCACTGGGACCAGGGAGAACCTGCTCTCTTCCAACAGATGCTTCAGACCCAGGCCGTCCTGGACGGCAGGCCCAGGGCAGTGGGAGGAGTTAAGTGACCAGCAGCGCAGAAGGAAAAGCCCAGAGACGCCGACAGCTGTCTCAGCCCCGACTGCCCTGCCACTCGGCGCCAGCAGCATGCCCGGCCACCCCCACCCCCTCGTGTGACCACCGAGACTGTCTCCAGACACTGCCAAAGGGCCAGGGGCACAATCGCTGCTGGCTGGGAACCTCCACGCAAGAAGCGCTGGGCAAAAGCTGCCAGGGAACCCGTTGCACTAGTCTGTAAGTCTTCTGTAAATCTCAAACATGTTTCAAGTAAAGTTTAAAGACGTGAAACACAAAGACAAAAACTAGGTAAAGCAATAGGAATGAACAGACATTGTCAGTCTGGAAAACAATATGACAGCTCCTCACAGAATTGAGTATGTGCTTATTATTCAACCCGACAATTACCTCTTGCGCACCTGCCCAAGCGAAATGAAAAGCCTGTCCCCACCAGGACTCGCCCACAAGTGCTCCTAACCAGCAAATTCCCAACAGGCGCGGGGCGGACAGCTCCCGGGGCTCGCCAACAGGGGGCGCCCGGAAGCCAGGGCGGGCCATCCCAACAGGGGCACACGGCTCAGCAAAGAAAAGGAATGGGCGGCAGGGAACTGTGGGCACAAATTTCAAACAAATTTTTCTAAGTAAAAAAAAGGAGCCAGATGGGAAAGACTATGTACTATGTGATTTCATGTACACGAAACAAAAACCCTTACCATCTAAAATAAACAGGCCAGTGGAGCCAAGGGAGGGGGGACTGGCCCCTGGGGCTCAAACAAGGATGCGAGGGCGCGGTGGACAGGCTCAGCCTGGGCTGCGACGGCTGTGCGAGGACACTGCGACAGCCGGAAGTGGGGGGCCCGGCTGCGCGCGGAACACGCCTCAGCAACGCTGGTTCGGACAAAGAGAAGGTCATTCGGTGCACTCAGCAGTGGCGGCCGGGCCCTCGGGCCCTCAGGGGGCCGGAGCAGCAGCTGGCTGGTGGGAAGGGGCCGCTGGCTGCCACCGTCGGCTCCGTGACTGCCTGTCGACCCGGGAGCAGCGCAGCCAGGGAACCAGCTGAAGCCAAAAGCCCACCTGGCTTTTGGGGAAAGAGGGCCAGAGACGTGGCGTGAGAGAGGCAGCCTGCTGGCCTGGCCTGCTGTGGGGAGAAATCCATCAGCCCCGGCCTGTCCGCAGAGAGACCAGCCCGCCCGAGGTGGGAGGTCTCGATCTGGCAGCCAGGAGGTTTGGGAAAGTTGAAACAGGCCCATAAAGTCCCTGATTACATTTCATTGGACCACATTCATGTCACCTCCCCCGGGAAATCAAGCAACTGAGATCCCCAATCTGCTTCTGGGGCCACAGAATGGAGACATATCTGCATCCAGCCCCCCGTGGTCGCAGGGGGCCTGCCCGCCAAAGGGGGTGCGGGGAGAGAGGGCGAGAGGCCCGGGAGCAGGGACGAGCCCACCACAGTGGATACAGATGGGGGAGGTGAAGATTCAAACCAGTTGGTGCTCTGGCACCAACCCTACGCAAAGACCTGGCTTCTTTATGTGCCAGCAACCCCGAGGGGTCTGGGCGGGTGAGCCGAGTCCAGGGCATCGGCCTCCAGCGTGCCCACCGTCGGCGCCACTCACGGGAAAGCGGCGGTGGCGGTCGCACCTCCGGAAGGGTTAGAGGAGGGAATGAGCTCACGCATGGGAAGCTCCTAGCACGTCTGCAGTGCATGCCGGGCCGTGGGCATGTCACCCATCTGCATTACTACAGAAGCAAAGAATTGCCATCAAAACATCTATCAACAGACGGAAGCTGAAATGAATGATGATGTATCTACACAGGGACATACTACACAGCCATTTTAAAGGGCACTGAGTGAGAGAGATGCCCACGATTCACTAACTGACAAAAGAAGGTGGAGGATTTTACACAGAGAAGGAACCCATGTCTGGACACAAACCATGTTTTTGTATATGGGTACAAACATGTATACATGCACAAACATACATGTACTCATTTAGGGAAAAGTCTGCTTCCCTACACGGAACTGTTCACGGGCATTATCTAAGGTTGCAGTGGGGCTAGGGGAGGCTATTTAATGCCTAGAATGGCTAAATATTTCAACACATATTATTTTCATGGATTTAAAAAATATATATAAAGAGGATGACCCAGTGCTAGGTTGTGATACTCCTAGACATGTCACCGAGGCAGGACCCGGTCGTCTCCCTCTGTTCCTCACCCACTCGGTTCCATGCGCCAGTTCTGCCCAACCCACCCCGGAGAAGCCCACAGGGAGCCCGGGAGGCGGCCGGGGGCCCATGATGATGGCACCGACAGGGCTGCAGGTGGAGGAGAGCACGGGCGGCGGGCCAGGGAGGTGAGACTGGGTGCAAAGCGCCAGCCTCCCAGAGACGGGGAGGAGGACCGCGTGCCGGGCACGGCCGATCAGACACTGGCTAACGTGCGGAAGGCGCGCTGGGCAAGCTGGACATGCTGGGCAGTTCCGGAAGACGGCAGCGCTGCCCTTTCTGCTCAATTTTTCTACAGCCCTGAGATCGCTTACAAAAGTGAAGTCCATGAAATAGAGAAAAGAAAGAATGTGAAATGAACACTTGCTCAGGTAGACAGAAGCGGTGAAAATTCACTGATAGTGGCCTTGGACTAATAAGGATTCTCAAAGGAAGTTCTTGAGGCAAAAAGAAACAAAAAGCACAAAAATGATCAAAATTAACGGCAAAGGTTGAAAATACTTTTCTCACTTTAGTTGCTTTAACAGAGCTGACTGCCTCCAGCAAGCACAGGGCCGAGCAGGAAAACAGCTGCACAGGAGACGGGGCGGCGCTGGGAGGCTGGTGCAGACGTGTTGTGACGAGTTTGTGAAGGACACTCCCACCCCTAGAACAACCAGTCATCGTTGTTTAGAAGAAGCATAACTAATAAGCCAGTAGGGGTGATCAACTGGAATTATTTTTAAGTATTTTTTTTCCTTAAAAAGGCAGGAAAACAGCAAGAAGAGGTGAGATGAACAGAAGATAGCCAGATGGCAGCCTTACACCAAACCGCACCAACAGCAACATCAAGTGTAAATAGTCCCAACATTCAAACTAAAAGGCAGAGAGTGTTAAATTGGATTTTTTTTAAAAGCAAGGCCCGACTAATTACATTAATCACACTTGAAATACGAGACACAGATAGTTAAAAACACATGGGCGGAAACGTGTCGCGTGAGCGTCAGAGCGCGCTGGGGCGTCCACACCGTATCAGCCAGGGACAGCGTCAGGAACAGCGGTATTACCAGGGACAAGGAGAGCAACGGATCTGAGGAAACAGAAGCACTACCGGTGTTCGTAACCAGAAATAAAGCTTCACATACACAAAATAAAATCTGTTAGAACAGAAAGAATCGTAGCTGCGGACTCCAACCCTCCCCTCGGTGTCCACCAGAGCTGAAGTAAGGACAGACGTGGACAGTGTTGACAACCGACTTGACCCAACCGGAATTTGTACGACACTCTACCCCACATCATGGGGACGTGTGTTCTCCCCAAGTACACACGGCCCATTCACCAAGTATGAGCAGATGGAGCCGTAAAAGAAATCTCAACAAATTTTAGAAAGAGAAATAATACAAAGTATGTTCTCTAACAAAAATGACAAACAAATAGCGCAAAGAGACCTGGAAAATCCTCAGATCGTTGGAAATTAAACAACACACTGCTAAATAGCTCATTGGTGAAAGGATAAATCATTATGGGTAGTAATAATACTTTATAGTGAAAGGTAATGACATATGACATATCAGAACCTCAGGATGAAGGTAACGTAATACTTAAGCACTTACAGTACTTACTAGCAATGTCACAATGTAAAATGCAGATGTTATAAAAGGCCAAAAAAATAGTTAAGCATCCCTCACAAGAAGAAAAAAGAACAGCAATTATATTCTCAAAAAAAAAAAAAAAAAAAATCTCCAAGGAAGAAAATAATGCAAATTAGAGCAGAAACAATTGAACTAGAAAATAAACATACAACAGAGAACATCAAAGCCGACACGTGATGCTCTGAACTAACTAATAAAGTTGGTAACCTTCAGGTAAGGATGACCTAGGTGAGGAGAAAGAGCAAAGGCAACAATGACCTACAACAGGGTGGAGAATGGGGCTGTACCACAGTCTCACGGGGCAGCGGAAGGAAAGGGACCGCTGACCAACACGTCCTGAAGAAACCGACCGGAGAAGCGGCATGTGTGGCCACCGCGAGCGCCCAGGAGGCCGGCAGGAGCTTTGTAACCTGGCACCTGTGCCCCTGGCTCAACTCGAGCCTGTCCACTCGGGCGCGGCCAGGCGGCGTCTGCCGGTTTTTGCAGTAAGAAGAGACAGAACAGCATAGGAAGCACTGTTTAAAAACAAAATTTTTAAACAGAGTGGAAGCAGAGTCTCGTCAAGTTTCCAAGTGTAATTTCCAGTGTACGGAAACCAAAGAACGTGTTCGACTGTACCGAGAGATCCCAGAACGGGAGATGGAGGCCAGGGGGAGGAGGGGGGGGAAGGTGAGGGACTGAGAAGCTTACCGGCAGGCAGGTACAGCATGGCAGGGGGGTTAAAACAGTACAGTAAATGGACGTGTTAAAGAGCTTACAATGCACGACCCACGGATATGAACTAAGTGGGGTACCAGGCAGCGGGGGGCAACAGGGAAAAAACTGGGACAACCGTAATAGCATAATAAATAAATATTCTTAAAAAACATAAATTACACCGTGAGAATAATGATCACCAAATACAGACTATGGAAAATTCTACAAGACTAATGGCCCCTTCAATAAACAAAGGATGTAGGGGAAGATGAGAGGGATAAGCAATTAGAGAGTTAAAGAGATTTAAGATCAAACGAGAAAGCTGTAAACAAAGAGAGACTTCAGAGAGACATCACCTAATGAGATGGGTGGACCTTATTTAAATCATGATTCAAACCAACCAGCCATAAAAAGACATTTTGGAGTCAGAGTAACTGAACATAGGCTGGTGGACTGGAAGGTATTACTGCCCATCTGGTTGAGTGGCACTGATGTTAGCTTTGTCCTTAACAGATGAAATGACATGACACCCCAAACTCCTTTATAATACACCCGCATCAAAGCACAAAACTTCTGCAGGAAAAATAACCACATTTTACCAAGGCCTTCAGAAATAAAAGGAAAGATATATGTGTTTATGGATTAAAGTCTAAATATTATAAAGAGGGAAATTCTCTCCAAATTGACCTGTAGGTTCTATGCGAATCCAATCATAACCCGAGTAGTGTTTTGTTTTGGCTTGTTTATGGGAATCTGATGAGCTGATTTTGAAATTTACACAGAAATGCAAAGGATCAAGAACAACAAGGCACATCAAAGAATGAAAACTAGGTGGGAAGCCTGCTCGGTCACATTTACAGTAATCAAGACGGCGCGGGGCTGGCTCAGGGGACACAGCACCGGACCGCGCAAGGACAATCACAAACAGGTGCAGGATGGTAGCAGTCGGCGCTGGAGAGAGAATGTGTTTTTGATGAGTGGTTCTGTGGCAGCAGAAAAATGAAGCTGGACCCCCCTTTCACACAATGGACCAAAATTAACATCACACAGATTACAGGCCTAAATGTGAAAGAAAAACCAAACCAATGAACGCCTTTAGAACCATGAAGAATGTTTATGATCTTGGGGTGGAGGAAGCCATTTTGGAATAGCTTCAAAATGCACTAAGGATACAGGAAAATGTGGATAAATGGGACTACACGAAAGTGCAGAGCTCAGGTCACTGAGAGCGAGAATACCAGCCGGAGGATGAGGGAGGGGGCTCCACGCAGAACTGACAAAGGTTCGCAACCCAGACTCTACAAAGAATTCCTGCCAGTTAAAAGGAAAAAGGTGAACAATCCACCTCCCCTCCCCCAACAAGAGATGTAACCAGGAACTTCACAGAAAAAAAAGAGAAGAAATACAGATGTCCAACAAGCCTATAAAAAGGTGATAAAGTCCCAAGGAAGGAAAAATCACAAAGCGACACCGTATTACGTGTGACCGCACTGCCAGGGTAGCTGAAATTGTGGAAGCTGACAACAGCAGCTGGCGGAGAAACTGTGGGCCACGGCAGGCCCGTGAAGGACCCCCACTTTGGGCAACTGGCGCTGTGGCTGAAGTAGGAAGTTAGCATGCCCAGCACACCGCAGTTCTCCCTGGGACACTCGGAAATGCCTACTGTGTGCACCAGGCACAGGCCTGTTCACAGGGAGAGGAAACTGGAGACTGACACCGGAGGTGGGTAAATGCCAGGACACTGTTGCAAAAGGACCAGCTCCATCTACGCAGAGCCACAAGCTGACATGCCCCGTAGGGTTCCATATATACTTCAAGTGCAGATATAATACAATTAAATTCTATTGTTTGAATGCAGGTACTTAGGTGCTAAAGCGAAAGAAATTAAGGGTGTGATACGGATGAAAACCAGATGGTGGGTGCTGCCTGGCTGGGAGAGTGGCTATCAGGAATGGGGCACGGTTGTGTAAGGACTATACAGGTACTTGCTTCACGAAAACTAATCGGACTTTACATGTGTATCTTATCCAATTATCTGTGTGAGTTACATTTCACAACAACAGGAGTTTTACAGAAAATTAAAGAAAAAAAGAGACTAAAGAAGAAAAATCATCTAATAACCTCAACAGATGCAGAAGAAGCATTATATGAAATTCAGGCCTTACTGAAAAATTTTAAAACTCTTAGTTTATTCCATAAAATGAAAAGCCTCTACTCTTCAAAAATGTCAACTATATAATAAAAAGCAAAGAAAGACTGAGAATCTGTTAAGAAATCCAGGAGACTAAAGAAACACGTAAATTGAATGCGGTACGTGATGCTGGACCGGATTCTGGACCTAAAACACAAACAAAAAACCCGACATAAAGGACACTATTAGGAAAATTGGAAAAGTTTGATTAAAATCTTTATATTAGAGGACAGCATTGTGTCAGAGCCCAGTCTCCTGATTTTGGCCATTGTGCTGTGATTACACAAGTGAACAGTGAATGTCCTTGTTCTTAGAAAAATGCACAATGAAGTATTTAGAGGAAAAGCACTATGATACCTACCACTTGCTCTCCAAATAAAAGGAAAAATAGAGAAAGAATGATGAATCAAATGTGGCAAAGTGTTAACAGGTGATGAATCTGAGTAAAATATATACAAGAATTCTTTCTAGTCTTTCAACTTTCCTGTGTGAAATTACTTCTAAGAGTTTAACAATCATCTTTTGTAAATGAGCAAGAGAAAGGAATGTACATTTTCTTAATCTGGTAAGAGGTAGCTACTAAAACTGTAAAACAAGATAGGAAAGGAAGGAATAAAACTACCATTTTTCACGGACAATACCACTGCAGTAGGTGTTACAGAAAGTTCAAAGAATCCACAGGAAAGTTATTAAAATTAATCAGTAAACTTAATCAGAGATAAAAATCCACTTCATTTTCCTGTATCAGCAACCATTAGAATATTAATTTCAAGGAACGGTTCCATTTACATGAGCATAAAGGATTAAATACCACCCTGGCTGGTGGCTCAGTGAATTGAGCACCGGCCTGCAAACCAAAAGGTTGCTGGTTCGATGCCCAGTCAGGGCACAGGCCTGGGCTGCAGGCAGGTCTCTGGTTGGGGCGTGTGAGAGGCAACGGACTGATGTATCTCTCACACATGGATGTTTCTCTCCCTCCCTTCCCCTCTCTCTAAAAAGTAAATAAAATCTTAAAAAAACAGAAATGAGCAAACGCCTAGAACTAAACCTAACAAGACCCAAGCTTCTAAAACAGAAAAGTATGTGGTAGTTTCGTGTTTGTGTGTATACACAAGGACACATACACAGAGAGAAAGTGAAGAGTCCTTAAAAATAAGACTAGGGGAGAATGCAATACTGTAGGGATGCTGATTCTTCGCAAGCTACTTCACAGAGGCCCCACAGTTCAGTTGAACTCCCAGCCACCGACGAACGGCTGCTGGCCGGGGCAGGTGCCGGGCAGGAAGGGCTGAGGGCAGCAGGAACCGCCTGAGGAGGAGGCAGGATGGCCTCCACCTGGCACGGAGGCTCTGGATCTGCATCTGGTGGCAAAGATGAAGACAGTGTGCTCCTGGGGCTGTCACGGTGAGCAGACTAGGAAGTCTAGAGACGGACCTTGATTGAAGACCAAGGTGGGGATGCAGGGCTTCCATGACAGGTGGCATTTCCAATAAATGGCACCAGACACCACACGGAAGGAAATGAAGCCTGACTCCTACCTCACATCACGCACAAACACAAAAGGCAATTCCAGGTGGACCACAGATCTGACTGTGGAAGGTAAAACAAATAAAACTTCGAGAAAGCAATATAAGAAAATATCTTGGTGGCCTTGGGGGAGGCAAGCGTTTCTTATACACAACATGAAAAGCACTAACCATAAGAGAAAAAATGGGTAGATCGTGAACTACATTTAAATTAAGAATTGCTCATCAAAAGACGCCATGCAGAGTACCATCATTTTCCGATCTGTGCAATTGGGATAATAACTGGACTCATTCAGTAGCAATTGCTGGGAGCGTGCAATGATTTAATAGATGTTAAAGACAGAATATAATTTTTTAAAGAGTGAGCGAGCGGAAGGTAAGGAGAGGGATTTGGTGAGTGTCATCCAGCCTTGAGAGAACTGTGGCGTCGCGGGGAAGGTGTGCAGGAAGCTGCGGGTGGGAAAGTCCAGAATGAGCCGTGCAAAGGCCTGGAAGCAGCAGGAAGGTGGGAAGGCAGGCACAGGTGCGGCCGACCTGACGGAAGGATGGAGACAGACGCCCTCCTCTGACACAGAAGGGAGGAGGGCTCATTGCAGGGGCGGGACTGGGCGGACCCCAGGCTGGAAGAGGTGCCCTAGTTCCTTTCTTCCAGAAACAGGCGTGTGGGCCACCTGATGAAAGGCAGAACCCAGCCTGAGCCTGGAGTAGGTTCCGGGCAGCATCCGGACGAGGCACAGCAGACCAGGCAGGGCCAGCTGCAGCGACAGCCCAAAGGCTCCGAGGGGTGCTTCCCGGTCAACAGTGCACTGTGCTCTCTGAGTGCTGCAGGCGGGACAGAGGCCAGGGAGCCACCCCAGCTGTCTAAATGCCACTAAATGCCACCAGCTTACCGGGTGGTGGGTAGCACAGTGACAAGCATAACGGGAAAGCCTGACATGAGGGTGTCACTGAAACAGAAGCGAGCATCCTGGGACAGGCTATATGCCACCTCAGCCATGAGTCCCCTCGGAGCTGTCACAGAGGAGTGGCCGCCAGCGTCAGCTAAAGCAGACACCACAGGGGGCACGAGTACGTGAGGGACGAGAAGCTTACCAGCTGAGGAGGTTCTTGCTGAACTCGTACTTTTCCAGGCGAGTGAGGGAAGGTGGGTCATCCTGGCCTGGCACGTCCAAGAAGGCTGTTACCCTCACCCTGTCACACGCAGGACCACAGTCTTCTATCCATCTGGAGAGGAAGAGGGGGAAACACTTTTAAGTGTGTGTCAACTGTGACACATCACACCTGGGGGAAGACGTGGCCTTAGAGAATGCTTTCCTCTTTCCCAGAGAAGCCTCCGGGCTGCAAACTTGATGGCCATCTAAAAGGGAGGGAGAAGGGTGGTAGGCCCTTGGAACGCCCTTCCTGTGCCATCGGCCTGAGGCCCAAGCCACCACGAGTGTCAGTGTGGATGGGAACGTGGCCTCTGGCTGGGGAAGTTCTTGAACGAAGAGCTCAGCTCCGTGAAAATGGCCAGTGTTCTGTGCCAACAGGTGGAAAAGGTCAAAAGAAAAACAAAGGCATTTGACCTGGTAAGTGGGACTCTGAGGAAAGACCCACCCCAGGCCTCATCTTGTTGTAAGCATACCTGTCACACAGCTTTGTCCACTCTGACCCACACCCGGGCCTGGCAACCGCCAGCCAGCCCCTCCTCGTGGGTGTCTACAGGCTCCTCCAACTCCCTGTGGCCAAGAATGAGCCGCTGGTCCCACGGACGCTTCCTCCCAAAGCCTGGGCTTCCGTGTCCCCAGCCCAGGGCAGGTCTGCCCTCCTCCAGCGGAGCAGGGTGGCCCAGCCCCTGGCACCGTATGGGAACGAACCCCCGCTGCTGCTCACCTGTGGCAACCAGAGGAAGTGACTTCACCGTCCTACACATGCAGGGGCTCTAGAGGCGCCTGGATGCAGAACCTCGCTTGCCCTGCGGGATCTAGAAAAGCGGGCTCCTGAGATCTGGTCCCTGGAGACGTAACGCACCTTGGTCCTGGCCTGCAGCCTTCACGCACCCAGGCTTCAGGGTGGAAATGCCTCCCTACTGTCCCCTGCGCTTCCTGAAACGCAGGTCACCTGCTGAAACCCCAGAGAGCGCCCCAACTCAGTAAGCAAGGCTCCCACCTGGCAGCCGAGAAAACCACAGCTCACCCAGGCGACACGGTCCACACTCAACAGGACTTTCAAACAAGAGATGGTAAGTTGGGGCCTAGGTGCTTACTTCTCTTTGAAACACTAACCATATTTTTGCTCAACTAATTCCTTTAGGTTAGTGATTAGAGCCTATTAAATGTTACATTGTGTAACAGTTACTCGTAGAAGTTTACTGAAGAATTGTACATTTGTAGAAGAAATACATGTGACACAATCAAATGCGCTGTTTCTCCACCGGATCCCTGCGGTGGATGGACGGTCCCGCTGGGCCCCAGCTGCTCCCAGCACCGGCCCTGGCATGAGCCAGCCTATGACGGGCCCCAGGAGTGCCCGCCCTCCGTCCCCCAGATCCTGCCAGGGCACCCGGACCAGCCCGGAGGGGCCCGAAAACCACCAGGGCACAGGGGCGGCGTCTGAATTCAGGGGACACACGCGCCTCAGAAGCTGACAGTGTCCGCAGACAGGAACCGGGTCTCCGGAGGCCCTCTGCGCCCACCTGTGTACTTCACAGGTTAAGAACTGGTGTTTTAAAGTCACAGAAAACATGCAGGAACACTTGAAAAACTCTGTTGACCAGAGAACTAAAGAACTTACCCATTAGTTCCACAAAAAAGCAACTGTTATCGGAAAGCATTAATGATTCTACTACACAAGCTATATGAAACTATACGAACTACACACAAGGAAATAAAAGCCGTAAACGATGCACAATTACTAATCCTTACTAGTTATTTCCGCTAAGCCAGGAACCGAAGAGCTTTCTGAAGGGCAGCGGCTGGGACGCCAGCCGCATGTCCCCGTCTCCGGGACAGGAATGGGAGCTGGGCCGGGTTAAGGCAGCTCAAAGCTGTCCTGCCTCGCACAGCCAGAGAGCAGCAGTGGGGTCTGGACCAGCCGGCCACGCCGCTGCTGGGAAGGAAACCCACACGGTCAAGTCATTTGTAGGAAGTCCCTGTCCCCCCGCCTGGCCGTCAGGCGCGGCGGCTCCCCTCAGTTCTTCCAAGGCCTGGCGCCTGCGTGTGCCACCCGCCGCTGGGACGCTGCCGCTCCTGCGCTCCACAAGAGCCCTGGGGGAAGGCCCGCCTCCGTCACAGCCCTCCTGGGGCCGCGGGGTCTGCTGTCCCAACGCTTCCTGCAAAGGTGCTGGTACCGGGCTCAGCGGCCACCTCCTGACGGTCTCCTGGCCGCTCTGTGAGCTCGGAGCAGGTGCTGTCACCACAGCGCCCAGGGTCGTACTTGAGGGCGGCAAGTCGGTGTTCAGTAAAAGGCAGTGCTGGGGGGACGCTCCCACCAAACAAAGGCACAAGCATTCAAAAAATGGACGTTACACAGTCGCAGAGGAGCAAGGAGCCTGAGGACAGGCCTCCGCCATCCCCTCCGTCACCGCCTGGTAAAGAGACGGGCCCGAAGCCAGCGGCAGAACTGGGCTTCCTGGGACTCAACCGTCCTGCATTCCGGCCCCGCGCTCCTTCCAGAGCTGCAGAAAACCCCATTATGGGGAGGCTAAAGGAACAAAGCCGAAGTGGGGGCTACGGTCCCAAGATGGTACAGGACCCTCACAGTTCACACAACCAGAAAACCGGCCTGAAATCACCTCGTTACAGCCAATAAACTGCCATTCTGACGTCCATTCCGACGTCTGTCCCTTTGTCATCCCCGTGACTCGCTCCCTGAGCCAGGGCAGATGGCAACGGGCGCGTGTACTTTGGACAACTACCCCAACTCCCCGTTGCAGGGGTTCCAACAACCGATGGTAGAGCTGCAGGGAAAGGAAGCCCCTCCACCAAAACACACCAAAACCCACATAAACGCAGATGAAATATTTTAGCCCTGACCGCACGGCTCCGCGGGCAGGGTGTTGTTCTGGGGATGGGAAGGTCGCCAGTTCAACCCCTGGTCAGGCCACAGGCATGGGTTGTGGCCCAGGTCCCCAATGAGGGGCATTCAGGAGGCAGCCGATGGCTGCTTCTCTCCCTTTCTCCCTCCCTCCCTGCCCTTTTCTCTAAGAATAATAACATCTTTTTAAAATATTTTTTTTAATGCAGGAAGGCAAAAATGACCTCCTGTTGACAAAAAGGACGCTGGAAGTCAAAGGGAAAGCAGCCACAGAAGGACACACTCCCCGGGCAACAGTGAAGACCCCGACACGGGTCCAAGGCACTAGGTTTCCGAAGCCCACGTGGGCATAGAAGATGAAGGGGGTGAATGTGCCGTCTCCACGGTCACACAGCTGTGGGAAGGAAACTTCAGTGACAGCAGTGGGGGGAGGGTAGGCAAACTGGAAAAATCTGAACCACAGGCCGGACGGCCCAGCCCGGGCTCACCCCCTACAGGTGCGGCGCCCGCGGAGCGATCGGGAGGCCACCGCCCAGGTTCAGTCCTGCTTGGCATCACAGCCGGAGCGACACAGCCGTTGGCCTCAAAAGGCTGTCATCAGCCAACAAGCGTGTAGTTTCACGAACAGCCCCTGATGAAGATAAATGGGCAACAACAATTTTCAAGCGGTACAAGGTTACAGACCATCAAGAAGAGAAAGAGTTGGCAGAAGAAACAAATGAGAATCTGCACCCCAGGATTAGAAATATGAGAGCATCTGAACTGGACTATCAAATAATTATGCAGAGAATGAGTAGGATGAAAAAAATGGCTATCTTCATAAAAAAAGAGGAGAGGGAGGGGTGGGGGAACAGGCACCTTTGAGAAAGAAGCTGTAGAAATGAGAAACAGAGACAGTTTAATTAAAAACGCAGTAGCTTAAAGAGCCATTTAGACACAGCCCAAGAGAGAGCCAGTGAGCTGGGAGATTGAGCTGCCAGCTCGCCCACAACGCGGGCCGACACGGGCCGGGACGCTCAGGACAGCAGCCAGGCCGGTGAAGGGTGGACAGCTGAGACCTCAAATACACCCGCAGGAGACCCGACACGGGAGGGCAACGTGCAAAGAGACAGGGGCCAACAGTTTTCCAGGATGGAAAGACGAATATTCCAGTTGAAGGATTACAAGTCCTGAACTGAAAGATCAGCAATAAATCCATACTTAGACTGTGGAATACCAATGACAAAAAACAAAAAGGATCTAAAGAAAATAGAAAAGTTAAAGATTATATCCCAGACCTCTCACTTAAAAGATGTTAGAGGCATAACCTATCATCAGCAGGAGCGTGGGGTCTTGAGTCAAAACACCTGATTGCGAAATCCAGCTCCGCCTCTTACAAGGTATGTCACCGCTGGGTAAAAATACACCCCATTCCCCTGTTTCCCACCCCAAAATGCACGCCCACCTCAGGTGAATGCAGTGCAGATTAAGTGACATTACGTAGGCAGAGTCACACGGACAGGGCTGCCCAGCATCTGACACACAGAAGCCTCTGAAAATATCAGCTGCCAGCATTATAATTAAATCACTGAGCACATTATATCGCTGGAAGTTCTTATGTTTCTGTCTCTAGTGTTGGCAGCAACCACAGACTGGCAAGTGTACAGGGAGAGAAGGGGAGCTCCTGGGAAGAAACACATCAGTGAGGGGGTGCCTCCACGTTAATTATGCACAGAATGAGGGTACCTTCAGCCCAAACTGTCTTGACCCCTAAACCACCATCAGTGCGGCAAACTGCAATGGACTGAGATGGGGACATTACCCACCAGAGGAGACAGAGGTAACAATGTAACCTCAATCAAAACAAAGCACAATCGGGGGAGGGGAGTAGGGGAGAAAGGCAAAGAGGGGAACAGTTCCGTCAAGGAACTAGCCTGGATGACCCATGGACAGGGACAACATGTGGGACCGACTGTGGGAGTGGGGATAGAGCAGGAGGGGCAGAAAATGGGAAAATGTCACACAACAACAACAAATAAAGTTAAAAGAAAAAAAAAACCAACACTTTCTGAATGCATATAGCAGGATTCAGAGATTGTATAGCACATGATATTTACAATACCCAGGTTACAATCCAAAATTACTCAATAAACAAAGACTAGGAAAAGATAAACTAGCTAAAATAGAAAAAAATCAAAACATGTTGAGTCTAAAAGAACCCAAATGTTAGCATTACAGACAAGGGTTTTAAAGCAACTATTATAAAATGCTCATGGGTGCAAAGGAAACTATGCCTATGATAAGTGAAAAGATAAGGAATTTCAGCAAAGAAATGTTAACTATAAAAAGACACCAAATAAAAATTTTTTAATTGAAACAATATCTGAAACTTAAAAATTCATTGCAGGGACTTCAAAGAATGCAGACAATAAAATAATGGCTCGAATTTGGTAGGAGAAATAAACGTACAGATTTAAGGCTCTCAGCCAACCTGAAGAAGATAAATGAACAGGAAATCACACCTAGACACACCCCACTCAAACGGCTGACAACTGCAGACAATCATCTTGACAGCAGTGGAGAAAAGCAACCATTACACACAGGGAGTGGCAATCCAGATGCTCTCTGACCCCTCACCGGGGAGGGAGAGGACCTTGGAAACACATCTTTCGAAGACTGAAAGATCAACCCACAACTTCACAACCACTGAAATACCCTTCTGGAATGAAGATGAAATAAAAACACTGTGAGAGCTAAACCAAACAACAAAAGACCTAAGGGTTTATTTATTTTGAACACACCCTGTAGACACAGCCAGCCAAGGTGGGCTCCAGCAACACTAAAGAAGGGCTGCAGGCTGGGAACTCGGTGCCATTTGGAAATGTCTTCAAAACAAATCAAGAGCGTTGGCAACGGCAAACATGCGGGTGAATATTTTAAAAACTGTTTTCCCTCTTAATTTCCTCAAAACATAGATGATGTTTTACAGCAACACAAAGCAAAAATTATAACGTGTACTGTGGCATTTATAACCTGTGCCGATGAACGACCTAATAAAAACGGTAACTCCACGCAGGAGGGTAATGATTGGAACCACACAGCTGTCAGGTTTCAGCGTTTTACATAAAGTGACGCAGTATTAGGTCTAAGTGACTGTTCCCATCTCCACAGCTAAACTCGTTGGCCCTTTAAACCCTGAGACTGTGTCATAGAAAGACATTGATTTCCATAGAAGTCAGTCTCCTGAGACTTTGATTACCGGGATGCAATTCATGAGAGTCTAGCAGCCCCTGAGAAAGCTGGAGAAAATCTAGTTTCCACAAAAGTGAGGTGCAGCAAGGAGGCATCTCCACGCTGCCCAGAGCTGCATCCACGGAAGCATTAATTCCTTCACTTCCACCTGCAAAAATGAGAGCTAAGCTTCAGAAACGAGAAGGCAGGTCAAAAACTATAATAAACCACTAAAGTAAAGGAATGAATTCTAATCATCAATATACAGTACATGACTTAATCAAAAATATTCAATCCTCCTAACAATGAACGTAGTAGAATTAAACTGTGGTAATACATTGTTACGTACAGAGGGAGGGGCAGAGAGAAGCAAGAGATGTAAAATTAATATGAAACAGCAAAAAAGGTGAATTCCAGGGATCTGCTTTATTTTAAGAAATAGAAGTGTGGTGTTAGTCCCACCCAGAACAAAGAACCAGGCTACGCCACGGCTACCTTCTTGGAGAGTCCCGCTGGGGGCCCCACCCTCTGAGGCTGCAGACGGACCCCCACCAGCCAGGCTGCAAATTCACCTCCCGAGGCCTCTGAGGGTGGGCGGCGTAGGACCACACATCCCCAAGTGTGCCTGACACAGGGCAGGTCCACCCACGATCACCAGCGCCCACAATGCCTCCGTCTCCCGCCTGGGCATCAGCCTGCCCCGGTGACGCTCCCTTTCTGACACCTGTCCAGGCTGCAATCATGCCATCTTACTCTTGTCCTACATTTGCGTGAAGGTTTGTGTCCAGCAACTGATATGTATTTAAAGTAAACGTGTTTAAGTTTTTTTAAGTTGTTTTTACACAAAGAACAATGCAGGTGGTCACAGATGCGACAGAAAGAGGAACTAGGAAAGACAGGGCACAGGTGACTGGTGCTGCATTTGTGGGCCCCAAGGAAAACATTCCCATTGACAACATCACAGCCGGACGTGAAGGGCACCGCCTTCTACTCTAAATACTGAAAGTCCATTTGCTTTCTCTCAACACGCAGACAAACATCCTCCCTCATGTGAACCACCATCCGAGCCGCTTTCAAAACGAGAAAATCCAAGTCGTGCCCACACTGATGAGATTGATTGCTCACGAGATTAAGACTATTTGCCTGTGCATATTAATTCTGGAGCCGCTGCACAGGAGCTCCAGTTCCCTAAATGGACGTGCAAGCCGGGCGTGGACTTGCCGCCCTGACCGGAGAGGGCAGGCCAGGAGCCTCACCGTCCCCGTGGGAGACTCCGGACACCTGGCCACTGGCCTCTTCCCAGGATGTCTTAGTGGTTTTCCTTTCTGGCGTCTTTCAAGGCAAGCACACCCAGCAGTGCTGGCTAACGCGTCCCGACAGAGCAGGGCCCGCGTTGGCACGGCTGCCAGTCGCTCCCCATGGCGGGGGCTGTGCGCTGCGGGGGGTTCAGCTCACCAAATGCCAAGGGCGCCTGTACTCTCCCCAGGTGTGACCATCAAGAATGTCTGCAGGCGCTGCCACGTGTCCCCAGCGGAGAACTGCAGGGAAGGAGGAAGCTCCTAATCAGGTGGGAGGGGTTCAGGTCAGCAGGATGAACTGACCCACCTTGGCCTCTCTGACCCCGGACCCCCTCACCCCCTGGCCTTGGTGTCCTCGCCTCTGGCCGCAACCCTCCAGTCACTTCGTGGGCTACAGGCTGTTGCACCCCGGGGTCCTCTGACACCTGCCTTCCCCTCCCTGGAATGTTGGCCCCTTCATGCTCTGAGCAAGGCACCCCCGGACCACCTCATTCTGAAACTGCTAGCCTTCCACCTATGCCCCACTAACCCTGATCTGCACTCTAGTTTCCAGGAAACCCCCCTGTTCTAAACACACATGTTGACTGCCTGCACTCTCTGTCTCATGACGGGCCACCCCCAATGTCGCATCGGCACCCACACCCTGGTGCCCCCGTGCCTGTTCACTGACAGGCCCTCAATGAACACTGCCGAATGAATGAATGAATGAATGAATGGATCGATGAAGAGTGAAGAGCTGCCAAGAAAGCTTGTTGTGCCTCCTAGCAGGGGCCGTCACACCTAAAATGACTCCTGCTCTCGAAAAGAATTTTCTCGAAGGTGCGTTGGCAGCCACTGCTAGAGGGGACACCCCTCCAGTGTGTCCCCGAACCACGCACTGGAGTCTGCGTGCTGGGGTTCGCAGCACTCCAATTAAAGACGAAATAGGAAGTGGCACGCAGTAATTCCTTGTTCAAGTTTTTTCACTGTATTTCTCACCTTTGAAAAAAAATAAGTTGCCTACTCCATTCATAAAACTTTAACATATAGAAAAGCAAAACTGCCTTAAGAAAATAGTTTCTGTCCTGGCCGGTGGGGCTCAGTAGATTGAGCACCAACCTGCGAACCCAAGGGTCGCTGGTTTGATTCCCGGTCAGGGCACAGGCCTGGGCTGCGGGCCAGGTCCCCAGCTGGGGGTGTGTGAGAGGCAGCCACACGTCGATGTTTCTCTCCCTCTCGTTCTCCCTCTCTTCCCCTCTCTAAGAAAAAAATAATAATAAATGAAATTTTGAAAAAATAAAAGTCTATAATTATACCTTCAAGCTCCCTTGGCCCCATTTAAAAGGCAGCAATGGACACAGCAGCCGTGCCCACCTCCACGGGTTTCTGTGCTGTGACGGGCTCTGGATGGAAGCTGTGAAGGGCCTGCCCCACATCAGGCTCATGGACAAGTAAGTGGACATAGGACATCACCAACCCTCTTCCAAGTGGGATTATAATGTACTGCTAACAAAGAGCAGGAGGAGAAGGGCTGGGAAGAATTGCCAATTTGACCCACAGGGGTGAGTGGCGTCTCCCATTACATCTTATGCTCAGCACTCTGTCCCCAGCCACACCCCCACGTGCCACCATGTCTCCCTGAATGGATGGCCAATGTCCCAGCGACTCTGCTGCATCCCAGCCAGCAGCCGTGGCTGCTACCTGCCCTCCAGGGACAGTCCAAGGTTAGAAGCCCAGCTGACCAGCCCAGAGCCCCACGGCTCCCGCCACCACCCACCATCCAGCCTGAGCAGAGCAGGCCTGCAGCCGTGGCCTTGAGCTCCCACAACTGAGGACAACACAGTCTCTTCATCATCCTGACCAGGGCTGAGAACAACAGAGTCCCATCCTTTGAGCCTGATGTTAGGTGACAAAGGAAGGAACAAAAGGGACTCTTCCCTGATTAGAAGTCTCATCAGAAAAACAATATCCGGAACCTACAACCTGGGGGTGAAAAAGAATTTACCCTACTGTATGCTAACTAGTTGCCCAAGGGTTATCTCCTAAAACTAATAAACAAAATAGAAGGGAGGAACACCGTCAGCGTCCTCATCACTTACAACAGGCTGGGCACAAAGCGAGCTGCCGAGGGCGCTCTGCCGAACCCCAGTGGACCGGAAGCGCCTGCCTGTCCGTCAGCGGCTTCCACGAAGCCCCAGCCCATCTCAGCAGGCCTCAGTGCACACGCCAACTCGCGTTGTAAGTACAGGACCGTGTTTACCCGTTCAAAGCACAGCAGATACAACCCAGCAAAAAGAGAAAGAAGAGACATTGTAAAGGTCATTTGGCATCGTGAAAAGGATCTAGTACTGGGTCGGCCAAAAAGTTCTTTTAGATTTCTCTGTACAATGGCTCTCACAGGGCTTAGTTGTCTTTAACTTCATTCAAGGCAATTTTGTTAAATTGCATTGTGATAGCTGTCACATCAGCATGCATTTTTAAAAAGATTTTGTTTATTATTTTTAGAGAGAGGCAGAGAGGGAGACCGACATCCATGTATGGTTGCCTTTCACCTGCCTCCAGCTACGGACCTGGCTGGAGACCTGGCTTGCAACCTGGTTATGTGCCCTGGCTGGGAATCAAACCAGTGACCTTTGAGTTCGCAGGCTGGTGCCTTTCGGCATGCATTTTTTAAAAAACTTATCAAAAGCAGTGAATTTTTATGCAGCCATTTTAATATTGAAGATGGAAGAAGATATGCCACATTTTCAGCATATTATACGCTTATTTCAAGAATATACACACACAAAGACGCGTGCGGTGCAGGGGAGGGTGCTGTGACTGACGTGGCCTGTGGAGTGTCTCGGTACCGCTGGCGCTCCGGCCTAACAGCCCTGTGCTGCGGGCTGCCTGGTGCACAGGGAGAGGCCGAGCAGCGCCCTGGCCTCAGCCCCCTACGGTCACTAGGGAGGGGTGGCCGACATAATCCAAATCAAGGAAGCTGCTGGTGAAAATGAAAAACAAGTCTGTTATTTTATGGCAAAAATATAACAAACTTCTTGGCCAACCCAACACAAACCCAGAAGGCACGCTAACAGCCAACCCACCTCCAACGTCAGCCCCCCCGGGTGACAACAGTGGGCTGCAGGTCCACAGTCAACGGAGGACTGGCGATCGGATGTGGGAACGACGGGCCCCTCGACTCCAGAGCTCCCCAGGGACCACGAGCAGGGCCCCCGGACAACCCGCAGGCCTCCCGCAGCAGGAGCCACAGGACACACGCGTGAACCAGCCGGGGGGAAGCCCGCGCTGCTGGCAAAAGGAAGGAGGAGAGGAAGCAGAAGTGACATTGGGTCACATGCTAAAGGTCTAGTGGGAATCCACCACTTGGGAAGAGAGAGGATCTGGAGCAGGGAAACAGAACATTCTAGAGAAACAGAGACCACGCGGAGGACTGTGCACAAGTGTCCGCCTCCTTTCAGTGGTTCCAGGAAGCCAGAGATTTCCCGTGAAGTCACCAAGCCCGGGCTGAGCAACCTCGCCAGAATTGGTTTGAAGTCACAAGGGGAGAAAAAATAAACATAATAAAACCTGCCCAGTGAGACACCTGTATTGGCCCAGACATGCATGGAGGCAGAGACAGAGGGTGTCACAGCGCGTCTATCCCGGCGAAGCATTTTCATTAAGAACCCTTTTCCAGGCTTTCCCGATATTTACGACTCCCCATTCAACGTGTCACCCTGTCACCATAACTCTACGTGAGATATGGCACCCTGGGCCAGCCCAATTATCCATTCGATCCAATATTCTGTCTCTGACACAGCACGCGGGGACCTTGGTCGGGAGACCGTGATGGATGTGATCCGCTCTGTCTCTCTGTCCATCTCAAAATGTTGGAAGATTAGTGGCTCGCCGCTGAGAGGGAGGTGATTTATCCTATTTGGAAAATTTGTATTGTAAAAAGACAGAAAGAAAAAAGAACACTTACTATAGAACTTACATAATTGGTAATTTGTTAGAGCTTCTCATGAGCCACCCTTCAATGAACAATAACCAAGTCTTCGTAAGGTCTTGGGGGGAGCGGAGTACAGCATCCGTTACCGTGTTACTTAAAGTGGCTTCACTGTTCTTGCTGACGGGCTCCTCAGTACACACGCAGCTTCCCGCCGGGGACTGTTTCCACCGGCCGGGGCAGACGAGCCCGCCGTCTGGAAGATGAAGAACGCTCCCGATGCCTCATCAGCTTCACAGGGAAACGGAGCCTCACGCTGCCTGTGCCCTCGCTCACTTCAATTTCAACAGCCAGTTGCATGGGCCAACTTCCTCCATGTAACCGCCGTTCCCTAACAAGACCCAGGCTGATTTATTAGCTCTTGGATGAGCAGACCTGTCCAGCACATCATGCTCTCTTGTGGCCCTTGGGGGGCCCTGGTTCTTACCAGCACTGCACAGGGGGCCGGCTGGAAACACCAGCTAAATGCGTGATCAGCCATCCTCTCCACCCCGCATGTACATGGAAATTCCTCTTTGATTTGCGGCTTTAATCATGGCTTCCAAAACCTGCCATTATTTACTAGTCTGATTTGTACACGGGCAGTCAGTGGGTCACCCAACAGGACGAACTGCAGTCCAAGCAGACGGGGGGCCCATTTGGAAGTGACACAGCTCCATGTTCCTGCCACCTCACCGGGCTGGGGACAGACTTGGAGGAGATGGGGTGCAGTCTCCACTAACGAATGGTACACCATTGCTTAAAAATGCAGTGACTTCTCCAGTCAGACTTGAGGCAGGTTGGAAAAGCAACCACCTGTATGTGCATGGGGGTCTTCATCTTCATACCATTCGAGATATTGGAAACAAGCAAGCAAGTCAAGTCACTGGTGCACAGAGTGCTCACTGAGCCCCATACTGACACAAGTCCCAAGCCTGGCCTCTCCTGTCCCTCTGCTGTGTCCCTTCCCACCAGCTCCGGGCCATGCCCCTGGCTCCAAGTGCACCCACCACTGATGACTTGCAATCTGATCTCTGGTCCTCTCTGCTCCAGAACCCCGCAAGAGGGCTTTTTGGCACCTCCTGGATTGTGCCACCAGGATCAGAAGTAACGGTCTCAGATGGAAAACCTGGACCATTCACTCCATCCACCCACAAAGCAGGCTCCTGGTGCATGGCCCCACACGCACATGCGCCGGCCTGCTGTGTGCCCTTCGGTGCACCAGACCATGGCCACCCAGGGACCCAGGGAACACGAAGGAGGCACGCCTCGCCCAGTCAGGTGGAGGGGAGCAGAGATGCTGCCCACAGGGCCCGCCTTGGAGTTGCCTCTCTCTCACCCTCAGAAATGCCTGTCAAGCCTCCTTGCTGGATGCCCACCACCTCTGCCACTTCCCCGAGCACACCGCCTTTCCCATCTCAGGCTCTTGTCCCCACAGTCCTTCATTTCTTGAAAGCCTAACCCAGCTCAGCTCTAGTCATCCCTGGGTTGAAATTCTCCGGCGGCTCCCATGACTCCTTGGAAAAGACACTTCTCTCATGAGGAACTTATGGCCAGGTATGATGTGACCCCACTTGCCCCTCTCCCTCCTGTGCTCATCACGCCAGGCTCCCCAGACATGCAAATCTGTGGTGACATGGAGCCCACATGGCCTCAGGACCTTTGCACTTGCTGCTCACTATGTCCAGGTGCTTTCTTGGGCTCCCCAGGGGAAAATCTCCATCCTGTTGCTCGAATGTTAGCTCAGGAGCACTCTCAGAGCTCCAGAGAAGCCTCCTACTTCATCCAGCCAACAACCCATCCTGGCACCTCTGGCCACTCTCAGCTGTGACACAGCCTTTGCTGCACCTGCCACACCTGAACGGACCTTTCTGTGGCCTTTTTCATGGCTGTCTCTGTCACTGAACTGAACGCTCCAGCGGAGTAGCTGTCAGGGTTGTTCTATTCACCAGTGTCCATGAGGCCTCACAGGTGCCTCAGACTTACTGGGTCCTTAATAAGTATGAGTCGGATAAATGGGTGGCAGCTCCTCCAAAGTACAAAGGTTAAGAGTATAAATTCTGCAGCTGGGCTCCTGCTTTGAGCTTCACCTCTGCCACTTACTAGCTGTGTCGTTTGGGGCAAGTTACTTAGCCTTTCTGTGCCTCTTGTAGTCTTGCTTAGCAATAAAATAAAATTATAAACACCTGCCTGGTCGGGTCTTCTGGTTAAGTAAAATACTAGAGACCCTCACAACAGAGTTCCGCATGTTATTCATGCTCAATGGTCATTTCTTACCACTGCCTGGTTGCTGTTGAAGACAGAAATCCCAGAGAAACATCCCGGAACACCCTACTGCCACCAACGCCCCTGATGGCCCCAGCCGCGCCCACTCTTCCCCTCCACGACCTCACTGGTACACTGAGGACGGCAACCCCTGTCCTCACCTGTCGCCTTCCCCCGTCGCGGCTAAGACTAAGTGATGCTTTTGAAGGTCCTTCATTAGCTGGGTTTTGCGGCATACTGTGTTTAAAAGACCTTAATTAGTGATGCAGGAAGCCGTTTTAAACTCCTTTTAAACAGAGACAGCTTCAGGGAATCTCTGATCATATTTGCCTCGCAGGAAACGGAAAAAAGACGAGCAAAGTAAAACGCATGACGTTTATGGGAAGGGAGGAAAGGTTGACTCTGCCTCCTCTCCTCTGACTCTCTGGTAGCTGGCCACCCTCGTCCTGCCAGGAGCAAAGGGGCCGTGTGGCCCGCAGCACGGCAGCCGGACAGGCGGGTCGCTGAGGCTGCGCGGCTGGTGGAGGGCGGCTGGGCAGAGGCTGTGCCCGCCCACGCGAGCGGGAAAGGCAGCAGCCAGCTTTCCCTGCGCCCAGCCGCAGACTCCGGGCTCCCACGCAGGGCAGCCAGCTCGGTTTAAAACGGGGTCCACCAGCCACCCCAGGGGGGCCGTCCCCAGCCCTTGCCGGCATTTGTGAACAAAGCTGGAGGAGAGGCAGCCAGGCCCACCTGTTCACACCAGGCAGCGGGCACCTCCGGGCTGCCTGGGCTTCCGCGGGGACAGCGGCCCGGCCGGCAAGAGGCCTGCAGCGCGAGGGGCGCCCCAACGCACCCTGGAATTTGGTTACTGGGTTGGCCAAAAAGTCAGCTATGTTTTTCCTATAAAATAAAAGGCACGTTCTTTACCTCACCAATAACTATTGGTTGAGCCAGTGGGCTCTCCCGCTACCGGCTTAGCGGGCAGAGGCCAGGGCCGGCCCCAGGCAGCCGCAGGGAGTTACCGGCCCGAGCGCCTTCAGCCAAGACGCTCCGCCAACCGCTGTCCATGCGCTTCGCCCTCACCGCACCTCTGCTGGCTCGGGGCAGACCTTCCGCTGGGCCCTTCGGCCGCATCTGTATCTTCCTGGAAATAATAAGCCTAACAGGCTGAAAATGCTGCACATCTTCTACCTTCAATATTAAAATGACTCCACACAAATTCACCAATTTTGATAAGTTTGTCTCTTTTAATGCATGCTGATAGGACCGCGCCACAAGGTGATCTTAACAAAATTGTTTCAAGTGAAGTTCAAGACAATTAAGCACGACTAGAGCCAGTGGATGGGAAAAATAACTTTTGACCAATCCAGTATAATCCAGTGTTTATTCTTACCTGCTCAAACTCGGTCACCTTCAACGCTCTCTACTCGATGCAGCACACCTACGAGACGCTTCCCCACTCGCAAACAGCTTTGAACTCATTCGTCTGGATGCCTTCTAGTACTTCTGCCATTTTTTGTTTCACCTCTTCCCTTCAAGCACTTTTTTCATCCTGGGGAAAAAGGAAAAGTTGCTCGGGCTGAGATCTGCGAATTGGGAGGGTGGGGAATGGAGGTCAGGACGGGTTTTGGCCCAAGGGTGCTAAGCACTCAGTGTGGCAGGTGTGCTCACGAATCTCCCACTGAACTGGGCAACTGCATTCCAACTGCATTCCAATTCACTGGAACCAGACGAAGCCTCCCACAACGACGTCAGCTGGCGCACTGATACAGATGTTCCTGAACGCTCACCCGGCGGGGAAGCCTGTATTGTAAGGGTCACCCTCAGAAGATAATTGCATGTGTTTGGGGAGGGACCCCCCTCCTGTTTACTATCTAGTCCTTTACAAAAAAAAACATCTGCCCATCTTTGATTTAGGACATATTTTGATGTCTGGGTTTTGTTCTATTTCCCAAGATTAACGTAGTCAAGGTCCTGCTCCTGTTCAAACAATTCCACTTAAAATGTGGAGGTGTTTATTTTTTAAAAATTGACAAACTTTGATTCTAGTTTATAGGAGAGAAAAAGTTCGGTGGTTTGGTTTTAAGCTCAAATTAATAGATTTTTTCTGCTTTGGGTCAGCTGGCATGGAGCCCTTGAGCAGAACATTTTTACGAACCTGGAACCAAGCGGGGAGCTCAACGGACCTCCCTGTGCCCGGGAGGGTGTCGCCCGTCAAAGGTCAGACCGCACTCCTTCCAGCCGAGACCCAGACGGGCTACCGCCTTCCCGGTGACTCAGCCCATCCCATTGCCGGCCAAGACCCAGATGGCATTTGTTCACACCGACTGCCCACCTCTGTCACAGGAACTCAAACTAAACACTTGGAAAGAAACACAGTGTTCCCCAAATCATCTATTCTGCGCTTATCTTTTGAAGCTGAATGCATCTGACAATAACTTCAGAACTGCAATCCGGCTTTCCAGCTCATTGCGCAGGTGATTAATCCTTTATGAAACTTTCATATCATTTTTGAAAAATCTGTATTAGGGAAATTTTCATATATATGCAAAAACAGAGCAGCATAATAAACCCTCATATCCTCAGCAACCACCTTCAAATATCAATATTCTGTTCTTTTTCCCTGTTTATCCTTCCCAACATTTTATTTATTGTTCCTTGCTGTATTTCAAAGCAGCGCTCACATGTCAAATTATTTTACCCATAAATGCTTGCTTGTTTCTGTTAGATAAGGCCTCCCTCCTGCAAACAAGACCATGACACCATTATCACACCCAACGGTACTTCTTAACACAGCCTTATCCCCAGTCCAAGTTCAGATGTCCTAAACTGGTGGGTTCAACTAGGGATCCAGTTGGACACATACTACATTTGTCACTAAGTCTCTTAGGGTCCCATCATTAGCCTTTGTTTTCTACCCACCGCTGACATGCACTTCATCTTCACTGGCCAAGCCAACCTTACCAAGAGTGCCACCTCTGAAGCTGCCACCTGCCCTGGTCACACCCAGACTTCCACCGCCTTAAACCCTCCAGGTAAAGGTGCACACAGGTTCGCCTTCCCCCGCAAGCCACCACCGGGACCGAGGTGTCAGGCTGTCCACACCGTCTGCTTTCCAGAGGAGGAAGTTCGATTGCTTTGGCAAGCTAATTCTCTACAATTAAATCTTCGCTGTGCTGCATTGGCCCCAAGACTTGGAATGATTTGAAGAAACAAAGCATCCATTCATTACGGCTTCTTTTTGAAGTTACCCAAATTTAATCAAGAATCACAAAGTCAGACAAACCTTCCAATAAGTTATTGGCACCAGTAACAACATTAGTTGAACACCTAGATCCTGTACCCCTTTGGGTTTTAGCCCTGGCTGGTGGCGCAGTGGATTAGGCGCCGGCCTACGAACCCAGAGGTCGCTGGTTCGATTCCCAGCCAGGGCACATAACCAGCTTGCAAGCCAGGTCTCCAGCCAGGTCTGTAGCTGGAGGCAGGTGAAAGGCAACCATACATGGATGTTTCTCTCCCTCTCTGCCTCCCTCCCTTCCCCTCTCCCTAAGAAGAATCATTAAAACAACAACAACAACAAAAACCGTGGGTTTTAAAAAGGATGACCTGGGGACTTCTCACCAAGATGGAGGTGTAGGTAGGCACGCTGCGTCTCCCTCCACAACTAAGAAGGAATACAGCTACCTCAAAACTAGAGACGACCAGGAGTTCCAGAAAATTGAGCTGTACGGAGGTCCAAGAAACAAAAATATAAAGAAGAAATACTCATCCAGACAGGTAGGGGGCAGAGCTGGGCCAGAGAGGATGCAGTTTGGCAGCGGAGCCAGGATGGCAGCTGTGAGTGACTGGCAGAAAGTGCAGCCACACATCTTTTAAAAAGTAGGGACGCCTGGGGAATGCTCCCAGCACCAGGCCAGACTGCAAGGCTCACGGTTCCAGTGCCGGGGTAGGGGCAGTGCATAAAGCCTCAGTGCTTCTGGCTGTGAGAACCAGTGGGGGTTGGGGCGGCGGAAGAAACTGCTGGTCCCTCAGAGAGTCCATTTGTTCAGAGGCCCCCACGGTCATGGAACGCCCACAGACCCACCCACCCTGGGAACCACGGCCAGGGCAACCACTAGAGGGGTGCCAGTCATATACAGGAAGAGGGAGAAGTACCTAGAAAAGGGGCAAGTGCTGAGTAAGTGGCCTTGTTCCTTCTCAGACCCTCCCCCACGTACAGCGCCACAATGTGGTGAAATAGGTTGCCTGTACTGATGAATTCTTAAGGCTCCACCCCTTACAATGTAACAGGGGTGACAGCTCTACCTAAGACATAGAGGCAAGCACAGGAGCCTGTCAAGTTGAGGACACAGAGAAGTGTGGCCCAAATGAGGGAAAAAGAGGAAGCAGATCAAGGTGCCAGTGGGAGAACTAAGTGATGAGGAGACAGCCAACCTAACAGATGCAGAGTTCAAAATGCTGGTGATAAAGATGCTCACGGACTTGACAGACATGCTTGGGCACAGCAAACATAGAAGGGAGGAAGCAAAGGCTATGCTAAGTGAAACAAAGGAAAATCTACAAGAAACCAATGGTGAAGTTAGGAAACCAGGGTTCAAACTAATGATTTGGAACATAAGGTGAAATAAACAGTCAACCAGTACAGAATGAGGAAACAAGAATTGAAATAAAAATAAGGAGAGGATTAAGAACCTATGGGAAAACTCTAAACATACCAACATCCAAATCATATGAGTGCCAGAAGGAGAAAAGGAAGAGCAAGAAATCAAAAACTGATTCAAAAAAACAATGAAGGAAAATTTCCCTGCTTTGGCGAAGGAGATAGACATACAAGCCCAGGAAGTACAGAGGGTCCCAAACAAGCTAGAACCACATCAAGACACATCATAATCAAAATGCCAAAGTTTAAAGATACAATGAGAATCTTAAAAGCAGCAAGAGAAAAGCAGAGAGTTACCTACAAAGGGGTTCATATAAGACTATCAGCTGACCTCTCAAAAGAAATTTTGCAGGCAAAAAGGGATTGGCAAGAAGTATTCAAAGTGATGAAAAGCAAGGACCTACAACCAAGATGACTCCATCCAGCAAAACTATTATTCAGAATGGAAGGGCAGATAAAGTGCTTCCCAGACAAGGTAAAGTTAAAGGAGTTCATCATCACCAATTGCCCTTATATGAAATGTTAAAGGGGCTTACTTAAGAAAAACAAGATCAAGGCTATAAATGTTAAAATGACAACAAACTCACAACTACCAACAATAGAACCTAAAAAAATAGAATAGAATCAGAATCATAGGTATGGGAATCATTGGGAGGGTAATGAGCAGGGAGGAGGAAGGGGGAGAAATGAGGAAATGGTGCAGGGATTAGGAAACCTAATTGGTGGGTACGAGATAGACAGGGGGAGTTAGGAAAAATAGAGGAAAGGGTGAAGCCAGGGAACTTATATGCAGGACCCGTGGACTGGAGGAGGGAAGGGGATGCTGGGTGGAGGGGAGCAAAGAGAACAGAAATTGGGACGATTGTAACAGCATAATCAATAAAATATATTTTTTAAAAAAAGATGGCCTGGTCCTTGCCGAAAGCCACTTAGAGCCTAAATGGGGTGTTCATTGTGTTACTGAGACAGAAACCGACCAAGAACAGCCCAAACCAACACCTGGGCCCCTGCCATTAGGTTTAAAATATCTGTGGGGTCTGCGTGGTGGAATGACACAAACGAGTCAGTGTGCAGAGTTGTGAACTGTGCCATACGGGACAACTTACTCAAGTCCTCTCTCTGTTTCATCATTTGTAAAATAGGAACAGCCCCACCTATCTCGCAGAGAAGCAGCTGTTTTCACGAAATCAGAAAATCTTCCGTGGAAGCCTAGCAATAATGATGATAATTTAAAATAATAATAATATTGAAATCACTGAACATCATACTCATCATGCCAGTCACCGGGCTAAAATGCTTTAGTGTGGCGTCCCATCTTACCCTCACAAGCCATCTGTGCGTCACCTCCCATTCTCGTGTCACTTTCAGATGAAGAAACTGCACAGAGTAAGTGTGTGCGCTCTCCACGCTGACCCAGCTGAAGGCAGGAAGAGGGTCACAGGGTTCCTACTGTTGATCACAGCAGGATGATGCCTCCCGAATGCCACCACAGTAAGGTGTAAAGGCAGGGCCCAGAGCAGCATAATTATCGGGGTGGGGGGAGACAAACCCTCCTTGAATGGTTATTAGAGCAATTCTGTTACAAGCTCATGAGGTCCAGCACCACGGCCCACACTCCTGATCCAACAGGAAGCCCCAGGAGGTTCCCAGAGTCACCCTGGTCAAGGCATGGGTCCATTCAGGGGTTTCCTTCCTTACTGGGGCAAGTCTTTGGCCTTCCGCTGGAGTATTTAAGGCCATCTTTACTACAAGTCTCAAAAACCCAGTATGTGTTGAAACAGAGCCAAAGTAAAATCACAATAATTTTTCCTACATAATCTTTCTTCCTTTTCGTATATACATTTCGTGCAGAAAAGACTGAAGGGGGCTAGCCACCGGCCAAGAGGTCTCATGCCTGTAGCCACCCCTGCCTGAGGAGCCCCTTCCCCAGCAAAACGGAAGAGGTACCCAGAGGGCGAGGACCTGGCCCGCAGCCACGGGAGCGGGGCCAATGCGGTGCTTCTCACCCGCTCAGTTCACCGGGAACCCATGAAGCTTCTGTGCCACCAGTTACCCCTTAACTGCTAGGATAATAAAACATTTTTGGTTGAAGCCACTACATTGTGGGTTGGTTTGGTAGATAACAAAACAGCCAGAAATCGGCGTTTCCAGCCAGGACACGTATCAGGTCTATGAGCGAGAGGGACCTTATTTATTAGCAGCTCTCTGTCGCTAATCAATAGAAATGCTACATTCCTTCCCCTTCAAGGGTGCCCATCGGCTGAAACGTCCAGTTCTGTCAACCCTGGGCCTACACGGTACCCACGTCAACAATGTTAAGGAAACATGAATAACAACCACATTAATACCAGTAATAATGGCAGCTAATGTTTACCAAGTATTTCTTACCCTTAAGGCTTTGCACTATTCATTTAACCTTCACAAAAGCCTTTTTGGGCCACCAGGATGCCCATTTTACAGGTGAGGCCAGCGAGGCTCACAGTGCAGCACCGCTGGCCCTCTGACTCCGGGACCCGTGCTCCCAACCGTTGCCTTTGGTGCCCCTTGGGTACCATCCTACTTGTAATCGGTCGCCTCCCTCTACAAAGAGCTCCTGTGCGGGCACCGTTTAAAACTCTGCCTGGCCCGAGATGAGTTTTCCAGCCGCGGGAGGCGGGAAAGAAAGTGACAGCAAGTCAGAAGTTTCCCAACAACCCAACTCCTGACCCGGCTCCTCGGCCGCCCCGCCCAGCGAGGAGGGACCGCCGCCAGGGGGGTCCAGCCAGCGGGGGTCCCTCTGGTTTTTAGACGGTCTTCATTCTTCCTGAAAAGTAGGAAAATGGGTCCCAAACCCTTCTCACAGCTGTAGCACCGCCCCTGCGTTCCCCGCACCCCGAATTCTGAGAGATGCCGCCGAGGGGCGGGGACGCCCCAACTGTTACTTACAACCGTCTAAGTCATCCTGCAGGGGCACCAGGTACAGGGGGTCTCGGGGAGCCCTGAGGCACCGGAGCGACGCGGGGGCTGCCGCGTCGGGCTCGGCGGCGGGCAGGCGGGGGTCCCCGGGCCGCACCAGGGTCGCTGCGAGGGCGGGACCCGCGGCAGCCGCGCCCCCGGAGTCCGGCCCCACACGCCCGCCATCTTGGGGGCGTGGTGTACATGGGGCGTGACTGGCTCTGGCCCCGCCCCTCGAGCCGCGCGGAGCCTGCCGAGCCCCGCCCTCGCCGCGAAGGTGGCCGCCGCGGCGGGCGGGGAGGTCAGCTGACCCAGCCGGCGTCCCAAGATGGCGGCGGCGGTGGCGCCCGGGAGGCCGCGGGCCTGTCCCGGCTGCTGAAACGCGTCCCACGCGGCCGGCGGCGGGCGGGCCGGGCCGAGGACCGGCGAGGAGGCAGGAGCCGCCTCTGCGGCCCCGCGGCGGGGCTGGGCGGGCGCGGCGGCGCCGGGGCGCGCGCGCGGGCCGGGCCGGGCCTGTCCCTCCTCCACTTAGGGCGGCGGCGGCCAGCGCGCCGGCTCCAGGCCATGGCGCTCAGGGAGCTCAAAGTGTGCCTGCTGGGGGTGAGTGACAGCGGGCTGGGGTCCGGGCGGGCCCACGTCGCGTGCGCCCCTGTCCCCAGCTGCGCGCGGGACCCGCCTCCCTGCGCTGGACCCGCCCTGCAACCGGGGTGAGGGTCCTGCCGGCGGGCAGGGACCCGCCCCCTGTCCCTCCTGGAGCCCAGGGTCCTTTTCCGCCCCCGAGGGGCAGTGAGTCCTCCGTGCCTCCCCCAGGCTGCTGGGTGCAGGGCGGCTGCTAGTTGCCACTGGGTGCTGTTCAAGTTGGCCAAGTGTCCCGGAGTAAAACCCTGGCGGGTCCTTCGCGTCTGCAAGCCGCAGGCGCCTCTTTTCCCGACTAGGTGGTGTTTTTGAACTTGTGGGTCCACCCTGATGCTTCTCGCAGTTACTTTCCTGGGGGTGGGGGAGCGGTCGAGTCGGGAAGCCGAAGACTGAAGCTGTCGCTTCCTGTCTGGTCCGGGCGGCGTCGCGGGGGCCGAGCTGGCCTCCTGGGTTGCCTTCCTGGCCCGCGCTGCTGCCTAGGGACCCCAGGTGCGGGGCCCCCATAGCTAGAGTCGCTCTCCGTCCCAAGCAGGTTGGGTTGGGTTGGGATCTGCCCCGACCACCCAGGAGGCCAGAGTTGACTTGCCACAGTGAAGGAGCAAGTGACTTTGTCACTGTGCCCACGAAGCAGACTTGGGAGTCTTTCCAAAGGCCGTAAAGTTTCTTAAAAGCTGCAGAACGTCTCTCCCAGGTCACATTAGAAATCTCAGGACTGCCACTGAGTCTTAATGAGAACCTCGTTTGTGTCTGTGAAGTTCTGCGGATCCAAGATGAGTTTTCTAAAATTCAGAACTTGGGGCCCAAGGTGGGTTTGGGGCCTGCAGGCAGGTCAAGCTGACCCACCTATCACGTTTTCTTTCAGGATACAGGTGTGGGCAAATCAAGCATCGTGTGGCGCTTCGTGGAGGACAGTTTTGACCCGAACATCAACCCAACTATAGGGTAAGAAATTAAGTCTATTGACTATCCATCTCCAGGTGTATTGAAAGTCCTTACAAGTTTGTTTGTTTTTTTTAATGTGTTTTGGGGGTTGCCCAGGCTAGGGAATTAGGAGACACTGGTTCCCATCCTTCCTGGAAGAACTTGGAAGGGTACGGTGAGAGTTGCTGTGTGTTAAGAAAATGATCTTTTCATTTGCGAGGACTGAAAACTTTAAAATGAAAACATGCATTAAAGTCTTGAAGGTACATGGAACATTCCACATATGTATCAGCATTCCACATACCCCAACGGTGAAATAAGGCAGGCGAGAACAGGTCTGTGTTTTCAGGCACATCAACTGAAAGATATTTAGATGGTTTTTGTTATTCCCAAAAAGCAGGAGAACAGGTCTCAAACTCTTCTCGCATGTTCCTGTTCTCCTGGTAATAATGCTGAAGTGTAAGATTTTGTAGGAGGTCTGATTCTTTGGTAAGTGGTGATGTTGACTGGCATTAGATTTTTGACACACACAAAACAAAAAACATTTTAGGGTATTCAAATACCATGATAGTAAAACTTTCTGTGTGAGTTGTGTTTTATAGGTTTTAATACTATGTTAGGCTTGTAAAACCAAAGAGCTACAATGCGATTTTTATTATAAACCCCCAATCAAATGGTTTCTTCCATTTAAAGAGAAAAATCTATCCTTCATGCTACAGAAGTGTCTTCCTGTACACACATTCACATTGCAGGGCCTGGAGATGAAACCACCCCTGACATTCCAAAAGTCAAGTGCCTTTCACTGTCCCTAAGGAGAGAACTGGGTATGTTCACATGTTTGCAGCATGACCTCATCCTCCTTGGAGCCTACCTGTTGCTACCTGCACGGGGAAGGGAAGTGACAGGAAGTTACTCACCATGACTCAGTGAGGGAGGGACACCTGACTTGTAGCCAGAGTTGAAAACTCAACTGTGATGTACCCAAGTGTCCTTCAAACAAGGAGAGAAATGAAGGGTGTGTTTTCGGCAGCATCTGCTCCTCCCTGTTTTCAGGCCTAGTGTGCTTCTGACCTGCGTCCAGTTTTCTTGCCAGGAAGTGACTCACAGTTCAAAGGATACAGGAATTCAAGGCTTTCCCCTGATTTCCCTCCACCTTTTCTGCTTTCCTCATCATCAGCAGGTGTCTTCCTCTTTCCTGACCAAACCCCCACACACCTGAGCCCCGGACCTCCCCTGGGGGTCAGCTGCCCTCTTTCCCCCAGCCCTGCCTTCCTGTGAAGGTGTGCAGATGTGCGTCCTCTGTGCCCGATCCGCAGAGGTAGAACCAGTCCCCCAGCCTGCCGCAAATTGTGGGCTCTCGAGAGAGAAGTGGCCGCTTACTTCCCCAACTGCTGCACGCCTCTCGGACCACTGTTATCTCAACTCCACCCCCACCAAACCACTGTCTCGGAGCGAGCACCCGCTTCCACCCAGCCACCAAGCTTTTTTGCTTCCTGCCTGCCTGCCTGCCTGCCTTTCCTCCTTCCTTGTGTACCTGCTGTACACCATGTTGACCCATGGTCAACAAACTGGCCCCTTGGCCCACCTCCTGGTTTTGTAAATAAAGCTTTCTTGAAACACAGTCTCACCTCATTAACTATTTTCTGCACGGCCTTGGGGCTGCAGCACAGAATAGTCCTGACTAAGACCCTCTGGCCCACAAAGCTGGAAATAGTTATCATTTGGCCCTTTTCAGAAGAATTTGCCAACCCCTGATTTAGATAAACTCAGTTCCTGCCTTTGTGGAGCGGATCTACAAGGAGGAGAGAGCTGGTCTGTAACGTGTGCATAGGAAGTGATTTGTCTGACCATTTCCTGTGCTGCGGAGTGTGCAGTGGGTGAGCCCCTGAGGGCTAACTTCCACTTAAGGGAAAGACTGATTCCTAAGGGGAGCAGTAGAGGTGCTTCTGACATTTAAATATTGAAAAATAAGTGGATTATGCTTCAATGAAAAATTGAAGGAAAAAAAAGTGTTTGAAGAACGGAACTAATGGGTGGTGTTGAGGGCGTGAGGAGCTGGGGGCCGGGCCTTGGGGCTTAGTCTGTCTCTAAAAACAAGTCCGATCTCCCTGCGCAAGGCCAGGTAGGGGAGCCCTGTCCCTCTGGGCCATCCATCCCCGCCATGCCCTCTGCCTCACGCCGCCCCTCCCCACTCCTACCTGCCAAGTCGTGCCCCTGCCACACCTGCATGCTTTGCACACCTGAATGCTCTGCACATGGAGGGAGAGGGGTGCAGCTTGATTCCTCTTTGTTCCCTTGGTAAGTTGGAAAATCCAGTGCCAACGGGGCCTGGAAAGAATGCCAGTGAGGGTTGGTGCAGATGGAAGAACTTGAGCTTCTGCGGTGTGGACGGGCCCAGCTCCTGCCCTGCGCCGCCCTCCCCTCACTGCCTTCCGGCCAGGGGGCTTGCTTCAGCCTCTTCTGGTTCCTGGGCCCCTGACCCTCCCTTTCTTTGTGCAGCCCCTGCTCGGCCCCTGATTTAGTCTTGCTTGGTGAGCCGATTCATCCGGTGGCCGCAGGTTTCATCCAACGCAGGGGTTTTCAGAGCTGAAGCTTTGCTCACATGTATTCCCACCTGTAGCCCCTCTCCCCACAACGCTCACACACAAGGAGGAACGCGGCCCCCGTTGGAATCACCATTAGTAGCTGCAGTCCCCGAAGGGAGCAGCTGTGCTCCTCCGGGTGGTGGGATGAGGAAATCCTCAGAAAGGTTACTTCTTGTTCTGCAGCCTGTGTGCCTTTGATTTCTGTGGTTTGTGTTGTCCCGCGAGCTGGGGCCTCTGGTGCTTTGTTGGAAAGTGGGGAGAGAAGACATCCTTACCCTACTCCCAATTTTGGGAGGGGCAAGCAGTCATCTTTTATCATTCCAGTGGGGTGGCTTGGCTCAGGGATTTTTATAAATACCCACTGTTAGGTAGTGGATGTTCTTGCCTGTCCCTAAAACAATGAGATTTTAATCATAAATTGTGTTGAATTCATCTTTTTAATTGTTCTTATGTTTTCTCTTTTTTAATCTGAAAATAGTGAAGTGCGACAATCAAATATTAAACCAATGTTGTATCCCTAGGATCAATTTCTCTTGGTTATTATTCTAACACATTAGTGGATTTAATTTGCTAAAATTTTGCTAAGGCTTTTTGCCTTTGTATTCATGATGCTACTGAGCTGTAGTTTTCTAGATCTTTCTAGATGTGGTATCAGCCTCATAAAAGAAGTTGGGAAGTGTTTCCTCCTCCTTTACTCTTTTGGAAGAGTGTATGTAGAATTGGTATTATTTTTCCCTTAAAGATTTGGTATAAGCCCTGGTTGGTGGCACAGTGGATACGTGAACCCAAAGGTCGCTGGTTCAGTTTCCAGCCAGGGCACATAACCAGGTTGCAAGCCAGGTCTCCAACCAGGTCTGTAGCTGGAGGCAGGTGAAAGGCAACCATACATTGATGTCTTTCTCCCTCTCTGCCGCTCTCTCTTCCCCTCTCTCAAAAAATAATAAATAAAATCTCAAAAAAAAAAAAAAAAGATTTGGTAAAATTCACCAGTAAAGCCACCTGAGCAAGGAGTTTTGGTAAAAAATTTGTAACTGCAGATTCAGTTTCTTTCATGGATATAGGCCAGTTTGTTTCTTCCTAAGTATGCTTTGGTTATTTGTGTCTTTAAGAAGTTCACCCTTTGTATCTATGTTTCTTTAATTTATTGGAATAAAGCTGTCTATAATATTATTCTTATCCTTTTAATGTCTTTAGGATCTGTTCAGCTATAAATATGTCAGTTTTAATGGTTTCCTCAAAGGGCCAGGTTTTTTTATTCTTTTAAAAATTATTTTATTATTTTTAGAGAGAGGGGAAGGGAGAGAGAAGAGAGAGACATCAATGTGTGGCTACCTTTCACCTGTCTTCAGCTACAGACCTGGCTGGAGACCTGGCTTGCAATCTGCTTATGTGCCCTGCCTTGGAATCGAACCAGCGACCTTTGGATTTGCAGGCTGGTGCCCTACCCACTGAACCACCAGCCAGGGCTTGTTTTGTTGATTTTTTAAATTTTATTTTCACAGACTATTTTTTCCTCTTCACTTTGGCTCAATTTTTTTTTCAGCTGGAAGTTTAGAATACTGATTTTTAAGATCTTTTTTTTTTTTAACTTACATGAGCATTTAGAACTATAAATTTTCCTCTAAGTACTGGTTTAAGTGAATTCCACAGATCTTCATATGTTGCGTTTTTATTTTCGTTTCATTCCAGGTACAAATAGTACCCTTGTGATATGTCTGACTTGCTGGGTTTCTGGAAATGTGTTTTCTTACTTCCAGTTATTCAGGGATTTTCCAGAAGTTTTTCAATTTTTGGTTTCTAGTTTAAATTCAGTGTGGCTAAGAAGGTACTCACTATTATTTCAGATCTTTGACACTGGACACTGGTTTGTGTGGCATAGAACATGGCTTCTGTGAAGGCTGTGTGTGCTGGGAAGGCCGTGTCCCGCTGCTCCGCGCTGTGGCTGGCTCCACAGCAGGCTGGCAGCCCCAGCCCTCTCTTCACACGCAGGGAACTCCGCCCTGATTGAGGATCTGTTTCTCTTTTCCGCTTAATCCTTTTTGTTCAGTGTTTGGAAGCTGTTCCTATTGAGTGTGTATATATCTAGAGTCCGTCACTGTTTTTCTTGGTAACTTGACCCCTCGCCCTCACGAACCGTCTCCCTCACTCCCTTGCGTGGGTCCTGATTCTGAACCCTACCTGGTCCCCGCGTCAGCACAGGCTCTTCAGCTCTGTTGGGCGTCACATGTCTTCCCATCCATTTACATTTACCCTCTTTATAGCTGTACGTATAGTTAGGATTAGAGTGGGCTTCTTACAGACAACACTGGGGGTCCTGCTCTTACAGACCCTGACACTTTCTCTTTTCTTGGAGTGGTCAAAAGTGCCGTCGCCCATAGACACACACGGTGTCGTTGAAATTTAAGTTAAAATTTAATACTCATTCCTTCAGTCACACTAGCTGCTTTTCAGAACTCGGTGTATAATGCTAATTTAGATCTTTTATATATTACGACTATCAGTATGGTTTAAGTCTACCATCTTGCTATATTCTTTGGCTTGCTCCATGTTGATGATTCCATTCTGGCTCTAAAATTGGCTCGGTAGGTACACCGCTTGATTGTATTTTAGTGATTGTGTTGGAACGTGTGGTGTACTTCTTTATGTGTCTACTTTCAAGTAACGCCCAAATTCACATAGATCATTAAGTACATTACCAGAGTGTTCTCTGATTCCCCTTCTCTTGCCCTTCATGCTGTTATTTCATGGTTTATTTCTTCATCTTATAAAATCCACATTTGTTATTCCTTAGTCAGTGATCTTTTAAAAAGACTATTAGTCTTTTTCCTTAATTACTGTATCTTTGTAATAAACCCCAATGGCCAGTGATGTGAGCCTTCTGTGTTGTTTTGTAAGAATGCCTTCACTGTTCCTGGCCTGTAAGATTTCCATATACACATTTAAAATCCTGTCTCCTTCCACACACACAAACCACTCATCCCACTGTATTTTTGATTGGCATTCCATTGAGTTTATAAATTGCTTGGACAGAGTGACATCTTTCTGATATTGAATCTTCTATATGCTTTCATTCATTAGACTTCCTTATTTTCTTGCAATATTTTTTTCTACTTTGCGTAGTGGACTTGCACACCTTTTATTAGATTTTTCCAAGGGATATGATGTTTTAATGCAATTTTCTGCTGTATTTTTATTTCTTTCTTTATTGACTTTTTCAACTTTATATTTTTTATTTTATTGAATTGGGTATGATCTCCAGTACAATGTTGAATAGAAATGGCGGCCCTGGGTATTCTTGTCTTATTCCCCTCTTAGCAGGAAAGCTTTCACTATCATACCATTAAACGTATTGCTTATAGGTTTTTGTACATACCTGTTATCTCCTTACAGAAGTGTTCTTTTCATCATTTGCTGGAGTATTTTTTACATGAGTAATGGTCTTATCAAAAGATTTTTCTACATGTTTTGGGTTCAAGACATTATTCTCTTTCATGCTATTAAATGCTATTTGATAAATTACATTGTTGAATTTTCATGGACTAAATCCAGCAAGATTACGACATGTGTTCTTTTTCTTATATCACTGGCTTTAGTTTGCTATTATTTTTAGGGTTTTTGTGTATGTTTTTAAGTGACATTGTCATGTAATACTCCTTTCTGGAACGTACATGTGAGATTGGGTATCAAGGTTACGTTTGCCTCCTCTACTGCTGACCAGGAAACACTTCTGTGGAGTAAAATAAAACTACTTGTATCTTCCTTAATAGTAACAGGCATCAGTGATGCCTCCTGGTCTGTGAACTGTCTGTGTAATTGGGTTTAAGTAACCAGTTTCTTTGACAGTTGTAGGTTATTCAAATTCAGATTTTTCTCTTCCATTGGTTTTCATAATGAGTTTTATTTCATTATTATTATTTTTAAAGATTTTATTTCATTATTTTTAGAAGGAGGGGAAGGGAGAGAGGCAGAGAGGGAGAGGGACATCAATGTATGATCAATGTATGGTTGCCTTTCACCTGCCTCCAGCCACAGACCTGACTGGAGACCTGGTTTGCAACCTGGTTATGTGCCCTGGCTGGGGAATCAAACCTGCGACCTTTGGGTTCCCAGGCCGGCGCCTTATCCACTGTGATACCAGCCGGGATTATTTTATTTTTTATTATTATTATTTTCAGGAATTTTGGTTCTTTCGCATACTTTTTTCAATTTATTGACGTAAAGATATTGAGATTATATTTTACTAACCCTATTACCTTTCTGACGTTACCTTTGCCATTGATCAACTCCAGAGAATATCTACTCTCTATTTCATTCATTCTACTCTAATTTACTGTTTCTGTCCTGCTCTTTTTCAAATTTCTTGATATACATGATTATCTCACTGATTTTTCAGTCTTTAGGCTTTTCAGTTGTGTTCCTTTTTTTTTTTTTTTAAGATTTTATTTATTATTTTTAGAGTGAGGGGAAGGGAGAGAGGGAGAGAGACATCCGTGTATGGTTGCCTTTCACCTGCCTCCAGCTACAGACCTGGCTGGAGACCTGGCTTGCAACCTGGTTATGTGCCCTGGCTGGGAATCGAACCAGCAACCTTTGGGTTCGCAGGCCGGTGCCTTATCCACTGTGCCACCAGCCAGGGCTAGTTGTATTTCTTTATATTTTCAAACCTTAACAATGGCTTGTGCTGGGTCCAACAAGTTCTTGTATATCGTAATTTCATTATCATTTCATTCAGAATACTTTGCACTTTCTGATAGGATTTCATCTTTGATCCTCAAGTGTCATTTAGACACGTGTTTCCCAATTTCTAAATACAGGGAAATTTTCTAGTAAACTTTATTAATGATTACTGCTACAACATACCGAAGTAGAGAACATAGTTGATATGATTTGAAATCTCTTTGCGGCTCACTATATGTCCATTTCAGCAAACCTTCTATGTGTGTTTGGGAAGATTACGCTCTGGGGTGGTGTGGTACCATGTTCTGTGACTGGAATTAGGTCAAGTTTATTAATCATGTGGTTGATTTTTTCTTTCATCCTTGCTGGGGTTTTTGGTTTACTTAAGTCCATCAGTTACTAAGAGAAGCAAGTTAAAATCTCCCACTGCGGTTGTGTCTTTGTTTATCCTTTTCATTCTCAGTTTGGCAGCTACGTTAGTATCTACAAATTCAGAATTTTATATTTTACTGATAATGCAAACCTTCTGACATGCTGGAATGTATTCTTTAGCTCTAGGATGGCATTTTGCCTTGAAGTCTGATTTGTTATTAATGTAAAGTCATTATTACCTTTGATTGGAATTTGAGTGGTACACCTTTTTCTCATTCTTTTCTGTCTTTGTTTTTTGTCTCTAGCTGAATTTTTAATTTTATTTATTTTTTTTAAATTTAATTTTATTGTTATTTATGTTACATCCCCTTTTTCCTCCCCTCTGTCCCCTTCCTCACCCACCCACTCCCCCTACCCCTGAAGTCAGTCCCACTTGTTCTTCCATGCTAGTTCCTTTATCCTTTTGTTTTTAACCTTTCTGTGTCTTCATAATTTAGGTGGATCTTGCAAGCACCTTAGAATCTGATTTTGAGAAAGTATAGTCCATATAAGCATTAGAAATTTCTGTCACTCAGCAAGTTCCTTACACGATTCCTGCTCCCTGTGAGCAGCCACTGTGGCTGTCTCGGTCCCTGTAGCTTAGTTTGTGCTTGAATTTCACCTGAATGAGCTATTAAAGAAAGTACTCTTTGCTGTTCAATTTCTTCTCCATAAAACAAGGTTTTGGAGATTTGACTATGCTGTTGCATGTAGCATAGGCCTTTAAAAAAAAAAAAAATGTTTAGTGAGTATATTTTCTTTATTTCCTTGGGGTTTTTTTGTTTGTTTGTTTGTTTTTTAGTATATTTTATTGATTATGCTATTACTGTTGTCTCAGTTATTTTCCCCTTTGCCCACCTCTGTCTGGGACCTCCCTTCCCTCCAGCAGTCCCCTCTTTAGTTCATGTCCGTGGGTCATGCCGTAAGTTCTTGGGCTTCTTCATTTCTTTTACTGTTCTTAACGTCCCCCAGTTATGCCTCTTGATCTCTGTGCCTTCTCCCCTGTTCACCCCTTCCCCTCCCTGCTGATAATGTCCTACATGATCTCCATACCATGATTTTTTTCCTATTCTGGTTGTTTGCCTAGTTTGTTTTTGTTTTTAAGATTTGGTGGTTGATAATTGTGGGTTTGTTGTCATTTTAACGTTCACAGTTTCTATCTTTTTATTTTTCTTAAATAAACAAGTCCCTTTAACATTTCATGTAGTAAGGGCTTGATGATGATGAACTCCTTTAGCTTCACCTTGTCTGGGAAGCACTTTATCTGCCCTTCCATTCTGAATGACGTCTTTGCTGGATAGAGTCATCTAGGTTTTAGATCCTTGGTTTTCATCACTTTGAATACTTCTTGCCAGTCCCCTCTTGCCTGCAAAGTTTCTTTTGAGAAATCAGCTGATAGTTTTATAGGAGCCCCTTTGTAGATAACTCTCTTCTCTTGCTGCTTTTAAGAGTTTCTCTTTCTCTTTAATCTTTGACATTTTAATTATGATGTGTTTTGGTGTGGTTCTCTTTGGGTCTAGCTTGTTTGGGACTCTCTGTGCTCCCTGGACTTGTATGTCTATTTCATTCACCTAATTAGGGAAATTTTCCTTCATTATTTTTTCAAATAAGTTTTCCATTTCTTATTTTTCCTCTTCTCCTTCTGGCACCTCAATGCTTCGGGTGTTGGTACGTTTAAAGTTGTCTCAGAGGTTCCTAATCCTCTTTCTGTTTTGCTTTTTTTTTTTTTTTTTTTTTTTTTTTTTTTTTTTTTTTTTTTTTTTTTTTTTTTTTTTTTTTTTTTTTCTTCTATTCTTATTCCTTCATTCTGTGCTGGTTGACTATTTCTTCCTATGTTTATTTGAACCCTGGCTTCCTTCCTTTCACTATTGGTTTTGTATTGATTCTTCTTCATTGAATGCCATCTTCACATCTTCCTTTATGTATTTGCCGTTCTCAAGCATGTTAGTCAAGTCTGTGAGCATCGTTACCCATCAGCATTTTGAACTCTGCATCTGTCAGATTGGCTGTCTCCTCCTCACCTAGTTCTCCTACTGGAACCTTGATCTGCTCCCTCTTTTGGGCCACACTTCTCTGTCTCCTGAACCTGACAGGCTCCTATGTTTGCCTCAGTGTCTTAGGTAGAGCTGTCACACCTGTTTATTACAAGGGGTGGAGCCTTAGGTATTCATCACTGCGGGATGACCCATTTCACTGCCTTGACCCATTTCACCATGTTGTGGTGCTGCATGTGGAAGAGGGTCCAAGAGGGAACAATGCTGCTCAGCACTGGCCCCTTTCCAGTCATTTCACCTGCTTCCTGCATGCAGCTGGCGCCCCTCTAGTTGTTGTCCTGGGGATGGTTCCCAGAGTGGGTGGGTTTGTGAGTTCCAGAACCGTGGGGGCCTCTAAACAAAGGCACTCTGCTGAGAGACCTGCAGGTTCTTCCTCACCCCAACCCCACCAGTTCTCACAGCCAGAGCACTGCGGGTTTAGCCCTCCTCTTCCAGCCCCGACCCCGGCGCCGGAACCGTGAGCTGCAAGGCCTGGGCCTGGGATGGCTCCCCAGGTGTCCCTCCTGGCTGTTATATGTGTAACTGCTTGTTCTGCTGGCCAGCCATAGCCCCCGCCTTGCTGCTGCTGCCACACTATGTCCTCTCTGCCCCGTGTTGGCCCCTCCTGCCTGCCTGGATGAATGTTACTTCTTTATAGCTTTGTTTGTTGGACTTACATGCATTTCGATTTTCTGGTAGTTCTGGTTGATTTTTGTTGTGTGATAGATGTGACCCTTCTTACAGTTGTGCGAGGAGGTGAAACGAGTCTACCTGCGCCTCCCACTTGGCCAGAAGTCCCTGTGTTCTCCTACGTGAATAGGTAACAAGTGGTTTATCCATCTCCTGGTTATAGACATCCAGGTCATTTTCAGCTTTTGGCTCTTATGAATACAGATGCCGTGAAAATTGTTTTACAGCCCTTTTTGTAGACATAGGCATTCATGTCATTTGAGTAAGTGACTGGAGTAGAATTTCCAGCGCACAGGGAAGGTGAGCACATAAATCACTTAGAAGTTGCCAGACAGTTATCCGAGGCGGCTGTGTGAGCTTAAACACCCTCCCCCCAGCGCGTGGCCTTCCTGCCATTCCCGCCTCAGCCGGGCGGGCCTGCCCTCGCCCCTTCTGTTCCCCCGCGGGGGCCACGGGACAGCACGGGCTTTTCGCCCGCCTTCCACATGCCTGGTCACGGTCAGCGTCTTTGCCCGGGCCTGTTGGTCATTCACACATCTTTTATGAAGCCGCTGTTCGGGCCTTTTGCCCACTTGAGTTTGGAGTTTACGTCTTCTATCTTACAGATTTGTAGAAATTCCTGCTTTATATGTTACAGATACAGGTTTTTGGCCAGGTGTGCTTTTTGTGAATATTTTTGCAGGCATACTTATTGTGAATGTTTTCTTCCATTCCGTGCCTTGCCTTTTCCTTTTCTTAATGATGTCTTCTGTGGGGGAGAAGCTTTCATTTTAATGAAGCCCACGTTATCAGTTCTGTGCTTTCTGGTTTTCTCTAAGCTCTGCCTGCCCTGGGGTCTCAAAGACCCTCTCCTGCCTGTTCTTCTGAGTTTAGCTTTGCATCAGTTCTTTGAGCCTCTCAAATTAATTTTTCTGTATTGTGGTTTCTGCTGAGTAGCCTGCCGTTCATCCTTAGTCTATACGTAATGTATCTTTTTATTATCTGGCTGCTTTTAAGATCCACGTTTTATCTTTGGTTTTCAGCAATTTACTGTAATACTGTAGGTGCATAATATACTCTGGCTTCACTGAGCTTCTTTAATCAGAAATTCTATTATTTAGGACATTGTCATTTACTGTTTCTTAAAATGGTTTGCCGCTCCCACTCACTCCTCCTCTGGGATTCCAATTTCACACATGTTAAACTGTGAGATGCTATCTCACAGGTGACTGAGGCCTGGGTGGTTTTCTCATCTTTTTCTCTCAGCTCTTGGGATCACATTATTTCTATTGATCTGTCTTTAAGTTCGGCTGCTCCCTTGTAGCCGTCTGTTCCACACATCTAGCGTATTTTTCCCTTCAGATGTTGTCCTTAATGCTAGAATTTACATTTGGTTCTTTTTCATATTTTATATGCTTAGATTTTCCATCTGTTCACTCAATATGGCTCTTTAGCTTTAAGTCCTAGTTATATTTATAAGCGGTGCTTTTAAAGTACACGTCTGTTAATGCCAACATCTGGATCGGCTTGGGGTCTGTTGCCGTGTACCCTTTTTCCTCTCGACCTTGGCCCCTTTGTTTTGCGTGGTGGTCATTTTTTCCTGTGCGCCGTACGGTACCCGTGGAAGACACATTGCAGAGGGAGACCGTCGCCGCTGAGGTGTGCGGGGCTTTGTCACCGTGGCGTGTGCACGCTGGCTTTCCCCTCAGTGGGAGCGCCGTCAGCCTTACTGTAAACCCGAGTGTCGCCTCAGTCTCTGAGCAAAGACCCGCCCAGGCTTTCCTTCAGGGGCTTAGCCGGGCGCGGCGCATCGGCAGAATTCAGGTGCCCCGCTCTGCCTTCCCCGCAGCTCTGGCCAGCCGTCCAGCCTGGCTGGGCCTGAGGGGAGACGCTGCGGATGTCTGCGGCGGCCTCCTCTCCAGGCCCTGGCTGCTCGCTGGCCGCTGGCCGCTGGCCACCGTGCTGGTGGCCCTGGCCCAACCTGGCCGCGCGCTGCTCCCGTCTGAGCCCCAGCGGGACGCCGTCTGCGTCCCTCACGGTTTTACCTGGGATGCCGTGAACGAGGTGGCAGTGTCTAAAATGACCCCACAGTTTTACGTTTGCTTTTTAATTATCGGGCCTGTTCTCTGTTCTTTTGGGTTGAACTTTGTTTTTTATCTCATGTTTCCAGACCCTTTGTCATCTTGGCAATTACACATTCTGCTGCTATTTTTTAAGTGTTTACTCTAGAAGTTACCTTTTGCATTCTTGACTTAACATGTAATATAAGGTATTACCTTTACCATGTTCCAACAATGCAAAGATCCTAAATCCAATATCTCTGCCTCCTGCCTTTTATGCTCTTGTGGTGTATTTTCATTCTGCAACTTAGACCTCACAGGACATTTATTATTGTTATGCAGTCAGCATTCCTGTCAATTTCCTCTCCATGTTTACTCTTGCTATTGCTTTATATTCTGCCTGCATTTCTGAATTTTCATCTGGGATTATTTAATGTGTTTTGAAGAACACTATTTTGTATTTCTTTTAGTACACTCTTCTGGTACTCAGTTATCTGTTTTGAAATGTCTTAATATCATCTTTTTAAATTCAGCTTTTATTTGCATATAATAAAAATGTAGTTCAATGAATTTTTACCTTGTACTTGTTTTAAGTACCATCAAGATGAAGAACATTTCCATTATTACTGAAAGCTCCCCTTCCAAGTGTGTCTACCCCTCATCTCGCCAACCCCCTTTCTGTCTTAAATTTGATCTAAATGGAACCATATGCACTCATCTATGCTGCTGCCTTTTACTCCAGTACTGGTTTTGCAATTCATCCACACATTTTACGTGTGTAGCATGTTCCTTTAGCTTGCTGGGAGCGTCCCGTTGTGTGAACACACCAGTGTGTTTACCCAGCCTCCTGGCGATGGGCGTTCCGGGGGAGTCCAGCTTTGAACTATGATGACTACAGCTGCTGTGAATATTTGTATACAGCTGTCATTGTGGACACGCGCACGTTACGCTTGAATATGTGCCTGGTTATCAACGTGACTACAACATGGAGCAAGCACCATGAACATGTGTTACCTCACCATGCTTGTGGGCCAGGAGCTCAGGGGCAGCTCAGCTGGGCTAAGGCCCTGGGGCCTTCTCTCGGCCAAGAGCCGCCTTCCCGTGACGAAGAGCAGGAGGGCGCAGGTGCCGCCTGCGGCTCCCTACCCGCACTGCCACCTGCCCCGGCCTGTTGGTGGCAGCACTCGCTCAGCCCAGTCGCGGTGGGAGGAGGCTGCACGGCCTCGAGCACCGAGAAGGAGGACCTTCGGGTCACCGTGAATGCTGGCTGCCACAGTGGGTTAAAGGCAGTTTAATCTCATGAGGACGTGGCGTTCCCGCAGTGGTTCGGTGTGTGTGTACACATATACGTACTTAGGTATATTTTTATTCCCACCAGCAATACTACATGAAGTGGCCATTCCGTATCTTCACCATTCGTTGTTTTGGGCAGATTATAGTAATTTTGAGGTCTGTTTTCATTGGTATAGCATTCTTAGTGTTCCGTTACTATTTTTCAGACATTTGAAAATAGATATCCCATTTTTTCCTGACTTCAGTTTTTATTGATGTCAGCTGTCAGTCATGTTGCTCTGTGGATATTAACATGCCGTGTTTTCCTCTGGGCGCCTTCATGCTTTCCTTGTCTTTGGGTTTCAGCATTCTTTGATGTGTGTAGGGAAGGTTTTCATTGGATTTATCCTGTTGGTCTCATAGTCTTCATTGAACCTGTGGTTAGAAAATTCTCACCATTGTCTCATCAGTATTGCTTTTACTCCATGTTCTCACATTCTCAGACTACTGGCCTAGATACTTAAGAATTTTTTTCTTTTTTATTCTGTTTCTCACATTCCTTTCTGTGTTTTCTATCATTCTCTGCATGCTTCAGCCTAGATATCTTATTCTAGCCCTTCATTCGTTCCTTTAGTCATTTTTTTAGCTAATTCGCACCTGATAGCAAAGCTATCCATTAAGTTCTTTGTTTCAGTTATTTTTCTAAAGTTCTAGAATATCCATTAGGTTTTACTTATTTTGTTTCCTTTTCTCTACTAGAAATGGTTTTAGTTTTTATTTTCTTAAACTTGGTAGGCATAGAGTTCACTTCTAATGGAAAAACAAAGTGGGAAGTGGATGATTATTGGAGTTGGATAATGGAATCTACTTTGTATAAGTGAAAAAAGTTAAAAGTAGTCCTGGCTGGTGTGGCTCAGTGGGTTGAGCGCCAGCCTGTGAACCCAAGCGTCACAGGTTCGACTCCCAGCCAGGGCACATGTTCCGGTGTGGGCCAGGTCCCCAGGTGGGGGCATGAGAAACGCAACCAGTCGATGTTTCCCTTGCACATCAGTGTTTCTCTTCTTCTCTTTCTCTCTCCCATGTCCTCTCTCTAAAAAATAAAATCTTTAGCAAATAAAGATGCCTGCCTGATAAACAATCCATTCCTTGGCTCATCTGCATTTTTCTTTATTGTCTGCCTGTCTCTTGATGGTCACATTGACTTGTCTCCTTGTATACAGTTTGTGTCTTGTTGCATGCCAAATATTACGTATTGAAGTGTATTATACATAACGGGAGGCTCCAGATCAGAGTCAGCAAACCTGCAGCCCCAGGAGCGGAGTCCAGAGGTTGCAGTTGATTCACACGCTCTGGGTGGCGGCTGCCTTCCTGCTGCAGGTGCCAGGGTGACGGCTGCAGCGTGAAAAGCGTTGACTGTGTGGCCCTTCTCAGAAAGAGTCCTGACTCCTGCCCTGCCTGTTTTCCTCCAGTCCCCACGGCCACAGACCCCTCCCTCGAGGGACACACCTGCGTTATCACTGGTAGTTCAGGCCTGTGTTGACCCCCGCAGTCCCCCCTGACACCCCCTGCAGCCTTCCCCCTGACCTGCTTCCCTCTTTGGGCCTTTTTACGTTACTGTTGTTGTTATTACTTTGGCCTAACTGTGGTGGCGAGACCCTCTAGTACAGTGTGGAGTAGACGTGCCGAAGGTGGACATCCGTGCCTTGTTCCTGGGACATGACTAAAATGCAGCAACAAGAAAACGGTGGTGAGAATGTGGAGCAGTTAGAACTTGATGCATTTCTGGTTGCAGTGTAGAGCGGTGGGAGCGCTGGGGACCCTGCAAACCAGGCTAAGCAGACATCTCCCCTGTGACCTGACAGCCCCCCCTGTGGTATTTGCCCACGGGAAATGAAAATCCCCATTTACAAGAAGACTTACAAAAAAAGTGTTTTCTCCAGCCTTATGTGTAATAGCCACAAGCTCAAAGCCGCCTGATCATCCCTCACCAAGAGAAGGAGCGAAGTGTGATCCAGTCACACAGTGGACCACCACGCAGCAGTAAAAGAAAGTTAACTGCCAGGTACAGGGGTGGGCAACAGTAGGTCTACAATGGTGAGCACACAGAACAGTTTATTCTTGTGTTATTAGTTAGTTATTTTCCACACAAACAACTATAAACCTACTTTTACCTACCCCTGTATGCATGCATTTCAAAACTATTATTCAGTGGAAGAAGCTGGACATAGTCAAATACATATTTTGCGATCCCACCTCCATGAAGTCCAGAGATCATCAAGACTGACCCGCGAGGTAGAAGTCAGGAGGCCACACTCCCTGGCCAGCGTGGCTGCAGGGCAGCTGTGTCCAGTTGGGTGGAAGGTTGCGGGTTCAGGTCCCGGTCAGGGGGCGCACGAGAAGGCAAGCAGTCGGTGTTCGTTTCTCTCTCTCCCCCTTCCTCTATAAAAGCAATGAAAAAGTGCCCTCTGGTGAAGGTTGAAGAGGGGCGGGGGTTCACCTGGGCTAGGTACAAGAATTCATTGGAAATGGGCACGAGGGGACTTGTGAGATTATAGAAATGTTCCTTATCTTGCTTTGGACAGAAGTTGCAGAAGAATATGAAATGTCAAAAACTTGAACTGAAAACCTACACTGTGCACTTTATTGTTTGTTAACTATAATTGTATAAATATGGAATTTTTTTTAGAGAGAGAGGAAGGGAGGGAGAAAGAGAGAGAAACAGTCATGTGTGGTTGCCTCTGGAAAGCCCAGAATGTATGTTTTTAAAGCCTGTGTTATAACTGTTGAAGTTACTCCTGGTTTTGAAATGAGAGAGTGGAGGCGAAGAGCAGGTAAGTGATGTGTCCCATGATTTGCTGTTGGCAGCACTCCTCTAAGTGACACCCGCAGCGCACCCCCAGCCTGTGCCCTGGTCCCGTCTGCAGCGGCGGAGCGAGTCCTAGCACTTCGTCCCGCAGGTCGCTCATGTGGGCTCCAAGTCAAGGGTTAGTGGTCGCAGCGCTGTGATCGCAGCGCTGTCAGCTGGTGGGGTTCTGGTTAATCACTGCAGTGCCGTCATTCTGGATGCTGTGATAAAGGAACAAAGAGCTGGAGGAAGCTTTATACACTTACGTTGGCTGACCTCCTAGGTGCAGTATAGAGGGAGAAAAATCAAAGATATGGAGTAAATGCTGCCAGCTGGGTTAAAAATAAAGCTAGGCAGTGCCGGGGTACGTGCATGGGCTTTTGTCAGCTTGAGGCTGCCAGAGAAGCTGATCGGCCATTGTCCAGGGTGAGGGACTGACTAGCTGGGAGAGGGGGAGGAGGGAGACGTTTCAGTGTGTCCCCGTTCTGTGCATTTCAGTAACGGGGCACATGAAGGGATGACCCACTGAAAACATGAATGAGCACAGTTACGGTTTGGAAACAGCTGAAACAGCTCCTGAGACACACAGTTCCTTGAGCAGATAGAGGCCCGCCCTGGGCTTCCAGAACTCTGTGTCCTCACACCAGCCAACTTGCGCCAGCCCAGATGTCCCTTCTGCTCACCGAGCCTGCCCCGTCTGTGTCCAGGACCCTCCTGGGCCTGTCAGCATGTCTCCTTCCTTTTGTCTTTTTTCCCCAGTTCCTGCTGCCTCATTCATGCTCTTACAGCCCTGAGCGTTTCTGTGTGTTTGCCTGCCAGTCCGATTCCACTTCCACCCCTGTGATGTCCAGCCCTGGCCAGGCGGCTCAGTTCGTCAGAGTGTCATCTCATACACTGAAGGTGGTGGGTTCAATTCCTGGTCAGGGCACATATCTAGGCGGCAGGTCTGATCCCCAGTTGGGGTGCCTATAAGAAGCAATTGATGGATGTTTTTCTCTCATGTGGATGTTTTGCTCCCTGTCCTTTTCTCTCTGAAATTAATAAACCTGTCCTCAGGTGAGGAGTCGAAAAACAGAGATTCTTCTCAGTCATGAATGGATTGCTAAGGGCCTGGTGCCCAGCAAAGGGACTCCTGAGGTCTGCTGCCTGCTTCCGGAACCCATCTCCAAAGCAGGTGTGACAGCATCGTCCCTTCCCACCCTGGCTCCTTCCACTCAGTCGTCTTCCCAGGCTGCACCTGTCAGGGGCCTGCCTTTCCTGTCCCCAGGGTGAGGGCCGCGCATTCGAGGGAGCAGACCACCAGTAAGCGGTGGCTGTCAGGTGCACAAGCCCCCCAGCGCCTGCCAGCAAGGACTAGGCAAGGCCACGTGTGAACGGGAGGTCGGAGCCCCTGCCTGTGACCAAGCCTGGTGCCCTCGCCGGCCTGGCTGAGCCCATCGTTCGCGGTGGACGTGCAGGTTGTCTGTGCGTTGTTCCCGACAGGCCAGGAAAGAAGAGGCCAGACTTTTGTTACTGAATTTTTATTTAAAGAAGTGTTTCTGTGATTTTAAACATTTTCTTCAAGTTTTTATAGTGACAAAATTGTAGAAATTAATGAAGAATATGCTTGGGCTGGACACAGACCGGTGGGACACACTGTCCATCTCATGCCTCTCTGGTCTGGGGGCCGTGACTGCCTGAAAGGAAGCAGCAGGCAGGTGACACCTTAGCCCACGGGTCTCATGAGCTTGCGCGACGGGAGAGGTTAATGCCAGGGTTAGGTGCGCATGGCTGTGGGGTCCACGGGAGTGACTGAACCTGTGGGTGTTCGTGAGGCCCAGGCTTTCCGAAGCCTCCCTGACAAAAGAAGACCCCACACCATCCTCCACGCGATCTTTTTACGTCCCGTGTCAGCGTGCTCAGTGGCAGGTGTCCGTGAACGTGCCGTGGACATGCAGGCATCGTCTGCGTGCGGTTGAGAGTCGTTTAGGAGTGAGGGTGCCGTGTTCATATCTAAGTGGGCTGAGTTCATTTTTTGAAGGCACCCTATGTCACTGTGGGGATGACAGGTGATGTCCCACGTGATGTTCCGAAACGAGGGCGTGAGGGCAGGACTCGGGGAGCCCAGCAAGCACCCTGCAGCTAAAGAAGAGGGATTGTAAAGCTCCTGCGGCAGGTTTTTACTGGGAACACGCACTCCAACCGTGACAGCTTGTGTGCGGGAAAGCCGTGTGTTTAGAATGTCGTGAAAAATGGACAAGTCTATGAAAGGCAGTCTCGCTTTTGGAAATAATGCTAGTAGGGTTTTAGATGAAAGGGGTAATAAGATCTGCCTAGGCAGAGTGAGGAGACTTGGTTTAGCAATGAAAAATAAGGTTATCAGACAGGCAAGTGGCAGGCTGGAAAATAAAAAGGTATCATTTGGATGGCAGGAAGCCATTGCAGTTTTCAAAAAGCAAGATATCGAAGTTATCACATCCTCCCCATCATTTAACTGGAACGGTAAGGGAGAGACCCTAGAGTTGGAGTGACAGCGGGAGGGGAAACTGGTCACAGCCCTGCTCAAAGGTTAGGGTCCAGCTTCTGAGCGTCTGTCAGGGGTTGAGGTTCAAGTGTAGATGAGACCTGAAGTGAAGAACGAGGCCGTTGTACAAAAGGGGGTGCAGGTAACTGACAGGACGGGGGCTACTGCAGACCAGTTCAGTTCTGTGGCGGCCGACCCGCTGACGGAACTGGGGCCTGGGGCTCGTGGGCGGTGGGAGGGGGGAAAGGAAGCAGAGCCCCGTCTTTCCCGTATTAAATGTGGGGTGGCGACCGGCGCTTGGGTCGCACAGTGAAGCTAGTCAGTCGGATTTAGAAGAACGTTGTCCCCGGCAGGTAAAAGCAAGGAGCTCTGGGCAGGAAGTCATGCAGGTAAGTGCCCTAGAGCTAGCCCCGCTCTCCCTGGGGGCTCGTCGGGAGGGACCCTGCTCCCGGTAGTGACGGCCACTTGGACGGACCGGAGCCAGAGGCTCAGAGGGACCTGTTTGGGAGAAGTAGGCGTTGGTGGGGCTCAATAGGAAACGGGAAGGAGGCCCGGCCATCTCAGCACAGTCGCCTGAGCTGGGACCCAGAGGCTGGGCCTGATTCTGCAGGGGAGCCACCAGCCAAGGGGACCCATTGAGTGATCTGACTTCCTCCTTAGCAGCATCCAGGAGTCGGAGTGAGGGTGAGACTGGTGGTTCTTCCCTGCACCCTCTGGGTTTTGCCTGCTGTCCACCGCAGAGGTTACAGGAGGTACCTCCCTGGACATGGCCGGTCTCTGGCGGGAGCCACACAGCCAGCCGGGCACCTGTGACCTCAGCTGTGCTGAGTGCCTCGGCCCTTCCCGATGGGTGCTCTAGGACCGGCTGGCATAGCCACTGCTCCGGCAGAACTCGGGGGCCGCACAGAGGAGTCAGGAGATGCAAGGCCCCTGTGGTCACGGGGCTCACATTTCTCCTGGGCGGGAGAGGCCTGACACAGATCAAATGAAACAAACGACTGAACGAGTGAGTGACCAGCCTTTGTACAGACACGTAGCAGGTGCCCTGAAGGCGGGACAGGAACATGCTGCAGAGTGAAGGTGGGCTGGCCAGTTGCCTCCACAAGCTTTCTGCGCCCTTCGGCGTGTGGCCTAAGACCTGGAGGAGGAGCGTCTCCCACAGGAGAGCCTGGGAAAGCAGTAAGGAAGGGGGCAGGGGGCGAGAGACAGGAACAGGAGCAGTCAGGAGGGTCTGAGACTTGAGAGGCAGCTGGGACCCGGCGGGGAGCAGGACGGCCAGTTGCAGAACGGGTGCCTGAGGCAGAGTGGCACTCACGGCCCGTGCAGAGGACAACGTGTGTCTCAGGTTGGGAAGGGTGACCGAAACATGGGGGAGGACAGGGCTCCTAACCTCTGTTTCTCCTGCGGATGAGCTGCTGTCCTGGGCAGGAGGGGCAGTTAGGGGCAGGAAGCAGTCGTGAGTATGGCCGATGCTGAGCGAGTGTGAGGAGAGGCCTCAGAGGTGGCCCAGCTGAAACAGGGTCATTCCCCACACTGTCCCCCAATGCTCGGTGACTCCTCCAGCCAGCCAGCCACCCCGCACCCCAGGGGGAGAGGCCGTGGAGGGGCTGCTATGGGCTTCTGGGTGGTGGAGACAGAGGGACACACAAGTCCCTCAAGCACTGGTGCCTGGGCAGGTGCCGCTGGCTCCCAAAGGACGAGAAGACCAAGAGCAGAGCTCTGGGCAGGAAGGTTGTTGGGGGGACACTGGGGGAGAGGGGAAGGGGAGGCCTAGGATTGGAGACAGAGAGTCAGGCATGACCCTTTGAGAAGCTTCCATTACCTGACAGCTGCCCTTCCGTCTCCCCTGCACAGTGACTGCCCCCGTTGAAGGGGAGGGGTTGGCAGGTTGGTTGAACTCCAGTAATTCTGATGCTATAATGAAACTTTTTTTTAATTAAGTATATTTTGTTGATTGTGTTACAATTGTCCTAGTTTTTTTCCCTTTGACCCACTTTGCCCAGCAGTCCCTACCCCCTTAGTTCATGTCCATGGTCATACATGTGAGTTAGTTCTTTGGCTTCGCCCTTTCCCACACTAGTCTTAATGTCCCCTCGTCTATTTTGTACCCACCGGTTGTGCTTCTTGATCCCTGCACCGTTTCCCCTTTCTTCCCCTTCCCCCTCCCTGCTGATAGCACTCCAAAGAGTCCCGTATCTATGATCCTGTTATGTTCTGGTTGTTTGCTTAGTTTGTTTTCGTTTTTTAGATTCAGTTGTTGATAGTTGTCTGTCTGTTGTCATTTTACTGTTCATAGTTTTGATCATCCTTTTATTAAATAAGTCCTTTTAACATTCCATATAACAAAGGCTTAGTGATGGTGAACTCTCTTAGCTTTACCTTGTCTGAGAAGCACTTCCATTTTAAATAGCTTTGTTGGATGGAGTTATCTAGGTTGTAGGTCCTTGCTTTCCATCACTTCGAGTGCTTCTTGCCAGTCCCTTCTTGTCTGCAAAGTTTCTTTTGGGAAATCAGCTGATAGTCTTATGGGAACCCCTTTGTGAGTAACTCTTTGCATTTCTCTTGCTGCTTTTAAGAATCTATCTTTATCTTTAACCTTTGGCATTTTAATTATGATACGTCTTTCTGTGGTCCTCTTTGGGTCTAGCTTGTTTGGGACTCTCTGCAAAGACTTGAATGTCTATTTGCTTTGCCAAAGTAGGGAAGTTTTATTTCATTATTTTTTCAAATAACTTTCAACTTCTTGCTCTTCCTCTTCTTCTCTGGCACCCCTGTAATTCAGATGTTGGCATGTTTGAGGGTGTCCTAGAGGTTCCTAATCCTTTCCTTGTTTTTGTTTTTGTTTTGTTTTGTTTTCAATTCTTGTTTCTTCTTTCTGTTTCAGGTGAGTATTTCTTCCATTTGTTCCAAACTGTTGATTCGTTCCCCGCTTCCTTCCCATTGCTGTGGCTGTACTCAGTTATTTCTCTGACCATCCTGATCCCCCAGTGCTTTGAACTCTGCATCTGATAGGTAGGCTGTCTCCCTTTCATTTGGTTCTTTTCCTGAGGTTTTGTTTTCTTCTTTCATCTGGGCCGTATTTCTGTCTCCTCAGTTGGGCAGCCTCCCTGTGTTTTTTTCTGTGTATTAGGTAGACCTGCTTTGAATCCCTGTCTTGGTAGCATGACCTAATATAAGTGTCCTGTAGGGTCCAGTGGCACAGCCTCCCCTGTCACCCAAGCTGGGCACTCAAGGTGCACCCTTCGTATGGCGGAGTGCACCCTCCTTTTGTAGTTGATCCTTGGTTGCTGTTAGCAGGTCAATGGGAGGGATTTGCATGGGCCCATGAGCTGCAGAGACTGGCTGTGGCCGCTGGCCACCCACCTCTGCCCTCCATGGAGGGTCAGCTGTGCAGGGACAGGGGGTGGTGCTCTGACATGGTCTATAGCTATCCGGGTGCGCTGGCCCTGGGGTTCCCAGGTGGTGCAGGCCAAGGTCAGCCCCATTTGCGTTTTGCCCAGGGTCCCCTGCTGAGCTGTAAAGCAGCCTGAGATGCCACTACCTGTGCTGGGCTTGGCGATGCCCAGGTGAAGCCCAACTGTGAATCTGGCTGCCTGCTGCCAGTGCCTGGCCTGGGGCGCCCCGGGCAGCGGCTGCTTGTTTGGGAGGGACCAGGGAAGTTGTGCGGCTGAGCCAAGACCCTCCGTCCCCGTGGAGAAGCAGCTGGGTGGGCCCGTAGGTTGCGGGGTGGAGCCTGGGGTTCTCCAAGGTGGGTCAAGCGGTGTCAGCCAGGTTGATGGAGTCTCAGATACGGCACCAGCTTTCAGCTTTGTCTCTACAGATGTGGTTTCTTGAACCCCGTAGTTGTCAGGCTTCCATGCATCTTGATTTCTGACAGTTCCAGCGGATGGTTCTGTATTTTAGTCGTAACTTGACGGGCTTACACGAAGAGGTGAGCCCTGTCCGTCCACCAGCTCCTTGACCAGGCCCCTCGAAGAGCATTTCTGCTCTTGCTCTGAGCGCGGCCGCGATGGCAGTGCAGGGCCGGGGCCTACACACCGGTCTCCGCGGACACCGGTCCTTGCTCTGCATCGGAGCCGGCAGTCGGCGTTGAGGGAGAGCTGAGTCGCGAACTTTTAGGACTAATTGTTAAGTCTAAACTAAAATGTTTTCAATCTTGCTTTAGATAATTATAGTAATCACACAATGCCTTGTGTAGGTGTCGGGCTTTACAATGTACAGAGCACTGTCACGGGCGTCACATTTCATCTTTACGACACACCAAGGCCACGGGACTGCTTAGACCTGTCCTGAGGGAGAAGTCCCCCCTCCGCAGGTCCTGATCTAATCGCCTGAGTTGCCCAAAGTTCTCAAAACAGTGGCCCTTTACGGAGCACCTTCCATGCACAGAGCCCACCTCGAGGGTCCCAAGCAGCAAACTTGTGGTAAATAAGTGTCCCGTGAAGCGTGCCTGTCCGGCAGCGGGCCCTGCTGCCCAGCTGCTCCCCTTCCTCCTCGCAGCCGCCGTGTGGAGGCTGCTTGCTAAGCCATCAATTTATATGAATGTTGCCGGGAATTCAATTGCAACAGGGTTTAGGTTTTTAAAACCAAGGGTTTTGATACTTAGCTAAGCTCAGTGATTCTTCAGAGAGTCGTTCTACTGATTCCCACTCACACTGTCTTGAAGTTTATGGGGCTGTTACGCAAATCTCCCAAGTATTGCAGACATTCAGCACGTTTGAAAATGCCCGGCCACTGAGTTCGTTGTCCTGACTAGGCCGCTTTGAGAGGGCGGCGGGGACCCTGGCCCCAAAGGCTTATTAGAAGGGAGAAAAGGAGACGTAATCATCTCTGGGGTCTTTGATGTGTTGAGGAGCCTGGGAGACTAAGGACTCCCCACGAGGGACCCTGGGGGCAGTGTGGGGAAGGAGAAAGTATCGGACCGGGCCCAGCCCAGGAGCGCCCACGGCATCTCGGCACGCATTCCAGGACTACCGAGGCCCCTCAGAATGAGTGATGTGACCCCACACCACCACGCCTTTCCCATAGATGTCCCATCGAGGGCTGGTTAGGCCCAGATGTGGCCCATCAGGAGGCTACCGTCGGGGTGCCACCTTCCTGCGTCTCGTTTGACCCCAGTGCTACACTGGCCCCCTGAGTGCTCATGTGGCCATGTGGTTTGGGAACGGGAGAGTACAAATCCAAATGGACTAGTATATATATATATATATATATTTTTTTTTTTTTTTAAGATTTTATTTATTATTTTTAGAGAGAGGGGAAGGAAGAGAGGCAGAGAGGGAGAGAAACATCAATGTATGGTTGCCTTTCACCTGCCTCCAGCTACAGACCTGGCTGGAGACCTGGTTTGCAACCTGATTATGTGCCCTGACTGGGAATCGAACCAGCAACCTTTGGGTTCGCAGGCCGGCACCTTACCCACTATGCCACCAGCCAGGGCTTTGGACTAGTATTTTTGACTAGCGTGCTCATTTCCTATCATAGAAAGTTCTAACCTGGTGCCATCTTTTAAAATAACTTCTGTATTTTACAAGGGAGGGTAATGTCCAGGTTACCAGATTATCTCTTGATTCTTCCGATATGAAGCTTGGGCAACCACAAGCCAAAGAACTCTTGTTGTTTTGTGTTGGGCAGCTGTGTCTCAATGCCTTATTTTGACCCAGACTAAGCAGCAGTGTCAGCCTCTTGTAAAGACCCCGGGAGGACCACAGTGAGGACAGAGCTTGGGGTGGGAGTCATCATGTTGAGTCTAAACGACACTTCCACCTGGGGCAGGCAGCGTGCTTTAAGTAACTGTGTTCTGATCACTTAGGTCTCTCTTTGTAGGGCATCTTTTATGACCAAGACTGTCCAGTACCAAAATGAGCTACATAAATTCCTAATCTGGGATACAGCTGGACAAGAACGAGTAAGTCACCCTTTAATTTACTTTGCGTTTTTCTGTAGCCCAAATTAAAGCTCCAAGTAAATCGTTGCTGTTCCTGTCATTTCACTACTTGCTCACTTTTCTTCTGCGCGCCAGAGACACATTTCTGCCCATTTGCATAGGCCAGCCTTTCCCTTTTCAATTGGAGCCATAAAGCCCACTGATGGAGAAAGTGGTAATGGGCACGGAGGGCATCTTTCTGCTTTTCAGTGTCTTGAAGTAAATGCTGGCTAGCCACTCAGAGCAGAGTGTGTAGTTCGGGGCTCCATCCTCTAGCGGAGATACAAGAGAGTTAGTGGTAGAGGGGAGTTCAGCGCAGCTCGTTTATGTCGCCTTTTAAAAGCAAAAGAGGGAACTTCACAGCGTATGAAGTTGGAGGGTTAAGTGAAATGGATGAGCTAACCCAGTGCCTTGCAATAGGCACTTAATAAAGGCCTGGCGGTGAAATTGTCGGAGATGGCTTTCTGCTGGTGGGGGAGCCGAGCCAGAGTGGGACCTGGGCTGAGCCTCCCGGAGCCGAGTGGGACTGGGTGCAGCCCACTCAAGTCAGAGAGGAGTCGGGAGGTGGGCAGGCGAGGGGCCTGCCTGCTGCCTCCGTTTCCTCCGGGCCCCATTATTCAGCTGCTGTTTAATTTTGTTTTCAAACAATACTATCAGAACATCTGATGGATGCACACAGTGCTATCTTAAGCTCTTGAAAGTGTCCCAGAAGTACTCAGGAGAAATGGGCTGTCCCCAGGCCTTATCTAAGACAACAGAGATCCTGAGCACAGAAGGTCTGACGGGCTCATCACAGACAAATGGAGGAAAACAAAGTGTGCCCCTCCCATTGTCCTGGACGCAGACACTGTGTTCAGACGGGTGGGGCGTCCCACGTTTGCTCTGCTGGCTCTGTGCTGTTGGGTTCAGTGCTGGGTGCCATGCCCCCGTCCACTCCCTCACCTGAGAGCCGCCTGCCTCCTCCCCCCACCCCACCGCACGCACCTGAACGGCGCTGTGGCCTGGTGGCCCTTGCTCTTCTACCTTCAGAAGGTGTTTCCCCCCACGTGCGCCTGCACCCTCCTGTCTGGTGTCTGTTCTGTTAGCCAGGAACTGGGGTGGCTCCTTATACTAATGACACACATGCCCTGTGACCAAATCCCAGGTTTCAGCACATAGTCGGTGCTACAGCCACACCCTCACCATAAAGAGATAGCGCTTTCCCGATGCCTTGAGCCAGTTTGCACCATGACAGGTAGTTAGGGTCTGTAATTAACTGGTTTGTCTGCCTCTTCTTTTCCCCACTCCTCATGATTTTATACCAGGAATAGGTGCCCTGAGAGGTAAAGTGACCTCACTCCTGCCCGAAGCACCATCTCTTAGCCAGGCCCGCCCAGGGGATGCAGATGAGTGGGCCAGCCGGGATGGGGAGAGCTGGCTGCAGAACAGGTGCCGGGGGGCAGCGGGCAGCGCAGCGACAAGCCTGTGGCCCGGCTGCTGCCGGCCAGAGTGGCACCAGGCTTGCTCGGCGGCCACTACCCCAGACAAGGCCTGGAGGGCCCGACCGCCAGCCTCTGCCAGGGCCCGTGTCAGCACCGCCTCCCTGCACTCGCCCTCCAGGACCACCCGGGCCGCTGCAGCACACCCTCACACCCAGGCAGGGGGTTCCCTTGGCTTGGAGTACCCCTCCCACCTGTGGCTAGAGAGCTCACCTGTGGTGTCCCTGCAGGTGACAAGGGGGCTTTCCTACTGTCCCTGCTCTTCTCAGGTAAGTGCCTGCAACGCCACACACCCACACTGCTCAGACCCAAATCAGAGGTGACCCTCGACTCCCCTGCCCATCCGCCCTCGCAGCTGCTCCGTCAGCTAGCCCACCATGCCCAGCCCAGCCCATCGCTGCCCTCCAACGCCATGGCCAGAGCCTGGCTCTCTGCCGCCCTTAGCACTCACCCCGGTGTTCCTGCTGCCCCTCTTCCCAGCCCGCCACCCGATGCCACTTCTCCTCATAGGACCCAGAGGAGGCTTCTGAAACCATCCATCGGACCCATTATCTCCCTGCTCGATACCCATCAGGGACTCCACGGCTCCCCTCCAGTGGCCAGGCTCGGACCAGTGGCCTGCGAAGCCCACGCAGCTTGCCCTGCCCTCTCCTTACTGTCCCCTGGGCCAGCCTCCCTCTCACTCGATGAGGGGCAGCCCCAGTTAGCCCCTCAGGCTCTGCCCCCAGGCCTCGACCTGCATTCTGTCTTCTGCTGGCCCTGCCCTTGTCCTTCATGGGGCATGGCCAGCTGCCCCTCCCCAGCCTTCCGGGCTTGGATTAACTGTCACACCCACAGAGTCCTCCCCGACCTACAGTGCGTCCTCCACTTGTTTTCCTCGGGACCCTTGTTATAATTGCAGTTAGGTCCCAGTGGGCCCCGTAGACCATAAGCTCTGAGAGTTGGGAGCGCAGTGTCCTGTTCACTCCTGGCTCAGTCCTGCTGCCTGTCACCTAGAGCTGATGTACAGAGATGGGCGGGGCCCGTCAGCACTTGAACTCCTCAACGTGTGTCTGACTGCCCTCCTCCATGGGACGGTTGCCCGTCTCCTTCCTTGTTCACCTTCTGTTCCTTGGGGACACAGGCTACCTTCACATCTACGCTCTCTGCCCCTGGCACGCGGTGCCAATGCCTGTGGATCATGTCATCTGAATTCCAGGCTCACCTTGGGCCCAGAGAGGGGCAGGCCCGCTGATGTTGCCAGCAGGGCGTAGCGTCCTCAAGTGATGAGTTTCTGGTGTCTACACGTTAATACTCTGTTCTCTTTAGTAACGTGATTCATTGTGGAATGAAGCAAAGTCTTCATAAAGCGTAAATCCTTTGGATGAACTGACGTCCTCCCATTTTGACCCTTGCGACTGTGGCCGTTGGTAGTTTGGATGGGCTAGTTGCGGTTGATTGCAGAGTGATTTCAGTAAGTCAGTGACAGTGACTTCGGAGATCTTTGCAAACGTCATGCAAACTCATTGATGTTAGGGATCTTGTTAAGTAGAAAAATACTGATCAAGATGATGATGCAAGTGCTTCGGAAGGTACACGTTTCAGAGGATCGAGAGGCCTAAGGAAAGCTCATGGAGCCCTCAAGGACGTTTATGAAAATCGCCCTTTTCAGTCGGACCCGGAGAGTCGAGCTGAGATGGCGGCCTCGCCGTGGGCCCGCGCGTCGTTGCGTCAGGAGGACCCAGTCAGAGCGGCAGTCGGCTGGGTTCAGTGCGCCTTCAGGGACCAGCTCCTGGCTGCAGTAATAAAGCTACGTTTTTCAAATATCAGACAAAATGAAACTTGTTTTCATAACTTAACATTGGTTTTCTCAAGACAGAGCCTGTCAGACCTTCTTATTCATATTTTCTCTCCATAATGAATTCATTTAAGGTGACGTTTCGTCATCAGTCATCTTTCCCGACAAGGATTCATACAGTGGTGTAGGGACTGTGCACAAACAGGCACCACGGACGCCGTCAGCCGAGGAGTAGCCCGTCACGTGCTGGGCGCCTGCATCCATGGAAAAGGCCGCTGTTCCGCCCAGGTCCACACCTTACAGGGCCACACCCCAAACCCCGTCCCGGTCCTGGTGGTGCTTTCCCGCAGGGGGCCCCAGGAAGTGCACCTGCTGTCCCAGGAGCGGCGTGGGGAGCTGTCCTCCAGGCGCAGCCTGTGGCCACATCCAGCCAGCTGCCTTTTTCCGGAAATGAGGCTTTATTGGAGCTCAGTGACGCACTTGTTTGTTGCTTATTTGATCGCCGCTGGCGACTGTCACTTGTCGGGAGCACAGGCAACAAGGACCCACAGGGTCTAAAGCGTGTCATCACTTGCCCACCGCTGGTCTAAAGCCAGACCTGCAGCGGAGAAGTGCTGACCTGTTTTGAGTCCCCCTTTGAGGTGCCACCTTCCTCCTTTACTCAGGAAGGCATGGGGACGGTTTCAGGGTGAGCAGTGGGACAGTGGCTTGTAACAGAGTCGCGCGCACACACACTCACACTCACGCCCGCCCCCCGGGCACCAGTGTAGAAACTGGACGACATGGCGGAACAGCTGGGAGGCCCTGCTGCTGAGAGCCGGGTACAGTCGGGTCCTCGAGGGGAGGCCACCAGGTTAGACAGCCAGGGCTGTGGTTTACCCCAAGGGACATTCCCCCTGCCCTTGCAGCACAGCATAGCGGGCACCCGGCCGAAAGCCCGTCTCTGGGCTGTGGCGTTTTGGGACCGAGTTTAAGGCTGCTGGATCCAGCAGCTGGAAAAGAGGCAGATTGAAGGAAAGGAGGATCAGACGGAGGGAAGCCCTGAAGTCTGCTTTAAAGTCTTTGCCTGACACCGAATTTCAAATGCTCGGGGGGAGACCCTGAGGCACCCAACAGAAGGCAACAGCTGGAGGGGTGGCCAGACTGAGCTGCTTCCTGTCATGGGAGAGGCGAGTGCGGGGCTGGGGCCTGGTCCTGCCTCGTTGGAGGGGTTGGTAAAGGCTGGGGCTCCATTGCACCTTCAGAAGGACCAGGCTGAGCAGCACACACCATGTCCTACCTAGGACCAAAGGTGGAGCCCGACAGCCTACCCTGGCCCCAGGTAAAAGCAGTCCCCCGGTGAGCAGGCCGCACGTTGCCACTTCCCGGGGCAGGGAAAGCAGTTCAGGTTGTTCCTGGGTTAAAGGAGAAGTTGTCGTACCTACTTCCTGCAGCTGGGGAGTCTGCACAGAAGGGGCGCTGGCCATCAAACGGACACACTGAGAGTGACCACTGGTGCATCGGAAATGAAAACTCGCTGGGAGACAGGAACGAACCGACCAGAAGAGCAGAGAAGGGGGGCAGATAACGAGGTAGCAAACTCGCACACTCTAACATTTATGTAACAAACCCAGAAGGATTTGGGGTGGCGGCAAGAAAAGAAAGGTATTTCAAGAAATAATGGCTGAAATCTCTCCAAATCTGGTGAAACACGTCAACTCACAAATCCAAGGAGTCCCGCACAGGCAGAGTACAAAGGAAACCCCACCTGGCGAGCGCCGTCAAACCCCTGAAGTCCAGCGTTAACGAGGACAATCTTGAGAGTCGCCAGAGATAACAGGCACGTGTACGGGGACAGTGTGAGTGATGGCTCATGTCCCACGGAAACAGCCCGGGAGACCGCGCAACGGTGTCTTTTAAGTGCTGAAAGCAAGTAGCAACAAAAAAAGTCAACCTGCCAAAATTATCTTTCAAATACGGAGTCAAAGTAATGACAAGTTGCAGACAAACAAGAGGCTGCAGCAGCCCCAGAAGGTTTCCCGAGCTGCCGCGGGTGGCACCAGATGGCAACCCGGGCCCACGGGGAGAAGTAGTAACAACTGGTGATGGTAAATAGAAAAGCCTTTTTTTCCCTTCAGCTTCTTTAAAAGGCTCCTGGCTATTCCTTTATTGATTTGGATTCCGCACCCAAGGACATTTTTTCTTTGCCTTTAGAGAGAGAGGAAGGGAGGGAAACATCTGCTGGTTACCTCCTGTGAGTGCCTGCAACCTAGGCATGAGCCCTGCCCAGGAATCGAACTGACAGCCCTTCCATTACTGGACAGTGCTGCAGCCAACTGAGCCACACCAGCCAGGACACTGCTGGCTAGTTAATGCAAAAATGATAACATCAGATTGTGTAGTTTGTAGTGTATGTGAATTTAAAACTATCGCCAGAAGTAGCACACAAGGTGGTGGGGTAAAAAGGGTAAGGTTTCATAGGGGTCTGGTGTTTTGCATGGGGTGGTCCGTTTAAACCAAGCCAGCCACAGGCTGGGGGAGCCTGTGTTGTAGTTGTATGTTGGAGGAAGCAATACAGGAGGGTGTAGCTAAAAAGCCAGCGGGCAAGTTAATACATTTTAATTAAATGCCGAAAATGCTCAGTTAACAGAAAAGGAGGAACTAAAGGAACAGGAGAATTTTAGTGGAACAAACATAAAACACAGAGCAGAATGGGTAAGAGCTGTGTCAGAACAGGAAACAGAACGGGACTAGAAGGCGGCAGAAAAGCCAGGCAGCCGCGTGCCGGTGTGGAAGGTGGTCGCCTTCCGTCCAGACAGGGCAGCCTGACCATCACAGAGTGGAGAAGGGTGTTCTAAACTGAAGAAGACCCTCATGGTCACCCCTGTCAGCAGCTTCCAAGAGGTCGATCTGCAGGCAAGGCCCGTCCCCGAGGCCGGAGCAGGGACCAGAGGGGGAGGGGCGCTGGGGGAAATGTGTCTGTGGGGCGCCGTCTGCGTGGGTGTGCACCCACGTGTGTCATTTTACCCAACCTGAGGTGTTTGTTGACCGATTTAGAGGGAGAGGCATCAGTTGGGCACTTGTTGCCGCACCCGTGGTTGGTTCTTGTCTGCGCCGAACGACCCAGCCGAAGCGAAGCCTAAGATCTTTTATCAGACTCAAGAGTTTTGCTCTTGTCTACATGAATTTTACCATCCAAACTTGCAGGCAAAAAAAAGAAACTTGCAAAGGGTGTTGCTGATGCGGTGCATCAAAAACGAAAGTGAATACCCCGACCGTGTCCCGTCTGTGCCCCCGGCCCCCGTGGGGTCAGCTCGTCTCTCCCACGCAGCAGTGCGCTTTCCTCTCACCAGCGCTTTCGTGCTCGCACCCCGGCACCTGTGGCCCCTTCTCTGCAGAGCGCCGTAGTTGAGGGGCGTCCTCAGGCTCCACCCCAGAGACTAGTAGAACGTCCACGTGGGCCTGTCAGGGCACGTCGCAACTCCGCAGCCAGTTCCTCCTCGGTTTTGTCACCAGGGCTGGCTTTTCTACAGTGTTCAGGCACAAGGCCCAGAGAGACAGCGGGGTCAACAGACAGGTTGTCTTTTCCTCCGGAGGTTTGCAGCCAGCACTTCCATTTCTTGCGTAGGAGTCAGCGTGGACGGCAGAAGGTGCAGGCTGCCGTTCTGTCGTGAGTTGTTCCGAGCACCGGGCCTCACCCCTGGGGACAGTTCCTGCCTGTGCTGAGGGACTGGCTACTGGGGCAGCGAGCAGGGTGGGTGGAGTGCAGTGGTGTCTGGCCCATTCTACGTGGGGCTGGGTTTCAGAGTTGAGGCCGGAGGCCAGGATCAGGTACAGGTGAAATTCCTGCCTTGACATGTCGGCAGCACAGTCCCTGGGTGAGATGCTCAACCCCACACATCTGTGTGTCCCGGGAGCCAGAGTTTGTGGTCACAGGGCTTCAGCATCACGTCTCATGCTCACTGCATGCGGCGGCCAAGTCAGCCATGCAGTTTGCTGTTACCCCCCTCCCCCTGCCTCCCTCCCCGCTGTGTGTCGGGCAGGGTGGGGCAGGGAGTTGCTACCCACCTGGAATTAGCCAAAAATGGGGTTGCAGGCTCATCTGAGTGTTGAGTGTAAGTGTCCTCATTTCTGGGATGCCATCAGCGCTCAAGTGACAGGGTCTTCCTTACGTCCCCTGACCCCAGTGTGGCTGCTTCTCTGGAGAACTGTTGACTGCCTGATTTGTGTCTCTGAGGCTTTGGGAAATCCAAGCTTAAAGGACCACTGAACAAAGTGAACTTGGGAATTGTAACACTGAGTTCAATTAAAAAGCCTTTTTAGGTGTTTCAGTGGATAGGCACCAGCCTGCGAACCCAAAGGTCACTGATTCGGTTCCCAGCCAGGGCACATAACCGGGTTGCAAGCCAGGTCTCCAGCCAGATCCTTGGCTGGAGGCAGGTGAAAGGCAACCACACATGGATGTCTCTCTCCCTTTCTTCCTCCCTCTTTGGCTCTCTCTCTCTCTCTCTAAATATAATGAATAAAATATATTTTTAAAACTTTTTAGTGGGAAGCCATTGTTTATAGCACACTTAATTCCTGTAAAACTGTTCCGAACTGTCTTCTGCAAGACATTTCAGGGTTGCATTAGAGTTGTTGCCTTTGGTGGTCACAGGTTCATTTGCTTCAGAGCATCATGTCATCTTCTTGGGCAAAGAGAAAGATACCCTTCCATGCAAGGGTAATGGGCTTCAGAGTCTAGTAGGAAACATATTAACCAGATTTCCCTGTGTTATTGTTTCTCCCGCAGTTCCGTGCCTTAGCGCCCATGTACTACCGAGGGTCGGCCGCAGCTATCATTGTCTACGATATCACAAAAGAAGTAAGACGTGCGTTGTGTTCTTCGGACTGTGTGGAAAACTCCCTGCATTGCTTACACCTCCAGTTGCTCTTCTCCTTTATGTTCCAGGAGACGTTTTCCACGCTGAAGAACTGGGTGAAAGAGCTCCGCCAGCACGGCCCGCCGAACATTGTGGTTGCCATCGCCGGAAACAAGTGTGACCTTATCGACGTCAGGTAAGTTGTTGGAGCGAGAGATGGCGGCGCTGATTCCCGGTTCCTTTTCTTCCTGAGCCGGATCCAGCACAAGCGTCTTGCTCTAATTTATTCTCCAACATTGAAAACATTTATTCCATTGTGTGGTGCGAGTCCTGGAGCTTCAAAGTAAAATGAAGAGTCCAGGCATTTGGAGCAAATCAGCTTATGGCTATAGACAGGTGTGTCATCTAGTTCCTGTCGGTTGCATCGGCCCGACACAGGATGCTGGAATGGGGAGTGCAGATCCCCAGGAAAGCACGTTTACCGCCACTTCGTGCACTGCTTGCGTAAATCCCAGAGCTGGGCGCTGCCGTCCTCTGATGGCCCCACTGCATCCTCTGCTGGTGGCGTGGGTCTGCTTTATTTAACCGTAGCCGCAGGCCCTTTGTGGCCCCCGTGCCATCGTAAATCTGGTGGGCGGCAGGTAGGTGGGGTGGCATGAAGCGCTCGCTGTGCCCCGTTTCTAATTCGCCATCGCTGCTTTCCAGGGAAGTCATGGAGAGGGACGCCAAGGACTACGCTGACTCCATCCATGCAATTTTTGTCGAGACCAGCGCAAAAAATGCAATAAACATCAATGAACTCTTTATAGAAATTAGTGAGTATCTCCTTGCTGGAGGGGCTTTCTCTGTGTGGGGCGAGGTGTAACGGTGGCCTGACTGCATAGGGTCCTTCCCTCCCTCCCTCGTGGAGAGCGGTCTGGCCTCTGACGTTCTCCCTGGAGTGCGCGTGGAAACTCAGCTACCATGTGCGCGTCACGCAGTTGCCGGGGAGGTGCTGCCTGATGAGTGTGGCCCTTCTGTCAAGGACGTTGCTCTGGACAGGTGACCACAGGGCTTCGTGGGCCTAGAAGGTGTTGCCTGCCATCCTTCTCTTTTCTTGTTGCATTAGTCACGTGAAGTCATTGAAAACAAAACAGGGGCAGGGAAATGCGTATGGAGCTGCGCTAGAAGGCCATCCTCAGAAATTAGTACGAGGCGGCCCTGGCTGGGGCCACAGTGGATAAGGCACCAGCCTGTGACCCAAAGGTCGCTGGTTCAGTTCCCAGCCAGGGCACAGAACCAGGTTGCAAGCCAGGTCTCCAGCCAGGTCCGTGGGTGGAGCAGGTGAAAGGCAACCATACATGGAGTCTGTCTTTCTCTCTGCCTCTCTCCTTTCCCCTCTCTCTAAGAATAATAAAAATCTTTTTAAAAAGAAAAGGAAAGAAATCAGTGTTGGGCAACTAAAAGGTAGGACTGTTGCCCACCCTTTCCCGCCGAGCTCACGTGACGATGCTCGTGCAGAGACACTCTGCACCTGGGGGTCGTCTGCAGCTTGTTTCCGTGTTTATTCACTCCATACCTCTTGTTCAGTTCATCACATTCTGTACTAGCTGAGCACTGTCCAGGCTCGGGAGACAGCAGTGCATGAGGGACAGAGTGAGCACAGAAGTGATGAGGTCCCCAGAGGACAAGCAGCGGGGGCGAGAGAGCAGGACGGTGCGGGGAAGACCCGCCAGCGGGAGGCCCGCCAGCCTGAGTGACACTGGCAGAGCTGTGGCAGAGCCACCCGCCCAGACCGACTTCACGCTCCCGAGCAAGGCAGGTGCAGGTGCAGGACAGAGGCAGCCCTCGGCGCCACACACTCCTCCCCGCCGCTCTGCCAGAGGGGCCCTGGCTTCCAGTGGCCCCCGGGCCCGCGTCCGCTGGGCATGGGGCTGAGCGCCAGCGGTAGGGCCACGCTGGAGTTGCCCATCACTGGGGTTGTTTTTGGTGTTTTTAGTGTTTGAAGGTTTTCGTTTGTTCAGAGAGCTGGAGATCCTCATTTTACGTGACACGCCCATTGTCTGGATGTGGCCACTAACGGCCACCAAGCCCGTCGGCCAGCACGCAGGCCTCGTCCAGCTGCTGCTTCACGTCACCATCGAAAACCCCTGGCTCGGTTGTCTTCCTGGAGGGTAGACAGCGGTTACCCTCTGGTGAAGGTTTGCCTGTTTCCCTGCCCGACTCCAGGCCGTCGCCTGAGTGTCACTTGCCTGCTCGGAGCGTGGGCCCCGGTGACTGCACTGCGCAGAGCCCGCTCCGTGGCTGGCCTTGCGTTGTGTAATAACTCCTTTGATGGCCTGGAGCCCTTAATCTCTGTAGAATCTATTGATCCCTGTTTTCCTTTACGGGTAGCGCTGTTTGGCCCCAGTTTGAGAAGCCAGTGCCTGTTCCCAGGTCAGGAAGGTGTTCCCTGCTTTCTTCTGCACGCGTGTCAGAGCTGGCCCTGACCAGTGCGGCCCAGGTGGTTGGGGTTGTCCTGCCGAGCGAAGGTCACCGGTGGCAGCGTGTAGGCATGCGAGAGGCAGCGGATCGATGTTTCTCTCTCACGTCAGTGTTTCTCTCCCTCTCTTTCTCCCGCCCTTCCTCTCTCTAAAAATAAAATCTTTAAAAATGTTTCAGAGATGACTACGTGGTCCCAGCTGTATTTCCAGTGTCCATTTATTGAGAAATATGTAATGACAGGAAGCTTCAGTAAAGCTTTTAAATTAATTTGCAATTTATTCACAGCAGCATGTACAGGCATTTGAAAACTGGTGGCAGGGTGTCCTGGGGGACACGTTCTAAGTGGCGTGGGCCCTGAGCTGGGTCCTACCCACCCAGGTTTGCCGGCTCCAATCCCATCTGTTCGTTCCCATGGCAGGTACCGGTTCACGTGGTCAGTGTACCTTTGTGCCAGGCCCTGTGCCCCGGGCATCAGGAAGCAGAGGCAGAGGAAAAGGGGTCTCTTCTTTCCCAGGGCAGAGGGCCTAACTTGAGGGAGACGGTGTGTGAGCAAGCGCCTGACGGCATGTTCCCGGCGTCCTGATGCATCACAGCCCCAAGACGTTGGGGAGGTAGGGGTGGGAGGGCCAGGAAAGCCTGAATCCGAAGCACCTCTGACGTGTGCAGCCGCGCAGCAGGCAGATGGGGGGTTTTCCCTCAAATTGCCGTGTGCGTCATGGCGCACCACGGCGGGCCTGCTGGGTCTCGTTGCAGTGTGGGTAGCAGAGCGGAGTGGCACCTCCTCCTCAGAGGGCAGTTTGGCAGCACTTGTCCAAGTGAGGTGTCACGCCCTTCCTGCGCCTGCGCCAGGCTGGCTCTGGGCCCCAGGGGACACATCGGGTCAGCACCCAGGGGTAGAACAGCGTAACGTGGCTGTTACACTGCGTTCGTGCATGTGGCACATGCGCTGGGGCTCCAAAGATATTTCTGCACCACTGTTAGGACCTTCAGGACATCAGTGTCATCTGCAGGGGTACACTCCCCTTTGGCGTGTCCACATGCTGCCATGAGCTGTTACACAGGGGGCAGCAGCTCTCCAGGCACAGGGCTGGGACAGCCCCAAGGCGCAGGGGAAGACAGCAAGGGGGACAGCCACCCGCACTGTTGGCTCCTGTCAGGGTTTTAGAAGGGGGACAGGCTGAGGTGTATGTGTGCACCCCTATCCCTGGACAGAGGGACAGGCATGTTGTAATTGACCTTTTTTTTTAACCATGTTTATATGACCTATTCAAAACAAGATCTTTTAAACAGGTAAATTGTTTTCATTAAAAAATGTTACTGTACGCCATGTGACCTCCTCCTGTGGACCCTGGCAGAGGACAGAACACTAACACGAAAGAGCTGGTGGCACCTGGAAAAGCCGTAGTGCCGTTCGGAGTGCCGTGCGTGCGCTCTGACGCGTGTCCCGTGGCCGCACCAGATGCGGGCGTTAGGGAAGCGGGGTGGGGGGCGTACGGCAACCTTCCTGTTGTCTTTGCGGCTCTTCTGCAAATCTAAACCGTTCCAAAACTAAACATGTGCTAACCGTTCCTCTAATGAAACATGTCGCAGAAGTTGGTGCTCATTCCCCTCCCCCCTTTGCTCTTGGTTCCAGGTCGCAGACTCCCGTCGGCCGAGTGCAGCGCTCCGGGCGGCGGGAAGGGCTTCAAGCTGCGCAGGCAGCCTTCCGAGCCCAAGCGGGGCTGCTGCTGACGCCCGCCGGGCTCCTCCGTGAAGTGGGTGGTCCGAGAGCTGGCAGGAGGGCTAGGGACCCGCCCGGCCTCCCTGCCGGGCTGGGGTCCTCTTCGTGCGGAAAAGAGGCAGGAGATCTCGCCTCTTCCTCGCTGAAGACTGCAGCCGCTGTAACGGGACTTGGGTTACGGAGAGACGCGTGCACAAAGGGCTCCGTCACCGGCTTTGACCTTGCTGAAAGGGACCTGTAATTGTATGGATGGTAGGATCAAATTGTTCTGTAGTTTTGTAATCAAGATGTTATGTAAC